>JAQQZR010000015.1:5752635-5765370 GCA_030068235.1 Notoglanidium macrostoma
GGGTGACCCGGGGATCGAACCCAGGACCTTCTTGCTGTGAGGCGACAGTGCTAACCACCACACCACCGTGCCGCCCAGAAAGTAATACTTTTTACTGTTAAATGAGTTATACTGTATATACAAGTATTTGCTTCAAATCAATCAACATACAGGTACATGTTGGCTTGTCAAATCTATGACACGGAATTGAGGTTCCATGTTTTTCCCCCCACTTTGTAGCTCGAACGCATGGAAGAAAATAATGCAATTCAAACACTTCCGCATTGTTAGCAAAATGGAACTTCTGCTTTCGGCTCGTCCACCATAATGGCAAAGCCATTTTACACCTGGTGGCTGCCGGAGCGCCCCAAAATAATCATTAACGATGTTCATCATACATGTAAGGAAGTATTTTAGTATACAGAAAAGTGGCACACTGTATGCTTAATCATACATAAAGTACTAAAAGTAAAAATATAACTATTAAAGGAAACAACCTGCAGTCTAGTAGTAAAAACAGAGGTCGGTAAACTATGAATTCTGTGATCAAGGTAGAGGACCAAGTAAAAAATTGATAATCAGAATATTTGTTTATTTATTTGTGGAAGGTGCATTTCCTGGAGAAAATGTGAGTGAGCTAATTGCTACACAGAGGTTATCGCTCAATGCTTGGGCCCTGGGGCCTTACTATGGGGTTCCTGCCTTCTATTCTTATTCAATAGTGGAAAAAACAACTGAGGCAAGAGATGAAATTTGCAAAGTTTATGGCAACGCAGCAATTGGCATTTCTGCAATCAAGAACTGGTTCGCTAAATTCGAAACAGGTAAAATCGAGCTGGAAAAGCCAAGAAGTGGCAGACCGAAGGAAACAGAAGATCTGAAAGCGTCCACATGGACGTTCAGAGAGACATGTTGCTCAACAGCTTAACATCTGCGTTCCACTGCTGCTCATCATCAAACAAAATGTTTTCTGTGAAATACTGTTACCGGGGATGAGAAATGGTTTTACTATGATTACGCAGAAAGGAAAAGGTCTTGAGTAGATCAAGGTCAGGCAACAACTCCAAAAGTCAAGACTCATGGCAAAAACGTTTTTCTTTGCATATGGTGGGATCGCAAAGGAATTTATTATTACGAGCTGCTTGACCCTGGAGAAACACCAAACATTACAGTTTTCAGTTGATCAAGTTAAGTGAAAAAAATCTATCATCCAGCAGCCATTCCCACACACAAAAAATCCTCCTCCTTCATGACAAAGCAAAACCGCATGTTGCAAAAGCGACAAAAGACACGATTTTAAGCGTTGGTTTGCAGGGTTTACCGCCTACTAACCTAATCTGACGTCAATGAAGTTTATTAATCACCACAAAGAGAATATGAACCTGTGAAAGCTTAAATATTTAAATATTTCCATGAGTGACAGTATAAGAAGCTTAACATTGTGGTCTATATGTTAATAGCAGCAGCAGCAGCAGTTTATAGTGACTTTTTTTTTTAACTGCCACCAAGGAACTGAATATTCCTCAATGCATTTCACTGAAAGAGAAAAATATTATTATAAAACCCATAAATTGCATTACTTCCCATCACTCTTCTCTGTTTCTCTCCTTTTCTCCTCTTTCTGTGCTTCCTGTATCACTGCCTGCCTCTCAACTGTCTGCAAAACAAAGTTTATAATGGGGAAAACATATGAAACCGACACAAACCAAAACATCTCAGAAACAACTTATTAGACGAACAAAAAAGACCACAATAACATAGTAATAGTCTAGTTTTATTTTTTGCACTCACTTTGTGGTCGAGATCTTTTACTGGCCCGGCGGGAAGAGAATTGCTTTTCTCACGTTTTAGAAATCAGTGTACATCCATTTGTCAATGACAGGAATCCAGATGTGTAACATTACTCAACCTTTCTTGTTGAATCTATTTGTAGTCATCCAACAGCCCGTTCCCATTTTGGATGTGGGGTTGTTTTGTTTGTTTTCACCGCCACTCAATAAGTAGGCAGTTTCCGTAGCAGTTTTGCACCAAATGGGAAGTGATATTTTAAAAATTCAGACAAAACACAATTGCAAATGGTTTCCATTGAGTGGTGTGTGATTAAAGCTGGGGTTTCTCATCTCCTTTTTTTTTCTTTTTCTTTTTAGAAAGGTAGCGTTATCATTTGCTCATGCCATGTGACTTCAATAAAATGTGACAAATTTTTCCTTTTCATTTTTGCAAAATATTACTTTATAGAAGTCATCTGAACAACCAACTCCAAGTGTGGGAACTTTTTAATACGAGTTTTTTCTTTTTTAAATTAACATTTTCGTTACTGTATTAAAATTTTTTTTTTAAAGTTTGCAATTTCAAATTGCGCATTAAACAGTTAATGGAAACATGCCCAGTGAGTTTTCGCATCACTCTAGATGCTGTAAATACTGATGATGCAGTGCAATTTTGAACAGACTACAGCTTGCGGCTTATAAAACAGTAGTAAACACTAACTCTAGCAAATTTTAAATTTATATAAAACTGTTCAAAGGCATGTAAATGCTATTTCAGAAATGCAGGATGTGCATAGACATGCCGTTCACATGTATTTAGCTTCCATAACAGCCCTGAAAACAAACAGCCAGGATAACACCAACCAAAAAAATTTATAATAATTAAAAAAAAAATTTAAGTTGCTGCCTTGCTGTACTGCTTAATGTAAACAGTGCTACAGGAAATGTGAAAGTCCTGCTATTTCATAATGGAAACGCCTCACAACCCTGAGTGCAATTAGCCCATTTGCACCGTCATCACCATCAGCAGGTAGTCAAACAGGATTGTGGGTGATGGAGAGAGTTAAAATAGACCAACATGTGAATATCAGTTAAAAAAAATTACTCAATTTCAACACAATACAAAACTTTGACAACATTGAATATCATGTTCATTATAAAGATTAATATGCAAGTCGTTGAGGGTGGATTTTTCCTTTAATTGACAGCTGCCAGAATGTGAGAATTATCCTCACCTTTAAGCTGCACTGGGTAAAAGTGCCAATAAAAGTGAACAAGAAACGCTGACTTACATGGGTTACTCAACACGTGTGAAACAATTGTTTAGAGACAGTTTATTAGAAATATGTAGACAAAAACCCCACTGCGTTTAACAAACTTAAGTTCCTCAACCTGTGATGGCAGGTTAGCACAACAAACATTTTTAGTCACACTTGCATTGATATTAGGAGTGCAATCACAATTTGGTCAGCTATTGAGAAGTTACCCTTTTGTTCTGTACAGCGGTGAAGCTTACATCATATCACTTCACATAAATGGAAGATATCAGTGCTCAAATGCCTGCTACACATTCAAGTGTGACAAAGGATGACTAACTTGAAATCATTTGGGAAAGCCATGTGTACAGACAGGACTATGTACTCTGGATATATCGGCTTTACACGTCAACCTATTTCATAAGGGGGGCAAAAATTATCTAGTGCACCAACAAAATGTCTCCCAGTGAAGCAGAACAGGCAACTTCAACTTTGAATGTAGCTGTACTGAAATCCAGTAAATGTTTTGGCTAGTATTTGCAGTTGAACAAAAGTGCACATCTGAGAAGAATGCTTGCTTCACTCCCAACACACACAAACTGAGACTTGAATTAACATAAAAATTAAAATAAGATTTACTGTTGTCACACAGGAACTGGGTAATGGGGACTAATGTGGATGGGGGAACAGTAATTTTTCAATCACTGGGAATTACAATGTGCATATGCTATATAATGGTTCCTCACTGACACTGAGGGAAAGGCAAACTTTCTCTGCACCATGCTCTCCCACAGCCACTGTTGAGTAAATGGACGATAGCTAGAATCCACAAAACATCATGGAGAACTTTAATTGTCCATGCAGAATAAAAAGGTAAAGAAAGCAGTGTTGATGACTTGGACAGCCATCAACACAACGGTACGCTCTGGTGGGACACTCAGAGCCTGGAAAACAGCTTCAATTTCAGCGTTTTGTTGTGTTTGTGTTGATCTGTGTTTTTAATTAAATGTTCACCCCCCACAACTACCCTTTTTTTCTCCAAATAACAGTTAAGCAACGATCCTTGTTTTCTGCCACAGCATTTCCGTTGCAGCTTCACTCGAGATCTGGCATCTCTGTAAATAATTCAAGGACATTATGGTTAATTATCACCTTATACACGCACCGGTGCACACATTACCCACATGGTGTGATGGACTTAAGCACATGTGTTTTTATGGCATTTGATTATTTCTGATGGGGTTTTTTGGGGGACACTTACTTTCATCGTCGCTATCTGCGGATTCTTCCTGCAATTTCAAACAAAAAGTCAAATTTATCCAAAACAGTCAAATTTTTATTTATGGGGCTGCTAGTAATAATGAAAACCAGTAGTACCACGCACAAATTACTGGATGTTTATGTCATAAATTCGGCAAAAATAAATAAATTAATCCAGGCCAAAGTGTATTAGATTAAGCAGAGATGCATAAAAATTCAACCAAAAATATTGTAAGCAAAAACTAATAAATTATTCCTTCCCTATTAGTTTGATATTTTATATTACTGATAATAAATTTGCCAAATATTTTAGTGACTGTTATTTATTTAATCTGGACAAATATAAATAATGAAATAAATAATTTAAATAAAAACCACAATGCAATTCAATGGTGAAGAGAACACTTAAGGAAATCCCTACTTCATTACTCAACTAAAGAAGGATTACCATAAGCACAATTTAAATGAACATAAAGATCATATTTAGCAGCACTACTCAGGCTGTACTGAAAATTCATAACGTATCCATGTTTTTTTTTTTTTTGGACAAATTAGTCATGAAATCAACTTCAGTCATCACCATCTTTTTAGTCTTCCCAAAGCACAGATTTAAAAAAAAATCATCAAAAACTATTTATGCAATGCCATTTAAAAAAAAAAAAATAAATAATAAAAAAAAAAGAAATCAGCATTTGCTTTTCAGTCCAGCATGTACTGAATTTTTGGATAGGATTTGTCACTTTAGGGCCTCAGTGTTAACATGACTACAAAGTGAAGCATTTCTTCATCTGACAAGAAAATGATCTTACATCATCTGCACCATCCATATCAGGCAGATCATCTTCCCCTCCCATGTCATTCATCATCTGTGGAAGAATAAAGCAAAACATTTAGTGGTATTTATTTCAGTTAAACAGGTCACAGCACCCATCAATAGCAATTGCACTTACCTCTGAGAATCGGTCATAGCTGGACAACTCTTCATCTGAATCATCTTCCCAGTCTTTCCAGTTATTGAAGTCAACGCTGAGCCAATTAAACTATACAAATAAGAATAAATACATACATAAAGGTTAATAAAAAGGATTCAGAATTTCTGGACCAAAAATAATATTCATGCTTAATTCATTCCAGCAATAAAGAAAGAAAATCCCACCTTTGCTTTGTCTTTTGTTAACCTTGGCCACGACTTGCCAGGTTCTGCTTTTCGTAGACAGCAGTACACCGACCTGTCTGTACGTTTGTGTTTTGACTCCTTTAAAAATAAATAAATAAATAAATAATTTTAATTAAAAAAAAAAAAAAAAAAAAAAAAAAAAAAAAAAAAAAAAAAAAAAACACATACAAAGAACTTGTTTCTTATACCACATAGCAGAGTTGTGCCAGGGAGTTCAGGTTTGTCAAGCAAGGGGGGGTGTGTGTTTATATATTTAAAAAAACAATAATAATAATAAAAAACCCTACCAATATACTTACATTTGGGTCGATGGCCTCAAATAGTTCTACTTCATTATGATATTTGATGCTATCGACTCCACCTACACAACTGAACAGAAAACACGACAAACATATAAACGAGAAACGACATTGGCATCTACAGAGAAAAGCAGTTCATATCATTTAGATTTTACATATTGGCATTTGACAACATACCTGAAGCTAAGCTTTGATTTGTTGAATTTCACGTCAACATCTTTGCTGTCTTCTACACAGAATTCAATAAAGACAGAGTCCCGTCTGTCGTACCACTTAGCAGTTGATGGCTGCCTATGGAATAAACAAATGAGTACTTAGGGCATATATATGAAACAGAACATACAAAGGTAACAACATACATGACCATGTACCTTGGGACTGAAATGCACAAATGCGCATATTCTAGCTAAATATAAACTAAGCATGCAACAATCAAACTTTTCATTATTCAATATGTATTAAGGTGCTTTCACAAGTGGAGCGTTTAGTCAGTTTGAATGAAACGCTGGTGGCCCCCCTCCCAAGAGCGAGGCGGTCTCGGTCTGGTTTGACACGAACTCTAGTCTGATTCAAGTGCAGTAAGAAAACGATTCGATCTTGAATGAATTTAATTACAGGAAATGAACCAAACACCATAATTGTGTCTTGGAAATTTTAAGAAAATCCACATATTTAAACTTACAAACAAAAGCAGAAAAACAATGGCTGTGATGCACTTTTTTTTTTTTTTTAAACTAGTCAGATATTTTATTACATAATCATTCATTCAGTGCCAAATTTTTTCTTCAGACTTGCTCAATTGTGATTTCTAGGTGCCCTCAGCTAAGGTTTGTTTACTCTTTCATTTCGGCCCAACAAAAGTAAAGCTTTACTGGTACTTTTTTTCAGCACTATATACTAACTTTTTTTTGGTTTATTGACTTAGGCATCATATGAATCCAAACAGCAACCAAACCAAGGATATGAATTTTGCTCCGATTTAGTCACAGGCCTGAAAGTACGATTAGAGTTCCAAATATCGAGGCAATCTGTGTTGGCTCAGTCAACATCATATTCACTTTAATATAGCCAGTCAATCAGTGGATCCATTTACTGATCCAGAGATTCCCACTGGTACCACGTATCAGATATGATCACTCCTAATTGTACTGTTTGTTGGGTTCTGTGAAATGGCACACAGGTCCTGGAGTAACCCCTGCCCTGCACATCTTGATACTTTCCCTCTTTGAATACACTCACTTTGAACTGAACAACGGCTGGTAATTAGCTGATTAGTTTAATTAGGTGTGTCAGAGCAGGGAAAACACTAAAATGTGCAGGACATCGCGTACTCCTGCACCAATGTAACACGTGGCCTAGAATAACAAGATGACAAGACTTCATCCAGTCCTGCTGCGAGTTTCATCCTGTTAACACCAGTTATACAGGAGCTCTCCCTGACAGAACATGTACTTAGATGTCGCGTGATCCTGATGGCCAGGGGATAGCGGATGTTACCGTGGCAACCCTAGCCACATTTAGGCACCTGTCTACCGCACGCGCCGGTAGCTAGCAACCAAACATCGACATGTGCAGCTACAAATCACTCACAAATAAACTCCTATTAACCTAGGCATAGGATTTATCCTCCTTCGTTGATCACGTCATTTCTGACGTTTCTGAGGTACGTTACCTCAAGGTCGCCTGTTTAAATAAAGGGAGCTCGCAATAAGCCGCTTTGAGATGGGATAGCGTCATCTAGCGCAGCTCCAATATGCAACATCACGCTTTCATGACAAAACTGGCCAGCTAACAAAAGAGCTAATGCTTAGCAGAGAATGAATAAAACACCATTATCGGCAGGAGTTTCAGGAAAGCTTTATAAAGTAGACACATGAAGTAGCCCTGGAACGCCATGCAAAAAGAGGATTATTAAGCGGGAAACACAAAGCCGTGCTAATTCTGTAGCGTATAGTGGGCGTTAGTTAGCATGCTAATATATTTCCTCATACTTTCCATGTGGCTTGGAAGCCACCAATGTAGTATAAAGTACTACTATTTAAAAAAATACTAAACGCCACATGGGTTAGTACAGCTAGCTAGCTTAACCAGCTAGCTAGCTCAGGCGCGAAGTAAAGGCCACACCACTTTCTAGCATGTTTAGCCATCTGAATTAGCTAACGTTGGCAAGCTAGCATTGCTTGCAGCAAACTGCTTTCCATGGCCTTACAAGTCTGCTTTAAATATATAATTTTGCTTCCAATAGTCTTTTTTTTGTTACATACATTTGAGCATAAATAAATGCTGATGTTTAGTTCTACCGTTTTAAACTGAACGCTCGGCTGACATTCTTTGCTAGCTGGCTAAATATGCACTAGCTACCTAGCTAACAAGTTAGCGGGTCTCGTTCGCTAGGAGAAAACTTACATATCAGGATCAGCTTTCAGCAAAATTACACTTTAAAAAAGCGACAGCCTCGTGCCTTAGGGACGGCTCTGATGCTTGCTCTGGCAGGCTCGCAAAAAAAACCACACACACAAAAAGAAACGGCTAGCAGCGGTAATCGAACGCTAGTGCAAAATATCCTGCTGACTCCTCGCGTGTCTCTCCACCGTGCTCTGCGCGCGCGCGCTGTGACGCAGCTCGCACTTTCTGGCGTCTTCTACGGCGCGTTCAGGAAGCGTGCCCGCGCGCTGTGACGCAGCTCGCTCATTCTGGCGTCTTCTACGGCGCGTTCAGGAAGCATGCGCGCGCACGGAGCTTGCTGCGTCGTCATGGTAACACTGCCGCTTGTCTTCAGTAATGGCGGAAGAGTTGTGTGAGATCAGTTTGCAACATACCTCATCAGATTAATACGACCTTTAATGACCTTATTAACACCGATAACAACAACACTATCACCCAGTGCCAAGTGATACCGATACCAAAACTATTCTCTGGTAAAATAAATAAACAAATGTATATAAGTATTTATTTGTCTGTCATCTAACACTAAACAGTGTTTAAACAAAAAAGAGGACACAGGGCTCAGGCCACAGTGTTGACAGATCCAGGGTCCTCGGTTTCAACCTGAGCTTGTCTGTGTGGGTTTCTTCTGGGTTTTCTGGTTTATGCCTACCTCCAAAAAAATGCAGGTAGGTGTATTGGCTACATTAATGCTGCTTTGGTGGTGCATTTTAAGTAGTAATCTGCAAACTGTAATGATGTAATTTCCCACTTTGGGACGTTCAACATGCTAAAATGTGGAAAAAAAAAATGAACGCCTCCACTATGTGTGTGTCTTTTGCTTGCTCCGTCAGCGCACATAAAGTTCATCTACTTTAACCACACTTTTACAGTTACAGAGCCTAACAGGCTATTGGTTTTGTTCTATAGTGAACTTCAAACATTCACGCAACTGTGATTAGCATGCTTAGTGTTATAGATTTAACCAAGTACTGTGTCTGTATATTAATTGATCTAAGGCCAATACGTCTAGCTAATTTGAAAGTAGAGAAGGGGCACTTAACACTGGTAACAGTCTGCACAGCTGTTTTGATTTGATGCCACCCCATAAAGGGGGGAAGAAACCGGTAGTTGAGAAGACTCCAAGTTGATGTGTTGAAATTTCAAGATGAGGAGGCATTTTCCGTGGCTTTTATTTGTCAGAGACAGGGAATTACAAGTTGCAACCTCGCCACGAAGGCTGTAGAATTTACCTTTAGTGTAAATTTGTGTGTGCATGGTGATGGCCTGGTATCCCATCCAGGATGTAATTCCACTTCACTCCCAGTGTTCCTCCAGAAAGACTGCAACCCTGACCAGTTACTGAAGAGAAATGAATGATGACTGAATGCATGACTCTGACAGTTCTGGCTGCAAGGGAAATCACGTTTATGCTAATGTGCACATTCTAATACTGTTTTTGTTTCTAGTCATACACAGGCACTTACTCCACTGTGGACACTCCACTTTAAGGTCCACTATGTAGGATTTAGTGGGATGTATTAGCAGAAATTGAGTAAAGTATGGAATATGGTATTCATATGTTTTCATTAGTGTATACCTGTAATTATGAATCATTGCTTAGAATGAGCCCTTTATATCTACATAGGGTGTCTACATAGGGACCGGGTCCTCTTCCATGTCCGCCGTGCTGCGCCACTACAGTAGCCCAGAACAGACAAACCACTAGAGAGTGCCTTCTGATTTTTGCATTTTTACAAGTGGCAGTGTGAATATGATTTATACTGAGCATTTATCGAAAGAGTCTCCAGTGCACTGTCAGTTACTGTCATTGAGTTTTCCAACATGGCAGAGTCTTCAGCATGGAAGGCTTTCTCTGTTAACATGACAACCAGTGACAGTGTGTGTGAGTGTGTGTGTTTGTGTATGTTAACTTCGACAGAGAAAAATAGCCAGGCTGGTGAGGAATATACAGTATATATATATATATGTGTGTGTGTGTGTGTGTGTGTGTGTGTGTGTGTGTGTGTGTGTGTGTGTGTGTGTGTGTGTGTGTAAATATAACAAGGATCATTCTCATGTTAGAACCTCAAGCTCCTATATGTAAATCTGATTAATTCCATTCCTTCAGCGGTCTTTGGCATTGATTCTACAGAACTGTACAGGAGTTGCTGAACACTGTTTTTGTTTTTTTTTGTTTTTTACAAGATATTCCCTCAGCTGTTGTTTTGCTAATGGTAGGTTAGAATAAGTTTTACATAATTTTCCCCCTCCTTAAACTGTTCCATGGAACCCTTGTTCCTTGTGGATGTGGGTGGAGCCACCCTGCAAGTTCATCACTGGATGAAGGTAATCAGTCAGAAGACTCTTGTCAGCAAAATGCACTACATGGGGTGAGGTGGACCACCGACTGCACCCAGACCTACTCCCTCAGTATCAGTGCCTGACCTCGCTAATGCTCATGTGGCTGAATGAGAAATCTGATGGAAAGCTTCCCCAGAAGTGTGGAGCTTATTATAACAACAAAGAGGGAATAATTCTGGAATGGCATGTTCAACAAGCCCATGAGTGTTATGGTCAGGTGTCCACAAACTTTTGGCCTTGTAATGTAGAGATCGAATAACTATATGTAGGTCGTCACTGTTTATAGCACTGTTTAAAATTTCCAAAGAACACTCTAAGTGCACATCCATAACCCTGATGAACTGCTTTATTCTTTAATGTTGACCTTTTTTTGGCTAAATTGTCACAAGAACAGACACTATGCGAGGCAATATGAGTTCACATGTCACTTACATGACTTTCCGCAGAGTCAGTCGATACAGACATCCAAACTTCACATGGCCTTCAGATTAGCTCAAGAACAGTGCGTAGAGAGCTTCATGGAATGGTTTCCATGGCCGAGCAGCTGCATCCAAACCATACATCACCAAGTGCAATGCAAAGTGCCGGATGCAATGGTGTAAAGCACGCCGCAACTGGACTCTAGAGCAGTGGAGACGTGTTCTCTGGAGTGATGAATCACGCTTCTCCATCTGGTAATCTGATGGACGAATCTAGGCTTGGCGGTTGCCAGGAGAACGGTACTTGTCTGGCTGCGTTGTGCCAAGTGTAAAGTTGGGTGGAGGGGGGATTATGGTGTGTGGTTGTATTTCAGGAGCTGGGCTTGGCCCCTTATTTCCAGTGAAAGGAACTCTGAATGCTTCAGCATGCCAAGAGATTTTGGACAATTTCATGTTCCGAACTTTGTGGAAACAGTTTGGGGATGGCCCCTTCCTGATTCCAACATGACTGCGCACTAGTGCACAAAGCGAGGTCCGTAAAGACATGGATGAGCGAGTTTGGTGTGGAAGAACTTGACTGGCTTGCACAGAGTCCTGACCGGATGAATTAGAGCGGAGACTGCGAGCCAGGCCTTCTGGTCCAACATCAGTGTCTGACCTCACAAATGTGCTTCTGGAAGAATGGTCAAAAATTCCCATAAACACACTCCTAAACCTTGTGGAGAGATTGCCCAGAAGAGGTGAAGCTGTTATAGCTGCAAAGGGTGGGCCGACGTCATATTAAACCCCATGGAATATGGTTTAAGAATGGGATGTCACTTAAGTTCATATGCGTGTAAAGGCAGGTGAGCGAAAACGTTTGGCAATATAGTGTATCTGCTACAATGTAAGTGATAATGAACTAAATTGTTTCCACAACACAACTCTCTAAGAATAAAAACTACAGCACTGTTGGCAAATTTCTGTGGTTTAAGAAGAATAAAATACCACAGGATGTGCTGTCGTAGGAAGAGAAACATCAGGATGGTCCCTTTGTGATTTATTCCTTACAAAATGTACTTCTTACAGTGAGTAATGTCAAAGTATTGACACTTGGCAAGACTACAGTCAGTCAAGGTGCATCATTGTCACAATATGATTGTGTTCCCTAACCTGACAATGTGATAACCAATCTGACCCAAATCGACTTAATCAGAAGGCACAAAGAGGAGTCAGTCTTTAAAAATAAGATGACTTGTTTTTTGAAGTGATGTACTTCAGTTGTTAGAAATTCAATGCTAGTTAAGCCACAAAATGCAGGTCATGTTCCAAACAAAGAAAACCACTACGCGTGAGATATGTTAGAGACTGAAGCTGACAGCTTATCTTCGTTTTCACTTTCGTAAATACGCGTACACGACTCTTACAACCCACATCTTAAACCACGGGCGTCGCCTCCATTATAGCTGAGGGGGACGTGTCCCCTACACATTTAACAGAAAATATTAGTTCGCGAAAGAATCCATTCCACTTGATCGATATGAGAATACACAGACCACTGAAATTCCACTCCGTTTCCCGGGTTACCTACAACAACAAACCAAAGGAGGTGAAATGACTCGTCAGTACAGCCACAGGCAGTAAAACTGCTCGGTACTGGAGGAGGTAACATCAGCCCCATTGCCATCACACAATGTCCAACTTTTGCCAAAACCTTATTGTTTTGTTATCTGCCCTCAAAATTAACCCTAGGCCACGTTAAATTAATGTTCAACTAAACAGTGAAATATTAGGAGTAGCCTAAGCTTT
>JAQQZR010000015.1:5774504-5789673 GCA_030068235.1 Notoglanidium macrostoma
CCCAGGGTGTACCCCGCCTCTCGCCCCAAGATGCTGGGATTGGCTCCAGCTTCCCCGCCACCCAGATGAATAAAGCGCTATAAATAATGGATGGATGGATGGATCATGTTTGTCTTCCCCATTGGCCAAAATCTAATGGCCAAATCTATTTTATTTTAAATATCTCCGTACTCAGGGAGAATGGCTTAAAAATTGATGGCGGCTTGAGCATGAAACTGTCATCACTTGTAATCATCAGCACTTGTCCTGTATGTTTTAGCTGTAGCATTTATGATACTTGCACCAAAAGGGGAGCCACCTGAAAGCAAACGCTTTTCTGACAAAATGTAAATAAAATTCTCTGGTGGAAATATCAGTTCGCTGAAGGGGAAAGGACATATGGCATGAAAGATGTGCGCTTACTTCTGGTAGTTGCTTGCTTAGAGTAACCATCACACTGGACTTTTGCCTTGCTGTTTTCTTACAGTGCGTTCTGCACAGCTGGAAAATAATAGCCATCTCATCCACCTACTGTACATACACTCAGGTTTTTGTAGTAAAAATCTGTTTTACTTTCTAACTGTTGGATTTTGTTGCTTGTAATGATGGCACCTCTGTTGCTTTGGTTCTGTTTGACCAGTAATTATTTTGCTTGGTTGCATTGGTTTGAATGTAACACTGGTTAGCTTTTAGCACGTAATTCAATTCAACTTTGTCATCATACATGTACAATATAACAATGTCATACTACTAAATGTGATCAGGTGCTGTTTCGTTCTAAGGGTCGTGTACTTGGATAGCTAAAAAATAACTGTATTCAGACTAGACAGTCTGCAAATCCTACAATTTCCTTAGGTTCTTGATGTATAATCTGGTAGTAATTGCGTATATGGAAGGAAAGTTCACATCCACACAGACTCGTTCAAGTGCTAGATCATGATACATTTGTGTGCCCATGTCTTTGAAGGAAGGGAGTTTATAAAGCGGTATGGAGGGCAACATTGGCAAGAATAGTGAACAGCACTTACAGCAGCTTTAAATCAAGATTGTATATCTGTCCTTTCTTTTACAGCTTTGGTTACCCAGATCCTACATACCTCGTGCGTGTGACGGAAGAGTTGCGGGAAAAAGGAATAACCGCTGACTGATCCTTTGGTACTCTGCACTTTGGGACGACTAGCAACCTGGCAAGTGGACCAGATTGATCACAGACTATCCAGTGATTCACTGTGTTAATGTAAATCACAGCCATTCTACAGTACCAGTTTGGTCAGGCGGCTTTTGCAAACCCCGAGATTGTGTTGATTTGTTTCTTTTTGTTCGAACAAAAAGTGATTTCTTTCTTGCAAAAAGTGACATGCTATAATTGAGTGCAGTGCATTCCACACTTTTATTGGTTCCAGAGAGGGTACTTTGAAAAGTTAAGGGTGAAATCAAAAGCTCTGTGGTTTGCTGAACTTTGAGTTGAAGTGGTGACTAACTTCTTTCTGCTGCTATAGTAGGGAAGTAAACAGTTTTCATGTTCTAGGCAAATGGCTTTCTTTCTGTTTTCTTTCTGTTTGTTCCTTCCAGAAGGTTTTCTGTGATTTGTTCATGTTTTGCCATTGTCTAGACCAAGAAAGCAAACCATATCTACACCGATACTGGGCCATTTTTGGTTAGTTTTCCATAAGCAGCACTACAAGGCACTTTGCGGTTGTGTGTGTGCGTTAAATGTTACAGTTTGGAGCTGATTTCTGGTCTTTTCCAGATACAAAGCATTTTTCGATGTAAAGACCAGTTTAGTGGCAACAAGCTGATGTCAATCTCTTTTTCTCATCCAGAAAGATTTTATGTTTCAACATACAGGGAAAAAAAAAAAAAACAAAAAAAAACCCTTTGTTTTGTTTTCTCTGTAATTTGTGTTCTAGTAAATGGTTGGAAATCCCCAGTCAAGAATAGTTGCTGTGATTAGATCAGCTTTGAAAGAAGCAAATGAAAAATATTTGGAAGGTTTTTTTTTTTTTGCATGTCTTTTATTGACTTGAATGTGCAAACCTCTATATGATGTCATGAAAAAAAGACCTGTAGACTATCCCAAATCAAATGAAAGGCGCAATCAGATTCGTCTACCATGGAAGAATCTCACTTGCGCCTCAAATCCAGCAAACTACAAGTTCTGGATATATTTAATGTAAGTAAGCTTTCTTCATTTATACCGACACACTTCTGGTGTGATTCTACGACCGTGTGATTAAAGTTTATCCCAGCAGTATAATGGGAAAAATATGCAATAGCATTTATTTTCTCATTCAATCTGTTATTGTACTGTTAACTAAAGATCGCAGCATGTTCTGACGAGTGATTGTGGTTATAAACAGAAACCTGAACATCGTTCTGGCAGTAAGTTGAGAACATTATAATACCTATGCGATTTGGTTAATTATTACAGACTTGAAATGTTTTCTGCTATATAAAAGAAAATGTGAGGATTATGCCTGTTTGGCTCTAAAATGGTTTATTAACTATATTATTATTATTATAAAATGGAAAGAAGAAACTCTGAATATGTCTGAAGCTGTCTAAAATGTTTCTTTTTTTTCCCCTTCCTTATTTTGTGTTAAGGGACCAACACAAAGATCCTTTTGGATGATGTAGTGACAGCAGTCATGCAAAATTCTATGCAGTTCATGTTCGCTGAGGAAGAAATAAACCTCTTAAAGATAATCGATTATTATTCAAAGTTCCTGATTTGCCTTTATGACTGTGTTGATTTGTACAAGACAGACCTGTCTGCTACAATATGTGCTTTACGGTTTCATACTTGAATAAAGAGTTCTGTTCAGTTGCTATGCAGCTTGAGAGTTTTTATTACTCGCTTAAGGAGTCTTTGCACATACACACACACACACACACACACACATTTTGACAGGAAAGTGAAGGATATCACTGCATAATTGGTTGATCTGCAGATCTGCTCTCTCTTGTGAAGTAACTAAGACCTCAGTAGTCAAGCCAGACAGTTAAAGAATAGTACATCATTTAAGGAAGTTTTATTAGAAATATGGATAATATTCAGAACAGGAAGTGACTCACCTGTAGTCATGTAACTATTCAGTTGTTTTTTACTGAATTACAATTCATGCTATTATCCTGAGCATACTGCACTGATGAAATGAAGGTACAGGACCTTGAGGCGTCGGCTTACATTTGTCATCCATTTATATACTAACAGTGTATTGAATATTGTCTTCTATTGATTTGAATTTGCTATGACACATTTGTGTGAGAAATTTTAGTAGAAACCGCAAGACATTCTCTTTATCATGTCCTTCAGTGCTTATGGTCCATAGTGGTTATGTTCTTAATGATTATAGGGTTAGAGCTGGGTCGCGGTTAGGCATCACATTGGGTTAGGATGTTGATGTGGGTTCACATTGCAGAAGTCAGTGAGCCATTATAGGACATTTATTCAATGCCTCTGGATTGCTTGGTATTTTAAAGTGTCAAGGCATCCAGTAGAATATGATGTGTAAGCTGACACATTACAAGATTTACTTTAACCCAGGTGTCCCCAAAATTGGGGTTGCAACCACATGTGGGGACCATAAATTGTCTGTGAGAGAAACTCACAGACCCGTCATTTGTTTTATTCATTTACTCTTAGAAATGAATGTTACAAATATCACTACAAGGCAGACTTTGTGTTTTGACTACAGTTTTGAAACGTTACACAGATTCACAGACAAAATATGTTTAAATTAAGAGTGTATGTAATATTTTAGTCTTTGTCGGTATCCTAACATTTTAAACAATTTTCTCTGTCCAACTACCTCCATTAGATCCTCAACAATATTGAGTGACTGATTTACTGAAACCACAGATGTCAAGACCATAAAAACAAACATATGCCCAAAAACCTTTACTGAATAGGATTTTTAAAGCTGTAAAATTCTAAATTCAGAAATATAGTAAAGTGGTTAGGACTTGGGGTCGGAAAAATTTTTTCTTATTATAATGGTCTTTGGGGGCCAATTGTCCAAAAGGGTTTGGAACCCTTGCTTTAACCAAAGAAGTAGTGTGGTTATTTTTATAGCTGTCCCCAAAGGTGTCACTGGTTCCGAGTCATTTAAAATGAACTACAGTATATACAATCTGTAGTCAGTGTAATATGCTCTGTAATGGACTGGCATTCCATCCAGAGAGTATTCCTGTTTCAAGCCCAGTATTCCTGGGATAGGTTCTGGGATATATACCGCAACACTGATCATGATAACGTGATTACTGAAAGTGAGTGAGTGGTTGCACTGGTTTATTATTAGATACACATACCTGTATAATTAAATGCAATAATTGTCTCAGATTTCTTGACATATTTGTTATAACTTTGTTTGATGTCATAAATCAGGATTGTAGTCAATGAGGGTCAGGGCAAAACATCTTATCAAAATGTCATCAGTGTCATAGAATAGACCCACGTTTCATTTTTAACATTTTGCATTTCTTTATCTTTATTTTTTAATAAGCCAAATACAGACAGGTGAAAAATTAAAAGAAAGAACCTGAATTAACGAATGGAGAAACAAACATGCTTTCAGACAGTTGTACTGCATGACGCATTTACTCCAATTCCATCCTACCATGCTTTTTGGTATTTTATAAAAATGCTTTTATGCCCAGTTGACCTCGGTTTTGGATCAAGACAGCAAGAGGAAAAGATCTAAGTGACTTTTAAAGAGGGTCCGTTATTGGAGTGGGATGGCATGAGCTTTAGTCAGAAACACTGCTCAACTGGCTGTGTTTTCAATAGGAACAATGATTAAAGTGAAAACAAAATGAAATCAAGTTGCATTCAGACCTATGAGAAAGATGTCAGTAAATACGGTTGGAAATTGTGGTACAGCCAAGGACTGAAGCTTATGCATTAGCAAGGGTGGAAAAAACTTGAGTAATTGTACTTTCTTACTATACTTATATTATTATGGCATATTTGTACTGTAGCTGAATATTACTATAATATCATGAATATTGAATGAAATGAAATGGAATACTTCTACACTAACATAACTACATTTTCCAGAAATAAGAGAACACGCTTTCTACATAGACATTTTTACATTATATTTAGTCTTTAAAAATATAACTCTTGAAGGTAATTTCTTCATTCATCCAGCCAATGTCTGTGCACTATACATAAATCAATTGGACTCAGTTTAGCATCCAATTCCATTAATGTAGAAAAACCTATAAAGAATCGTGCCAAGTCATCACCGGCCATGACCTTTTTATGTTACACATTATTGTTAGAACTATAGCTATCCAAGTTTCTTTCTTTCTTTCATTATTTATTTATTTATTTTGGCAGCAGCCATGACCTAAAGGCTAGAGAAGTGGGTTTGGGACCGAAAGGTCGCTGGTTCGATTCTCTGGACCGGCAGGAAAAATGTGTGGGTGGGGGGGAGTGAAGGAACATCACTTTCCCTTCCCTCTGCATCCACAGCTGAAGTGTCCTTGAGCAAGACACCTAACCCCAACTGCTCCCCGGGCGCTGTAGCATAGAGCTGCCCACTGCTCAGGGTATGTGTGCACTTCTCACTTGTATGTGTTCACTGCTTGGATGGGTTAAATGCAGCGGAACAATTCATACCTTTCTTGGTTCAAGGTATGCCACAATCACAATTTATTTTATTTATTTATTAAGTGGGACTGACTATTCAGGTGGAAAAGCCTGGAATGAAAAGTTTTCATAAAAAAATATATATATATCTACACACTATGTAATTAGTGTCATAAGTAAATGACACGTTGCTGAATAAGTCAGTTGAGAGACTGAACAGAAGAAATATAAACAAAATATATATCCAATAAAAAAAAGTGGAGGCTCTCTGAAGCCCCTTTCACCCCTCACAAAAGTCGCAAAATGATGGCTCGGTCCACCCTTGCACTAAGATTTGTCTTGAAATGCAGCTAAACGAGTCGCAGCAGCAGGTCCTTCATCTGTTAACAGGCATATGAGACAAGTTGAGCTCAGGTAGTGGTTGCTAAACATTATTACAAGCAATCATTTGACATCGAGGTGTTGAATACTTCACGGTAAAGGCAGTTCAAATTTGGATAGATACTGTATTTAACCCTGTTCCCAGTAATGACCTGTTTGGTATCAACCGATTCATTGCAATCTCAAGATTCATATGATACCACTGGCGTCACTGAAAACTGAACAGCCTCCAGAAGACAGTAATGTTAATGCCAGATGATCCACCATCATTTTCAGAGGGTTAAAAGTAGGCCAAGTAAACCAAGAACTGAGGAGAATAATTCCAATTGTAAGACCAGTGTTGATCAGTGTGATCGAAATCAAGGTGATCAGTGAGACAGTCTAAAATATAACCATAGTACAACTATCACACAGTAATCGTAGGCTACAGAATGTTGAGAAAGCAGGTTTGAGATTTAAAACTGTGCTGACTTAAGCACATATAACATTATTATTACTTGTATGTAGTATAAACAACCACTTCATTACAACCACTATTCATGTGTACAGTTGTTGGCTTAATTATTTGTAAATACAAAAACACGAAACACAAAAAAAAAAACTAATTTCAAAAGAAGCGTGAGATCGAGAGAGGAAGTGGGCCCACAGAAACTGCTTTTTGTCCTACACTTCTGCTTGAGGATAAGCTAATTGAGCTAAACTTGCTTACATCAACTGACTATATTTAACTAAAATGGCTTGTATTCTTTGTTAATGCCAGGTTAGACCAGCACCAATTCCAATAGCTAACATAATTAGCTAAGCAACAAGTCAATTCCAGCTACTGGTACATATTGCAAATTTAGTGAATTTTGAAGTTTGCAGGCAAAACATCGTAGTTTCAATCTTTGACAGATTCATACAAGTAATAAAAGTCCTCTGTGCATTGGTGTGATAAGGACGAAAAAATATACGGAAAAACAAAAGAGTAACAGTTGGCAGTCAGTGTAGGGTGATGATCAGACTGTCAGCAAGAACAGTCAACCACATGTTGGTTTTTCCTTTTATAACCCATCCGTAAAGGGACATTTTCCTTTTTTTCCAATTTGATTCATTTCAGTTCCACTATAGGGTATGAAAACCTTTGCCCTCAGTCTAACTCCACTATATAGTATGTGCACTTTATAGGTGTATGGTTACTGACTGCACTGTTGGTCATCTCCTTCTACCCCATTTATCAACAGAAAGACCCCCCCATAGGTCTACAATGGACCACCACTGACAAGATATATTATTTTGGTGACTGATCCTATGGTCAGATCCTGATATTGATTAAGGGCTGGAAGATACACATAGAAAAACTCCTGTGCTGAAAATAATGCATCACCTAAATAATATCAGCGATGCTCCCTTTCTACTGATGAGATCTACATGTGTTGCAAAGCAACAGATGGGCTATATGGTACACTAGAATACAAAGGTTTACCAGCCCTTAGGACATAATGTAGAAGACTGATTAAATTTGTAGCGATAACACGTGTAGGTTTCACAGATGTTCTTGCATTTCACATAATAATAATATTTTTGAATGTTTCACATAAAAAATAACACAATTATATCCATTCAAAGTCTACATTTCATTTTCTGAATGTAATGAGCACAACAAGGTATGTTGTTAAAGAAAAATAATCAACAAAAGGATAGTGTAACGTGGCCCGACGTGATGAAGTATTTGAGTTACTGTTACCGCATTGAACATGATTATTTTCCTACAACTGCAAATGAATGCTGTAGCATGTCCAAGTTAGTACGTTATCAATTGCTACAGTAGGTATAAACATTCATCCCTTCATCAGCCCTCCCTTTTTTTCCTTTTGAATTTAATAAAACAAAAAAAAAATCATGTTGTCATGTTACCAAGAAACTACAAACTGAAAGTAAAGACTTCCCCAAAGAGGAAAACGTATTGATACCTGCAATGTTTAAGAAATATCTCCTTAAATAAAGAATTACACAGATTTCTTTGTTAAAGGTCCACTGTGTAGGATTTTGAACATCTATTAAATGTTCAATAATATACTTACGGAATTCATAGGTATGTTTTATTAGTGTATAATTACCTGTAACTATGAATCATTGTATTTTTGTAAGCTTAGAATGAGCGCTTTATATCTACATAGGGAGCGGGTTCACCTCTACGGAGCCGCCATGTTGCACCGCTACAGTAGCCCAGAATGGACAAACCTCTAGAGAGCAACGTCTGCGTTTTGCATTTTTACAAGTAGCAGCATGAATCTGGAAGTAAGCATGGGAAGGACAACAAAGATGAACAAAGAAAGACAAGGAAGAAGAAATAGAAGGAATCAGTGTTTGAGGGTGCTGGATAACAAGTTTGAGAACCCGAAAATGTTGAACATGGAGGATCATACTTATTATTTAGCATGGAAAAGGCAAGGGAGTGTGAATGTAAGCACTTGGAAGTATTCTGCAGCCACCGTTCATTTTAATATGTGCTTGGGAAGGGAGGGGCATTCAAGCGGTTGAATCCTACAGAGTGGGCCTTTAAGTAATAAATCTGTTTATTATTAATGCTAGATTATGTAGCGTGTCAGCTATACTAGCCCCTGTGTAGGTGCAGGAGTGATAACTTATTTGAACAAGTGCATTCATATAAACTTGGGATTTGAATCATATCCAGCACTTTTGTCAAAGCTGCTGTTGTAGAAAATAAAGGGGTCCTTCTGACCAATGCTACAGAATTCAACATTGTTGGGGTAAAATCTTTAAGAACGTGTATGTCCACCCTTGCACATATGACTGCCTGTAATGTCATTCATATCCTCTGATCGGCTTTTAAAATCTTCCAACTGTAAGATTTTTATCTTCCTGTAGCCCACATATTCCTGACATATCCAGACAACACTTGCAGATGTCATACCCTGCCATTGTTAACTCTGGTCTGCAGACCAAGACGGACATGGAAAAGCAAAATTTTAGTTTTTTGAGCGTATATGACTGAAAAACATTGCTTATCTGAAAACACATATCAAAGCACACATAGTTTCTGCTCAGTGTATTTGCTATTCTAACAGTATGCCAGTTTAAAATGATTCTAATGTGATCATACATGTCACACAACTGATATAGTGTACAAAGCTACATAGATGTCTGCATTATGTCTTGTATTTGCAGTTCCTCGATAAATACCAAGACTGTTTCGGAACACCTTGAAAAAAAATATAACCCTAATATACCGCAGTCTCTGTGGATGCTTGTCATTGCGCATGTGACAGGATTATTCATCGTAGAAGCGAAAATACTCTATATTCGGACTTCTGGTGAGTTCAGAAGGGCTGGAATCAAAACTATTGCTATCAAACTATCAAAACTATCTAATTTCAGACATTAAACATACAGGAAAAAGGAACACTTTTTGTTTTGTTTTTTTAAATCAAGGCTTTCAGCGAATCGAAGGTACTCTTTTGGTGCATTTGAATTGCATTGCTGATGAGTTCACTGCTGCATTTGGTATGGCCACTAGAGTGTGGAAGAGAGTGGTTGGAGCTGTGTGTATGATGAAAAAGTGTGATGCTGTTGCCAACAACGCCTCTCCTCTCCCCATATGTTTGGAGCATTAGCGGATCTATTAGAAACGCCAGCATTAGTCTGGGAGATGAATCACTGGGGTGTGTGGAGTAATGGCTGCTATTTACCATCTGCATCTCGAGTTTAATCCCACTTTTGGCATACATTTATTGAAATTAGCACCACGTCCTGATTCCATGTAAATTCAAATGTCGAGCACAGGCCAAAATGACTCGAGCTCATACTGGGGGCTGACCAGATGAATGCAGTGTTCCATGACACTAGCAGTGATTTGTGTTTGAGTGAGTGTTTGTGTGTGGTGTAAGAGTGGTTGTCCAGACCTGGTTCAGATGTTAGAAATCCCAGGATGGACTATGCTGTCACTCAGGAGCTGGACTCAAGGGCAATAGCAGAATGTGAAAGCTTCTCTGGACATCTGCTGTTTTATCACTGTGCATCCTGGCCCATCTGGGCATGTCTCCTGACTCTACTCATCCTGCTTCATCTCTCTCTTTCTTTCCCTCTCTCTCCCTTCCAAGGAACTAGGGTTTATGAAGAAAGTAAATATGTTCCAGTAATCAGTGGTGCTAGATGGATCATAATATCATTATGTGAACATTCATTTTGCATCAAGAACAAATCAGATTTTTGGCAAATTCACTCTTGTCTTGTATAATTAGATGCCATCCCATATAAAAACCTGGACATGCCACTGCTCACAAGTGAGGCTAAATAATGTGACTGAATGCTTTATTGAAGCTCTAACTGTTTCAAGAAATCCATATATAATACAAACGAAATGGACTGTTCACTGTCATCAAATACTTCAAAAAGGAAACAGTCCAAAAAAACTGCCCTGGTGTATGTGTGTGTGTGTGTGTGTGTGTGTGTGTGTGTGTGTGTGTGTGTGCGTGTGTGTGTGTGTGCATGTGTGTGTGCATGAAATATTGCACAGCTTTTGATTCGGCTGTTGCTTGGTGTGCATGTTTCCCCAGGAAACCTCCCTCATGTCATTATCCAGCTGGCTATACGGGAAGACTGGAACAGAGAGCTGTTGAAATGCAGCCAGAATGCAAATACGGCTTTGATTGTTCTAAGCATCTCCGTGCATGTGTTTGGAATTAAACAGCAGATTCCGTTTAAACCTAAACGAACAGATAGGTCATGTAGAACAAAATAGAAAAGATTAGAATACCTTGTACATTATCTACAGACTAAAGTGCTCTAAGGTGCTCCTTGTACAGACTAAGGTGCTTCTATAAACCGAGGTACATTTGCCTGCACCTTCTTATATTAAGCTTGTTACATTTAAAGGCATACTTGTGAGTCCTTTAATAGAAATTGTATTTTTAGCCCAAACTAGATTGAAGTCCTAGAGCACAGACCTGCTGGCTTGCTCCATGCCTTCCTTGGCATCTCCCTGCTGCTGTCTGTCTCTGTCAAGTTGTGCAGAAGACTTCAACAGTGTTTTATGAGTGTGACATTGACATTCGTGTGTTGTTGCACTGAGAAGCCGGTTTCTGCAGGGCTACCTTGTGCACCCTCCCCATTGTGCTATTTAATTACATGATCTGAGCTCCAGCAGCCCTGGCATAGTGCCTCCAGCCTCCATCTCTCTATTTCTTACTTTGTAGATCCTCTCCTAGCTGCATCACTCATTGCTGAATCTGAAACACATTTTGGATTTGAAATGAACTTCGTAGCTCATCAATCACTGCAGCTAACAAAGTTTGCATACACTTAAAGACAACAAAGTAATTTCATTTATATCAACAATATATTGATGTGCTAGGTTTCAGATATTGCTTTGATATCCCAGGTTAAAAAAAGTCAAATAGTGTGTAGGATATTCATAGTAAGGTATCTTTTCCAAAGAGTAAGATATCTTTTCCAATAATGTTCTTTAATAACTTCTATGCACACCCATTGCCTTTATTACTGTCTCCATCCAGTCTTCTATATTCTCTCAGCATCTTTTGGATCCTCTTAGTTGTAATATCCGGCACCCTCTAGCACAATCATCCCTCATGCACTCTTCCCGACATTTCTGTTCCAACTCTGCCATAGTCATACACTTCCTTTTTTAAATCAGGTTAGAAGACTGGGAAATTATTTTCAATATTTAGGAATAGTTGGAAACATCCATATCTCACGTTCCTCTTTTTGGAATTCTATTTTTTTTTTAGCTGTAAACTGTAAATTACAAGTACATTTTACTCATTTTCATGGGGCCATACATTCATGGGCCACTTTAAACACAAAAACACATTCAGGTACAGGTCAAGAGCTTTAGTTAATGTTCATATCAAAGACTAGAATGAGGGAAAGTGTATGATGTCAGGCTGGTTTCAGTATTCAGAAACTGCTGATCTGAGTTTGCACAGAATGGTTTGAAAAACAAAAAACTTGCAGTGTGCAATGGTTCTATAGGTGGAAATGTCTTGTCGATGGGACAAGAAAGCTACTGTAAAGCAAATAACCCCTCTTTACAAGGAAAACTGGCTCATCCAATTGTTGTCAGAGCAAACATTCCAAAACTAGACAATCATGCTGACTATTTGCAGTGTAAAATACTTTATTTTGAGGGCTGAAAACACCTGATACACCAAAGCATGTTGACTTCAACATGCTTTTGTCACAGGGTAAAACAATGGTAAAAGCAGAAAATGACTAAATAGCCTCATGTGAGTCAAAATCATTACAAGTGATTATCCAGTGTCCGGTAGCAGCTTTCAAAAACTTCTCATCTTAAAAAAGATGGAACCCCAATGCATACAAGAACATACAGGAAGAGAATGATGCAATATCACTAGGTCTGTTGATTATTTATATAACAATTATACAGACAAGAAAAAAAAAACTCGAAGAGGCTCCATGGAACCATGTATGTACATGTACAAGCTAAATGCACTATATATACAATATATACATAAACTAATGCATATTAACCCAAAAGGAACCTCCGGAGTAGGCTACAAGAGAGAATATAGTATAGTAAGAGAGTATATGTCCTCATAGCTAAGGGCCTTGAGTGAATAAATCCAATAAGTCTCTCGCTGCATAAGGTGCTTAAGTTTGTCTCCATCCTTGGTGCCACATGAAACTCACTCAAATCCTGACACCCTGAAAGGAGAATTGTTCCCATGTTTGGCTTCAGGATAATGCTTAGCTATGGAGTGATTTAGATTTCCTGTGTGTATTGCATGTCTATGTTCTGCAACTCTTTACCTCAACCTTCTTTTGGTGAGGCCAACATACTGTAGAAATGTTCACAAGGGCACTGTATTATAAATCATGAGTTGTGTTCCAGTTAATAAAGTACTCAATTAAATGTTTCATTAAGTTACAAATGCAGCTTCCTATCTGTCTTTACCTAAGCTAGCCAGCTACCTAAACACTGCTTAAGTCAACTCGGCTACTGTTACCTTTCCAGGGGTAGCAATTTGATTTTACTAGATACCACTCTAATGTTAGGTATTAGAGTATTATATCCTGTAATTAAAACCAAGCACTTGCAAGCTAGTTAAAATTAATATATTTAAAAAAGCATCATATTGTGTAAATCAGTTTGCTAGCAAGTTAGCCGCCGTGCTCACCACCTGGTGGCTCTTGTGAGATTCCTATTTTCTCTTTTCCTCCTTTTTTCCCTTGCTCATTTCACTCTTTTTTTAAAATGTGTGTGTTATTTGTCGGATCATTTTTTGGCCCAGTGTTTTTACACTAACTGTACGTTCTTTAGAGATATGCTAAAACAGAGATAAATAAAATAATTATTTTTGTTTATCTGTATTGTGACTGGAGAACGATCAAACTGGGTAGGTGAAGAAAATGAGCAACACCATAAGGTTATCCACCGAAGTGACTGGTAAATTATACAAACCACCAGTTGCCAATTTTACCCACATTTGGTGGGTGGGCGGGTGCTAATTTCAAACCCTGCGCACACTTGATTCTGCAAACTGCTTATTATCAGCCAGTTCCAGCCAACTGTGATTCTTTTATCTGATAAATTTTAAAGCACATGCTAATTTATAATGTATTATAAACCTGAACCTAGACAGAGAAAACCTAATAAAGGATCCTACAGCCGAACACTGATGAGATATTTTCCTCCTACACTCCTCCACACACACACATGCAAACACACACACACTTTGCCAACTAAGGCAGTTTACTTAACACCACTGAAGGTGTATTTCTTTCTGCACATGTCCCTTTGCTAACATGTTGGGGGTGTTTGTGTGTATTTATTCAAGCGTCTGTCTCCTTCTGTGTTTGCTTCAATTCTTTGCAGAGTATTTCTGTGCACGTGTTCATTCTTGCACGTGTATGCTTGTGTTTTTCAGTTTATTCTGTTACACTCTGGTCTCTGATTCATAGCTGTGTACTGTTTTTCTCTGCCTGCTGTAGCTGAGCCAGCCCTCACAGTGAGCCAGCCACACACACACGCACACACACACATGTCAGTGTTAAGGCAGCACTAACACAAAATAGGGTTTGGCTCCAGGTTTCTCCAGGCAGAATGAAGACCCTGTCTAAGTTGTTTGTCATTAGTAAACGTCATCATTTCCACTTGTGAGAACTACAGAGGGATCTTCATTCCGCTGAGTGTGTGCATGAGAAAGGGGGCAGAGGGAGATAAAATGGTAACCTGTAATTACCGCTTAAAATGACTCTTACGTAAATAACTGTGGGAGGCTATTGTTGGCAAGGAATGTTTGTTATAATATGTGAAGGAATTGTTTAAGATGGTTACACACTCACACATGGACACACATTTCACTAGCTAGTGTGTGCTTGGATTCTGAAACTGGACCATTAAAATCATAATATTAATGAGATTATTAAATGCAACACCTGATATATAAGCATTAAACTGCTTAAGCATAAAATACAAGGTATCTTGAGTAAAAAATTGTTTGATGTTTTTTTAATGCTCACGATGGCACATTTTAATGGCCTGTGAGCCCCTCTACACCTGTACCCTCATAAAGAATGCAAGGATCTATGAATATTCATGAGCATATATATCATCCAAATAATCCAGGTCATATTATGCAATTACCTATGCTACACTAACCTATTACGGAATGGAGATATGACACTTTGGAGAAATGCGATTCTACGTATGTGTGAAAATCAGACTGACTCAGAGTCCAGATGTTCACAAAATGCATACAACGCTTATTCTGTCATTAATATGCATTTACTGAGCTTGCTAATTGTTATTGCGTAGTTGTACTGTATTTTACATTGGGTTACATTACATACCCTATAGCTGTACTGCTAGTTAACTACCAGTAAATTAGTCATATTTATTATAGACAGACATAAGTGATATTTCAGTATCTGAGAGTACAATGTCATATTCTCAGCTACTTATTGACTGTACCAATAGTCAAACTATTTGGCAGTTTGGGAAAACCCATTAGATATCACAGTGAACAGACTGAACAGCTAAAAATGGTGAAAAAAAGTAGTTTTGACCAATAATACTCTTTGACATCTCTACTAAATGTCCATCCATCCATCCAGCCATCCATTATCTATACCGCTTTATCCATCCGGGTCAGATGCTGGAGCCAATCCCAGCATCTTGGGGTGAGAGGCGGGGTACACCCTGGGCAGGTCGCCAGTCCACCACAGGGC
>JAQQZR010000015.1:5792096-5802171 GCA_030068235.1 Notoglanidium macrostoma
TGCAAACTCCACACAGAAAGGCACCCTGGGTGACCCGGGGATCGAACCCAGGACCTTCTTGCTGTGAGGCTAACCACTGCACCACCATGCCACCCCCTCTACTAAATGTATTTGATCAAAACATATAATTTTTGCATTTAGGCTACGGTAAATGCAGACAGTCTTCCTAAAGATGTCTAAAGCCTTGTGAGCTAAAGGCTCAATTATACTTGCTTTTAACTATACATATGCAAGATGGCTGCCGCATGTATCCTGGAGGATCGCTTGTGTACATACTCAGAATGGTGCAATACCAACTTAAATAGAAGGGGCAGTACAGCACCATGTAACACTACTTTCACACCTGAATATCTAAACAAGAAACAACTAACATAAGGCCTCAACCTTTTCTGAAATATATATTTTTCCAGACCTTTACTAAGTACTAATACTAACCGGTTTTCTTATTACAGTTTGCCTTTTAAAATAGATGCAGCTCATGACAACAATCAAGACGAGACCAGAAAGTTTAAAAGAGAAACATTACAGTTTGACTAGGAATCCAGATGAGGAGTGATGAATTGGCTCTGACATGCCATCGAATGGACATTGCTTTTAATTCTCCGTCTATACGTAAGATATGCAAGTGATTATGAGCTGTTTGCATTGCCACTGTTTGTACACATGCATGTAAGGTCATCAGGTACCAGCTGTCAAAATGTTCACGATGTACCTGCTCCATTACATCAACATCAGACATCAACTGTACATAAAGTTTTATAAATGTTTTAAACAACCTAAGGAAATGACATTAATTATAAAAAAAATAAAAAGTAAAAAGATTAATGATTATGAACTGTATTTAGTAGAAAATGTCAAAGTTTGTCCATGAGAAGAGTTTGAACAGGATGCCACAGAAATATTCTACAAGAATTATTCTTTACTGCATTTATGCAGATTCTTTAGTTTAAAGATATTGTTCACCATGGCAACATTTTCTAACAATGCATAACAAACCATGATTGGAGCATTTCTGTGACACAAATTGAATTTTAGCCTTTAAAATCAGCGTTTTACAGAAATAGTGAAGTCTTTTTAAAAACGTGAATTTAAAACTTTGATAACAAATATGTCTCAAAGACCAATGTGTATTATCAGAATCATCCATTTTATTGGAGTTAAATCACATATGTAAATGCAGGGCAATGCTGTTCTTGTGGTAGCGTGTCGACAATCAGAACTCAGTTATGTAGTTAGTCATCGCAATAAACCATATTTGGTATCAGCATCATCTAATTTGTTTTTAACGGATGGCTTGACGTGGATGTTTTACTTTTGTGGAACAAAGAACACTAGCACCACCTGTGGTTGTAATAAAAATACGCAAATGAACTTGAGGCTAGTCCATACTGTGGATTCATGCAGCCTGTCATTGACTGTTATGTCACTTGATTACACAGAAATGCTTTTTATATTTGATGTCCATTTGGCCCTGACACCTCTGTGACACATTAGCGATTGAGAAGATGGACAGAAAATACAATAATGGATGTTAAATTATTAAGCAATATCACATGAAAGGGAGTGCTGTTGTTCTGAATATCAGCAAGACTGTGACTCACAAGGCTGCAGATTTTTCTTCCAGAGTGCCAAAGACAATCACGGCAATGCTGATATTGAGTCACAACCTTGAGTGTGATATTGCTTTTATACAACAATTTGATAATTTGGACATTTGGACACAATGTGGCCAAATGTTTTGTTTTTATTTTTGCTCTGTTAGCAGATATAGATTCAGACGATGTCATACTCACGTTATAGCACATCGGCTAGCTAGCTAGCTCACGTTGATTTGTCTGTTCCTGTTAAAGGTGCTTCCTGTAAAATTGGCGTCCGTTCTTCCATTCCGTATTCATCTGACAAGCCTTCATATTTGAAGTCGAACGTTCCTGAAAAAACACCACTGTAGTAACCTTTTATAACTAGGAAGTGGAATTTTACGTGCAGGACATGGACGGGCGGAATGATACACACAGTGAAACATCCCAGTGCTGTTATGTGAAAGATCAGCACTCATGGAACGCTGCTCAACCAGTGGAATTAGTGCACCGAATCTGGCCGATGTATAAAATGGCATGTCTTAGAAACATGAACAAGTTACTATTCTTTCAGTGATTCTTTTCTATAAATACATTGGAAGGAGAAACTAGGAATAAATAGACCAAGCATAAGGTGTCAAGTTATAGTACAATTTCTTGGCAATTCATTTCCTATTCACGTGAGTGAAACAAAGGCGTGATGTCAGTGACAGTGTGGCAAGCAGCATTCGAACCTAGATTTTCTCAGTTGTATTCAAACTGTGTTTGATGAAGTAAAGAGACAAATCCTCAAAGAATTCCTCGTACTAATCCTAATTTACATCCTACCTGTTATTAGTTCCCCCTTTACTGTGTGATCACACTGACTAGCACATTATTTACTTTGTGTTTAAGTAGTATGCTCCTGTATATAGCTGCTTTCCTTTCTAATTGGAACTGATAAACAATGTACAGTGCACACCTTCAAGTGACAACAGTAGCACTCACTACGCACCACAAGAGACAAACACGAGCATAGGGAAATTATTTCATAATAGTATGCGTGAGTGATTGTTTTTTTTAGCCCAGCCTTGACTGTATCTTATGTAATGCCATTTACATAAAATAGAAGAATTACTTTTCATACTTTAATCGGAAAAGATGTTAATAAATTGCATCATCAACAAAAGAGATTTCCAATTTGCCCCCAAAGATACTGTTAATGTTTTTATATTAAGAAAGAAAACTGCCAAAGACAAACAAATCTAATAAATCTTATTATCAAGGGGGCTAATTAGCTGCAAGTGGTTATACAAGTGTTAATAATAAAATTGTTTCATAAGCAAACAAAGGAGGAGGATGAGTAATACATTTTTTTCCGTTTCAAAGCCACGTTTTTAACACCTCTCGCAAAAGATGACAAGCAAAGATGTAACATTTGTGCTCCTAACTCCTTTCCTTTATTTGCATATCGGCATGATGTGGCTTTCAGGAGAATTGTTTTCTTTACGTTTACATGTACTGTACGTGCATTTATCTGGCAGATGCTATTCAAAGTGAGGAAGAATACAGTTCATGCATCGAGCTGACAAGTGTTGCATGACTGAGTCCACAGAGGAAGTGCGAGATGGATACAGGAGATAGATAAAGGAGGAAAGAAGAGAGAGTCTGTGCATGAGGGTTAAAGCTGTGTACAGTTCCGATACATGCAGATACAATACTTGTTAATAACAATTATAGGATAATATGAATAAATACAGAAAATGAGAGAGGGCTTCAGTCTTACGTAGAGTAAACAAAGCTGGTCAATCCAAACAACTAGCTCAGACCCAACAGTGGTATCAGGAGATACCACAGTGCTGGTATCTCCAGTCACACTGACTCACAGTCTGCAGAAATCAGAGAACCACCAGATACCACCAGATTTGCCTGAGCTCTGCAGTTCACTATGGCCATGTGAGCTACTTTTCTACCATTTATAGGGTCCTGGTCCCTTCTAAAGCACCATCTTTGTTCCCCTTCCACTACTGTAGCAGGTTAGGTGCCTGGGATCGGTTCCAACAGGAGCCAGAATCTTGCATTAGCCTGCATTTCCTTTTGAAGTTGTATTTTAGAAAGTCCAGTAATCTCAGCATAGTACTTCTAAGGTTCAAGGAATATGCTTTCTTGCTTATATGAAAAAGGACTCGTTTTTGAAGGGCAAAAATTGGAAATCTGGTAATTTGAATAATGCGCTGTGAATTTTAAGTGTTGGATCTGGCTGACAATTTGGATTGGTTCAGAATATGTGATTCGAAATATGTCTATGCTAGTTACGATAAAACTCCAATCTACATCGTTGTCGTTGTTAATTACAGATTCTTTCGGAGTTCCTACACCTCGGCATCTTGATGGTCAGACGTTTACTCGTTGGAATTTGTTTTGAATGAGTTTTCTGTGGAAATTTATCCAAGTAGACTAAAGCCAAACTGACATGTTTGGTCTCCCGACACATGTGTCTGGGATTAGCCTCTAAAGCCTCAACATGGCCTAGAGGTATTAAAGGTAGACACTTTTATTCACTAAAGAAGGATATTGGCAGAGGTGACTACTTGTAGGGTTTAGCTGTAGCATTTACGATTCCTCTACAAGAGACATGCCTGAAAACTGATCTTCTTTTGCACTTTTTTCATATTTATTTTCAGTCAGACCAAATGTGATTAAAATGATCCCGGCAGAAACTGTAATTTACTGAAGAGGAACGGAAGACACACATTTAACCATTCAAAAATGCGTTTGACAATGTTTGATATTGATTCAGCAGTCAGTGAAAAAAAAAAAAAAAAGAATGTGTAAATGTACATTTGTTCATTCACATGATCTTCAGGAAATTTGGATGATGCAACTGGATAATGAATGACTCATGGAAAAGGATATTGGAAACATGAGATATTAAACTGATTCACACATTAACGCAAAAAAATATTATAATTTAAAATATTTTATTATATATTTTTATAAGATATATTTTGTCTTTACATATATGTAAATGTAATATCGGTGCGACTCAGTTGTAGACTCACCCATTACTTTCATTTCACATCTATTTTATTTAGGTGAACTTTGACCTGTATTCAAGAGCCTCAGAATAAACAAAGTTGGTGAGACTTCGTGTCACTCTTTTCTTACTGTTGCTTTGCTCACATCTTTGTAGTGAAATTCATTTTTTTCTTTCTACCTGCTAGAATCATCGTTAGTGTGTTTCTATTTCAAGGTTTACAATATAATTCCCGCACAAAATCCCACATGCATACTTTATAGTCAAATCTAAAGCCAGTCATACTGATAACTAATCATTAATCATATGAGTATGCTGGTTAATTATAAGAGCTAAATAGAGAAAACCATGAGTCAGGCCCCCATTTCTTATACCGCTGGGATTCAGTGAGCGAGGTGATAAATCTCTGCTCAGCACACGCTGTGCCAGGCATGACTGTCTCCCAGTTTCTGTGTTGCATAGTAACAGGGGTTTTATCATCCCAGCCGACTGCGCCGTTGATTAAACACGTCTCTTTTATCGGTCAGTGGCATTCCTTTTGTGCTGTGGTGATAGAGGCTCGTCGGAGGCCGCTTTATTTATGGCTCCAATTACTGCGTTGCCATTAGAAAGGCCTTCAGACTAACGAGCGGTGCAGTGGAAGGGAGATGTGACCCTTGGAGCTGGATAGATAACTGTGAAGACACTGTATACTGGACCACAGGGAACGATCAGCTCTCTTGTTAATGTATTGTAATGCAGAAAATGTGATAAAATGCAACATAACGAGCCAGTTTTTCACAAAGGGATTAAGACTGAAGTAAACACAATGCATTCTGCTGCAAAGAAGCCTTTTTAATGTAGTACTGAGGGTAATCTGGGTTTAGGAAACAAGCACATTTAGTTCTTGGTCGTTTAACATAGCCAGGTCATAAATGTCCTCTCTTGTTCTCCGGTTCAGGATGGTTCAGCACGTGTGAGTCTTTCTGGCCTTAACACAGATATCCGACACCTGCAGTGTCTGATCCTATAGGTATACTAGAGGGAGGTCAAGATTTGGGACACGACTGCAACCATGAGCTATTTAAATGCCATATCCCATACAGTGTGCCCTGAGCAGAGGCCATGGAAATGTCACCTAACTATGGTGCTGTTAAAGGTTACAGTGAGATCAGAGCTCAGTGCGGTCAGCCCTCAGTGAGTTTAAGTGCGCAAGAAAGGGGATGGAGGAAAAAAATTAGTTCTTTAGATTAGAGACAATACAAAATGTGGTCCATCTTAGCATAGATGAATGCTGTAAGTATGCAAGCGTTAATTGTGTTCATTCAGCATTAATTAGGCTCGCTACAAAGTGTTTTTTTTTTTCTTTTTTTCTCAAAATGGTCGAAACATGTACTTACATATGTGCAGGAGGACGTGAGTGTCCTGGAGCATTGATCACAGCAATTTAATGCATAAATTATCTCACCAGGATCTACACTTACGTGTAGTAAATCACTTAAGTGACTTATAGGTCACTTATGACTTATACCTAACACTCATGAGTGTGGCTTTACACTGTACAGTGGCCTTATAAGTTGTCACATTTACGAGATGCTGGCAATAGTCAAATACTGTTCCATTCTATATATATTAGTTACGTCCATCCATCCCTCCATTATCTATACCGCTTATCTAGCAGGGTCATGGGGGAAGCTGGAGCCAATGTGCTGTGCATTGCAGAGATCAAATTCCGAGCTTTTGGTTCGATTTTGGTTCAACTCACTTAAATAGTCTGCTGGAAACAGAGGTGTGCTAAATATTTGGTTAATAATAGTAGTAGTAGTAGTAATAGATATTGGTTAAATTTGAGGATATGGGGGTGGAAAAGAAAGAAAGAAAGAAGATTTTGGACAAAGTGACAGTATGAGGGATGTTAAATGCTAAGTAGTATAATGAATGTTGTGTATTGCTGTTTCAAGTAATTTTTTTGCACCAGTAATCTACTATACGCTTATAAAGAGTAGGGGCAGGAGCAGTCAAGGCAGTAATACATTTCTCATCCTTTCAGTTTTCAGAGCATAGCAGCAGAGAGCTTTTTGGTACATTAGTACATTTTTGGTACATTTTTTTTTTTTTGGTCCATTAGGCTGCCTTTACTATATTACCTGATTTGCCTATATGGATGGGACAGTCTTGCGGTGGTCTGTACTGAAAACAGCCTGCCAACCCTAAGCTTGACTAAGTGCAATTGCCATCAGTTGAATTATTTTAGCAGCATTCCTCACTTCCAATAAATGCTAAATTGATAAGTGTTTGCACTTTGAACTAATATGAAATTCGGTTTTAGACTCAATGAAGACATCTGCAGAAAAAAAGCAGGGGGGAAAAAATCATTCCTTCACTCATGTTCCCATGACAACAGGCTTACAGAAGGGAAGATGGAGAGTGAATTTGTTCCTAGGCAAAGGAATCCAGTTCTGCTTTTTTGGTCCACATAGGAATAACATTCAAAGAATAAGTGGTGCTCACATAGAAACGAAAAAAAAAAAAGAAAAGATTGCTTCATTCCATAGAGTAATGACAAAAACATTTCTTCTCAACGCATTCTCTGCACATCAAGCCAACTCTGATTCACTGACGTATCAGGACGCTATGAACTGTAAGCAACCTTTGCTGAAATGTGTCATGTTTCCTCTGTACACAAAGTGCCTAGTCTGGTAGACTTTCATGTCTCCAGTGCATTTCTTACATAACTCACATTAACATCATGTCATTCTTTACATCTTGCGCCTCCTCTGAGGACATGGAAGATAAGATGAAGATTTCTGCAAGACACAGGTCCTGTCTGTGATCTTTGGCATCAGAACTCAGACGGTTGGTTCCTTAATCTTACTTAAGGACAAGATACATACACTGCCAAAAATGTTGCCATCAAATCGACTATGAGTGACAATTTGTTTTTAAAGCACAAATGGACTACTTGAAGACGTTTACAGCATGTAAGTATTATAAAGTTTACCTACTCTGTAGCAATGTTTAATGAATGCCTACCAAAGGTCAGTCAGATAGAGCTTAATTCACTAATTTGCTAGCGCTTGCTAGTCATTGACTACATAGCTGAAGTGTATTTGGTTTACATAATCAATTTGCACCAGAAAAGACATGCATGAAAAAGAGATGCATAAATTTGTATACTGAGATGGGAGTGTCTAGACTGTGTGCACAAACATCAATCAAAACATTATGAAAATTTCAATGGGATAAAATGCAAGATAACATTTTCTCATGAAGGCGAAATATGAAACAAGACCAATAGATGTGAAAAGAGTATCCTTTTCTTGCATAGTTAAAATGCTTTAAAAAAAATTGTTTTTTACTTTCCACTAGGTACTGCTGCTTTTTTCTTAGGAGGTAGAAAGTACTCTTCCATAAAGAAGCAGTGTTGCCTCAGACAGATGTCTAGTTGTTGCTAGATAGTAGTTAGCTAATCTTCAGCTATCACAGGACAGCTTGCTAGCACATGCTTCCTCCGAGACAGACTTTTTTTTTAGCATTGCTGTTCATGCTAGATCACAGGGAAAGCACTAACTGCCCTCTTCTGCATCCGTGACCTCACCCATGACCACCATTGACTAGTGTTCTTCTGATTCAGCATGGAGAGAGTAATGCCATACCTCCTACCCAGAGAGCGCAGCCAATTATGCTTTCTTGGACTCCTGACCACAGATTTCTGTGTAAAGGTTTCCAATAATGATTCATTTCCTGTCAAGTTCCCAGTTCATGATGAATTTTAACCACCACAAATTTGCCAATCTTTGAAGCCTGGGCCAACAGAAAATGACCACAGTGCTATAGGCATGTCTTTCTGGAAGAGCCTACATGGAGGAGTTTCTTATTATTACCTTTTTGCTAGGGCAAGAAGCCATTTCTGCTCCCCATTATGTCTCTTAACACTTGCAAGCAACAGACTAGCTGGAATAGGTTGATTATCGGCTTCAAAATTAGCATAAACTTATATTCCCAGACTAGATGTGCTAAGCATGCTACTGAAAATTTGGGCCGTTTTTGAGACAGGCATGCTGGCTCAGAATTAAAATAAGGAGATTCCGCAGGTTATCCTTAGGCAGAGCAATGGTCCGCTGTTCACTTTTTGGCATTCATGGACACATGGCAGGGCAAGAATAGCAGGCTAAGATCCCATTTCACGCTTCTCCACACCACAAAGGAATGCTTTTTTTTTGTATCCACAGTGTTCCTATTTAGTGAGGGGGGGAAAAGATACCAGGTCAACAAAGGTCTAGTTTGGCTTTTAGACACCTGTCATCCCCCCTACCAAGCTGATGATTGGTTTAGCCTGAGGGCCTTTAGAACATATCAGGTGAATAACAAACTGCAACATCCTGTATGTTGTGTCTGTGTGTCACACTTTGAGTAAACACACTGCAGTGCTGCTTACATCAGCCTTAGGGAAGGAGTTTATTGACTTATCAGTCACCTTTTAAATCGAAATAGAAAGCAGAGGGATGTAACTCCTGTCTTACTGCAGTCACATCTACACAGGCCATAAACAAGAATCACTGATCCATCACTTTATCAAAATGGTTTTTAAATGAGTTGATTCTATGTGATTTATTAAGTTTGTTTGAGCAAAACTACTTTGTACTTACGGTACAGCAGGGTACAATAATAAATCTCTGATCCTTCATTTTGTATTTATTCCCATTTTCAAGTGACTACTGTACTACCTTACTGTAAGTATGCACCCATTATGAATTGCACATGGTCTAGTTGTTTCCATTTACACATTTCTTATTGGTTTCTAATGATTTAAATAGAAACCATTGGACCAGTTCCCATGAGGAAGTGTTTGTTTTTTAAGCAAGTAACAGAATCATTGCATGACTCATCACTCAATTCAGACAAAAACGCTGGGGCCGCATCTGTAATTGCACGCGAAACCGAATTCATGATGTAACCAGGACTTAAAGTGAGATTTGGAAGTCGGGGAAACCCTCAAGTTTGGTTTCTGTTGTCTATCACACCACAGGTACTATCAGATAACTTCAATATTTACCATAGGGTGCAAATTTGCGTATCGTTCTGGATCGTTCCGGCTCACTTTTGCCCCTGGATGTAAATTATCCAACAATTTATTATTTTACGCAATAGACTTGTCATGAAATTTCCCTCTCTGTTTTCATCTTACCTGTCCATTTGACTTTGTTTTGGCTTTAGTTCTGTATCCACCCCTGTCCTGTCATTGATCTGTTACAGATTGTGTTCACCTGTTCTATGTACATTATTAAGAATAGTATTATATGGTTTGGAGTTTAGCATAGCTAGCTGAAACTGCTTTTCTCGTGGTATACGTGCTATGTCGCTTTACATAAATTGAAATGCACAGCAAAAGTTCAATTCAATTAACGCTTTTAATAATAGACATGGGCGGCACGGTTGTGTGGTGGTTAGCACTGTCGCCTCACAGCAAGAAGGTCCTGGGTTCGATCCCCGGGTCACCCAG
>JAQQZR010000015.1:5812601-5823685 GCA_030068235.1 Notoglanidium macrostoma
CCCCCCCCCCCCCCCCCCCCCCCCCCCCCCCCGCGGGAGGAAAGGAGAGCGGAGCTGCTTAATAAGGATTAAGCAGCTTAACAAGTGAAAATATCTTGCATTTCCTGTTATAAGGTTTCCTTTTTTAAAGGTCCACTATGAAGGATTTAACCACCTGAATGCCCCTCCCTTACCCCTCCATTTCCAAGCGTGTATTAGAATGTACGGTGGCTGTCAGGTGCCAATAGTACTTCTAGTACTTACATTCACACTCCCTTGCCTTTTCTGTGCTAAATAATAAGTATGATCCTTCATTTTAGGTTCTCAAACTTGTAAGCCAGCACCAGTACACACCGATACCTCGTCTTTCTTCTTCCTTGTCTTGCTTTCTTTTTCTTTGTTGTTCTTCCGGTGCTTCCTTCCAGATTCACGGTGCGGCTTATAAAAACACACAATGCGGAAGGAGCACTCGAAGGATTTATCCATTCTGGAATACCGTGGCAGCGCAACAAGTCTCCCCAGACGTAAACCCACTGACTATGTGGGCATAAAGCGCTCATTCTAAGCTATGAAAAGACAATGATTTGTAGTTACAGGTAATTATACAATAATGAAAACATACTTATGAATTTCATAAGTACAGTATATCGTGGAATATACAGTATACTCTTTCTGCTAATAGAAACCCTCAAAATCCTTCAGAGCAGTTTCAACAGTAAAATATAACTGTTTACTAATTTCAAGCTCTTGTTCATTTCTTGTTTTATTTTGCTAGATAATTTTACTTCTTTCTAGATATAAATGGTTAAAATTAACAAGATTATCTGCCAATAGAAAAAAAATTATTTCAATATGATAATAGCAATGCACTTGAAATTAGTAAAAAATGTCTAGACATAGGCTTAATAATGTGATATTTAGTTTCTTGTCATCTTAAAATATGAAATATTGGCTAGATTTGACTATATTCATGATATTTCCACTTCCTAAGATGTATTTGTTTGTAGTATACACTAATGATTTGGGTGTGAAATTGTAATTTTCTCTGCCTGTTAATATGTTTTGCTAGTAATATTAGCATCTGTGTTTAAATACGTTGTAAGCATGTTAAATAGGCCATTTCATTGGAAAAATGGAACTAGTGACATCAAATATGCATGAAATAGTCGAACCAAATGAACCAAGGTTTTAAAATTCGAATATTATGGGCTCTTATTTTCTTGTCTTGCCTCTTTTCTGTTTCTTTCCTCCTGCACAATTTCACAAGCCTGAACAGCTATTTCGGGAACACTCTCTCAACTTCGGTTTAATTTAGCATGCACAATTGGCCAAATGGATTTTGACAAGGGCCAACTAGTGCCAATGGTGTAGGACAGGCAGCCACATTTGGCTTGGTGTGTAATGGATAAGGCATAGTAACAGTGAGGCAAAAAACGAGTTCTCTTAATACAGCAAAGATGATGAGTTGACAGCAAATTGTCAAACCCCAAGCAAGTATATTAAGCTACTGTATGGATGACATGTGATACTTGCTTAAAAGATCTGAGATCTAATTGACAACAGCCTCTCCACATTTCAGTCTCTTGAAATCCATGGGAGCAGTGAATATTGTGCACAGTGTTTGATCTGTGCAATTCCTCTGTGGGTTAAGCATGACACTTCTGGCTGGCAGTGATGAGGTCTTCACTTTATCCACATGTTTGCTGGCAGCGCTCCTGCCTTGGCCATTTCCATCAGCCTACTCCCCCCCAGATGCCACGTCTTGAGACAGATGTGTTTCTCGTCCTTCCGTGTCTGAAAGGCTTGAGAGAGAGTGAAATTGAGATTCCTACTGGCTGATAGGACGGATCAGTGTGCCAAAATAACACACCACTTTGCCCTCAAGGCCCTGGCCACCTGTGCCATGTTTCTGTAGTGTCTCATCCTGAAAACTTTATAAATACAGGAAGTGATTGCTATATCCTGAACTAGTACTGTGATTTTAATGTCTTGTAATAGAAAAATATGCTACAAATGTTGCGTTTCTTCCCAGGAAATGGTTGCAGGTGAAAGGATACTGTAGACAAATCATATACATTTCACACGTGATGTGAGATACATGATGGTGCATTGTATGGGACCTCATGTAAACACCTATGGCTTCATGGGAAAAATTTGCGTTCACGTGCCATCCATCCATTCATTATCTATACCGCTTATCTGTTAAGGGTTGCGGGGAAGCTGGAGCCAATCCTAGACTTCTGCGGAGAGTCGGAGTACACCCTGGACCGGACGCAAACCTATCGCGGGGCTAATACAGGGATGAACAACTATTCAACAAGCATTCAAACCTCTGGGCAATTTAGAGCCGCCGCTTGACCTAATCTGCATGTCTTTGGGAGGAAACTCACACAGGCAGAGGAAGGAAATGCAAACAGTGCACAAAGGCTCCCATTAGCCAGCAGGTTCAAAATCAGAATCTTCTTGCTGTGAGACGGCAGTGCTAACCACTGTACCACCATGTTACATACCAGTCATATGAAAATTAATAAATTATTATTTAAAGAAATCACATGTGGAAAAATGCATTCACATCTACGTGCACAACATGGGAAAAACTCTACATTGAAATGAAAAAGGAAAATGAAATGAAGGAAAAATATGTACAACATAGGCAGTCGGATAGGCACAATGTGTTCTAGAAACTGCACAGTGTCTCTGTGAGCTCAGCATCCTGCAGCAACACTACTTATTATCTATCGCCTGTCACCATACCCTGCTCTCGCCGCACCCCCACTCCCACAACACATCTGTGCTGATGATACATAGTGCAGGAGTGCAACACTGTCTGAAAACACTCCTTCACTTACCCTTTCACTATTTACTTTGTAGACCAGGGGTCATCAAATGGCGGTGCGAATTGAGTATTTGCAAAAATGCTGGAGCAGAGCACTCAGATCAGTGTATGAAAAAAAATGTTCGCTGTTCAATAACTCTGGTTTGACCCAGTGGTTTACCCAATTCGCATTTATGTCATTATTTATCTGAAAGGAGCTTATCAGACCGGAGACTAGCAACTGGGCTAGAGACAGTAGCTTAGAAAAGGGAGCGTTTTCACACATTTTCAACGTTCTTTACCCTTTCTGGTCTGATTAGCAAACTGACAAAAAGAATTATACGAAAACAGTACGTTTGAAGATGAACAGATGTATGTGTTTATTCTCCCTGCATTAAATTTAACCATACTTGTCTCATCTGTTCAGAGTCCATAGCACTAGTCAAACGTTGTAGCGTGAAGCGTACTACAAAAACACATAACCGCTTACTCTATTACTTATCTTGACCTTTGTTACAAGGAGTTTTATGTCACGTGTACAGTATATGATCATTACAAATTTTAGATGAGTTGGGCTGGAGTGAGGTAGCAGTTACAGACAGCACTTACTCATGAGTTCACTAAGGGGAAAAAAATCATAACTAACTGTGATATACATTAATAAATACATTTTTGAACTTTGTCAACCTGAGATGACAAAAGCACAGAAGTATTAAAAGTGATTTTCTGTATTAAATTTAAAACTAATACGTATCTGTTATGTTTAGTAGTTGTTAAACATGCTTTATTTGCATTTACATGTGAAGTTAGTGCCTGTAGCGAGCCTGACAAATAATTTTTAAAGCCAAAAAAACCACTAAACATTATTGCATTTAGTACTTGGTGAAGTGTACCGTGGTTGCACACCAGATTTGCAGTGCACTAGGGGTAAACATATAGTGAACGAGTCAGGGAATATAATTTATTCACTGATTATTATATGCAACTCATTTGTATAATGTCTGGACCAAACACAACACTACAGAAATTTGGATCTAGATGTAGATTCCTAAATTAAAGAACAAGGGAGTTTAGCATGAGCATATTGTGAATAAGAGTACTAACTGTGAACACAGGTCAGTCTTTATGATTCAGCAGAAGTCTACAGTATCCAGGTAAGATTATCCACTGAAGCAAGACTTGAATAAAACAGTTTTGGGGAAGTGCAGTCATTACAGTGTTTGTGTGCGTCCATCCAACACAGCAAAAAGTGCAAATAGTGCACTGTGTGGTGAATTAGGAATGTATTAGCTCATGGAACAAGTATTCATTAAAACACAGCATTGGCTTTAATCAATCACATGCCATCCCCTGCTATTACTTCCCCTCTCTTTTCCAACTGACTCACACCAAAGATAAAGATGTAGGAGCAATTTAAAATTGCTGATGATTTAATTAAAACCATGACACGCAAATTATGGGCCTATTGGGAGCTTTTAATTTTTTGGAAGCAATCAAGTTAATTTGTTCTAAAATCGAATACAGCAGTGTAATGTTCGTGGCGTTGATGGATTTTGAGTGGATGCGAGTTCCAAGGATGGGTTAGGGCAGCAAGTGAAATTTCATCCAGGGTAACAAATAGGTCAGGTTCCACGTTTGCATTTTAAGTGTAATTAAGTGTATCGGATTTCCAGTGTGTCAAGTGCATCAGCCTTTTTTTTTTTTTTTTAAGAGAATTCAATTTCGGAACGTGCCACTCACCTAATTATCACTTTAATTTTTTTTTTTATCTGATTAATTTATTTAATGTTTTAAATGATAAAAAGCACACTGCGTTCCATAGTCTCTCTCTGAGGTAATTGTGCCTGGTCATTAATTGCAGCTACTTCGTAGGCACCTCACGAACACATGTTGTTTGAAGTCATTACGGATGCCAGTTGCGATAAATGTGCGCGTCAGGATTCTCAGAAAAATACATGAAACCGATTGCGGTGAGCACAGATAATCAGATCAGCACAGATCAAACCAAAGCCGTGTTTCACGATTGCCATACAAGGCAAGCTTTATTACTGGAAAGACGAGTAATCAATGAAGAGGAACTGATGTCAAAAATAAGTCTCTGGGGAAAAAAAAAAAAGTTACATGTAAAACACAAAATGTATCAACATTGTATTCAAATAAATAGGACTGAATTATTTTACATCAATCACAACACATTTGTCAACCAACAACAAGAACGAATATTTAGATCATGGCATTGTTTTCGATGTCTTACAAAGATTATAAAAGACGATATGTACATCTGGTCATTGTTAGAAGACATGCTTTAAGTATAATTGTGCCCACTAGTACACAACAGCAGCGTCATGGTGGAACATCAGGAAACAATACGGTTTGGATGAGTGCATCTCTTAAACAACCCAACATCTTTATTATGAGAAAATCTTATTAATGTCCCGTCCGGAAATCAATAAAATTGTGACCGTGTGGCTACAGCTCCTGGCGAGTCATGTGAAGTCTCTCAAAGAGGCATTTGCGGTTTCTTTACTTGAACTGTTGCTAGGCAATGTGAGTAATTCAGTGTGTGACCAAAGAACAATAGCTCGCACAACCACCTGCACAACCACACATGACTGCGGATGGACCATGTAGGAATTTATTGATGATGGGTAACCAAAAAAGCGACTTAAAAGGAAAATTTTTTTTCACAATGGTTCCAATCCAACAATCTTTTGTTATGCAGGACCAGCCTGTTTGGTTTTATCCCACCTGTTTACCTTTTTCAACTCCTTATGCCATCATCAGTAGTCAATACTTTCTAGGAAAACCCAGATTCAAAAGTCATAATGCCGCTTATCGGTTTTTTTTATAAGTTGGTAATCATTCCTTGTAAGCATTTTATACACCCCAATGGCTCATAAAGTAATACTGCAACAATTAGAAGTGCATTAGGCAAGATTATTCTTTTTTAACAGTTACACAGGTTCAACATGAGTGTTCATGAAGCTCCGCCTATTGAATAGAATGTCTAAACAAAAATAATTACCGACAGGATGCACGTCCAAACACAAGCATTTTGGACTGGAATTCGGTTTTCCTCAAGCAATTGTACTGAGGCCAAGGATTAAACCTTTATATTTTATCATATTTTATATATCCATCCACCCAGCCATTATCTATACCGCTTATCTGTCAGGATCATGGGGAAGTTGATTTCAGGCGAGAGACGGGGTACACCCTGGGCAGGTCGCCAACCTATCGCAGGGCTAACAAAGACAAACTACCATTCACACCTATGGCCAATGTAGACTAGTCAGTTAGGAGGAAACTGGAACAACTGGAGGAAACGCACGCCAGCACGGGGAGAACATGCAACTCTGCACAGAAATGCCCCAGCTGGCATGCAGGTTCAAACCCAGATCCTTCTTGCTGTGGGGTGACAGGAACCACTACACCACCATGCCATGTTTTACAGATCTTCCAGGTTGTTTGTACAAGTAAAGAATAAAAAAAAAAAAAATAACTGTTGCACCATTAATTCTCTATGAATTACAGTAAAGACAAGGACATGCACTTCAATACCATTTTTTTCCCCAGACTGAGTACATGAGTGTTCATTCACTTACACTTGCTCTTTATAACATTAGCTAGGTGATTTTAAATGAAGTGCATCAGCGAGCTACATTAGTTATTTTGGCTTTAAGTTAAGTTTTGTTTGTACTTCGGAAAAGCGCTTCTGTACAGTAAAGCACATTTTTATGTATGCGCGTCTTCATTTCTCGGATTAATCGAAGTGTTTCCATATTACATTATTAGTTCTAAAGGTTGTGTGGTACACTAGGCTACAATTGGCTTTTTTTTAAATATATAATTACAGTATTGACACTTGCATGGCACATTTTTTATTATAATAGTGACGCTTGCATAGTACATTATGCTTTATAGGCATTATTAAAGTTAAGGACTCTTACAAGGAATCATTACAAAGACTTATAAGCCCAATTATAATGATTTATGAAAATGGGCTTCCTAGATAATGATACCAAGTATTGAATACGTTAAAACCGTCTGACAGACCCATGAAGGATCATGCATGCTCCTCTCGTCTGCCTGTCAACATCCGAAGCCCAGAAGCCTTCCTGACCAGAAATGTTACGTTAACGTGTTGCACTTGAATGGTTGGGTTGTTCTCAAATCCGACATTACTTTGTGACACAGGTTTACTCCACAAAAAACCCTTGCTACAACAGAATTACAAGACAAGACTGGCTTGTTTTTACAGCGGTAATGGAGGCACGGCCACGCACGACCACAAAGCTGTCGCAAGACGTTATAATCACAAAGCAAATTTGTTTTTCTCTTATTGCCACTCCATATACTTTTTGCATCACAAGCACGTCAATCATTATTGCTTTGTGGTTAAAAGCAGATTTTCCGAGAGCAGCACTGCACACAAAAACTGTCCAAGCTTAAGAATTGAGTTAGAAGGAGCCATATTTAGACATGTACCCAACTGCCCGCAGAAGTCTTTCTTTCTCGAGACTTCTGTAGATCAGATAGAGCAACAAGGCAAGAAAAACCTGTACACAGGAGAGAGAAGATGGAGTGCTACATCAAGATTGTTAGGAAATGCATATAAAACCCATTATAAATGGCATGTGAAGATGGTTCGATTTCAGCCTGGTGTAGATTTAATAAACGTTGATCAGAGACAATCTTGTCTGCATATGTTTAGATTTATTTTAAGTCCTTGTTGAATTGAGCAAATATCAACATGGTGCTACAACAGCTTTCTGAAACATCATCCTTGAGAACCTAAATTGTCTCCGAAGTCCAATTCAACTTTATGCTGGATGATTTGGAGTTCCCCCGAGGCGCACGGATACATGGCTCTCGATCATCACTACGTAGGAGACTCGTGTAGCAATGGGCCAGCAGTTACCCCTCCCTCTTTCTCTCTTGTTCACTTGGGCAATTATTTATTGTCTCTTTAAAATGCAGAAGCACTTACAGCAGGTGGTGTTTAATCAGAGGGGAAAGTAAGCTCGTCTTTGGTTGCCTTCTGAAAATTGCTGGCCGCAAATTTGTTTTAGCTTTCCTCCCCTGTCCTTACTTCATCAATTACAATGTTCGACCATCTTAATGTTTGGCTGTTCAAGAAAGCCCAACATCCCAGGCAGATTCTAACAGAATTACAGTATCCAGTCTGCACAGCAGCCAATTCAGTCAGCATTATAATGCCAGATAAGCCTTCATGGCCAACCTCCTTCTCCAACACCTCTATAATAACCTGGGCCTTACACAGCTTCCTTATGCTCCACCAATTGGAGTATCACCACTCTTTTGTACACATTTTATACGTTTGATAATTTTTTGTAAAGAATATCAGATATAGTTGACACTCCGAGAGCCAATAATATATTATTGTCACATTTATGTCACGTTACTGAACCTTATATGCTGAACACTGGTTCCTTATTTACTAAATCGGACCACAAATTCTCTTAACACAGCAAAGGATGAAGAGATGACGGCTGATGATCAAACCTCGATCGAGAAAAGCAAGATAGTGTACTGTGTAAGACAGGTATGCACTGGTGTAGAGATCAGGACAGAGCGGACAGCAAAGTGTCCCCTTGTTCTGAAATGCATTTTGTTGGGGGGTGAGGAAGGATTCCCAGACGAAGCCTTCGGCGATGAGGACATCGGAATACCCACCCCCCTTCCCCGGACTAAAGCGCGGGAGAGGACGAAGCTCGCGGGGTGAGGAGAGTAACCTCACTGCTCACATGACTGAGCAGCTTTTGGCCTTCTCCTTCTTGAAGGTGGACGAGAGCAACTCGGAGCGGCTGGGCAGGTGGAGGAGGCGTTTGGAGAGGCGGCGGTTGGGGCTAGACTTGGCCAGCGGCTGAAGCTTATTGACGCAGGCCAGAGCTGCCGTGCGGAAAACGCTGTGGATGCTCTTCTCTGATGTGAAGGCTGAGCACTCCAGGTACGCCTCGGCCCCCAGTTGTTTAGCCATGGCTGAACCCTGGGACAAAGAGAGCGGAGATGTATTTTCATTAAGATCCAAAATAAATAAGGGCGGCTGCAGGGTTGCATTTAAACCAATCACCAAGCCACTTTAATCAGCTCTTGATCTTAAAACATTCATTAGGTCCAGCTCTTATTTGACTGAAACAAAAACCTACAGCCACACCAGACCTTTCCGAGCTTTACTGAAACTTATTCATAACACGGTCATCAAATAGTTACCACATTTTTAATAAGAGTGTAAACTCTACTAAATGGAATAAATCAAACGTCTTGATTCATCAGATATCTTGATAAATATCACACCTGCTCTTGGGTAATGGGCGTTTGTTTCTGATTGGAGAGCTCCATCAGCGTGCACACATCAGTGCGCAGGTCCGTTTTGCAGCCGACAAGCAGAATGCGGGTGTTGGGGCAAAAGTCCATGATCTCGGTCTTCCACTACACAAATAGACACAGAAATGCAATTTTACTCAAGATTATACAATCAGAGTTTCCGTTACATTCATAAAAAATGTTGCACTTGTTTTTTCTTGATAGAAACAAAAAGTCTTCATCTGGGTTTTCAGGTTTCCTCCCACCTCCAAACAACACTGTAAGTGGATTGGGTATGCTAAATTATCCTTATGCGTGAAATGAGCGTGTGCATTGTGTATGATGAGTGTGTAGAAGCTAGAACGGAGTCATATGAGGTTGATGGGAATTTCATTGTGCTAACTCGGTACCTTCTTGAGTCCACTGTCAACAGTGTCTGGACGGCTGATGTCGAAACACAGGAGCACGGCATCAGAGTCGCTGTAACAAAGTGGCCTCACATTGTCATAGTAAGGAGAACCTGAAACAAGACATGAAAAAAATGAGACCTCAATAAGCAATTACCCAAATGCCAAGGCCAACATGAGACCAACATGAGATCGCCAAGGATGAAGGCGAAGTTATCCCACTTAGACTCACTGCTCACACAAAGCTCAGCTCATTTCACTAAAGCAAACTCTACTGGCATTTTAAAGGACACGAAAATGACAATTAATTCCTAAAGCTTTATTGATCTGCCTCGCTTTTTTTCTAGGTTTTATGGATTGTGCAACGGGAACAGCGAGTTGGGGCTAGGCAGGAGCTCCCACTCCTTCTCAGAATCCTTAAGTAAGCCACCCACCACCATTTGTGTGTGTGTGTGTGTGTGTGTGTGTGTGTGTGTGTGTGTCCTATACACACGCAATACCTCTGCTCCCCCTGTTTCCACAGCAACAGCCTCGGAATCTACCATCTGCAGAACGTCTTCCACCCACTCCTCCATAAAGGCTTCCCTCAACTGCCAATCATTAGACACAGAGCCATGCCCACCCACCAGTTAGTGCTGAATAAAACGCCTAGGTCAAACAGTATTAATGTACATCACTGTGCACAAGCCCTTTGTCCAGGGAAATTCAACTTCAGCTGCTTGAACTGGGTAAATCTAAAATCAAAGTGAAAAGCAAAGTCCTCCAGGAGTCACTCTGACTTTGCTAAAATGACAACATGCTGCAAGGTGTAATCTTCAAGTACACTCATTCAATCATACAAATTAACATATTGATTTGACTGACTTGGCAAGAGGTACTGGTCCAAATAAGTCTTTATGGATTCTACAAAATCCACACTTCTGTTCCATCGACTAGAACGGCGATGTTGGTTTTATGATGCACCCAATTACAGCTTCAAAATGTACATCTACAGCAATCATGCAAGCATCTTTGCATTGTCTTGCAATGCAGGTAAACACAATCTGGTACTAGTAACATATAACATTGGTTTTTTTTTTAAATATCTATAGACTGGGGCTGGGGGATATAATGAAATAATATCAATATAGTGATCTATTATTTTACAATACACTTTTCTTAGATATCTTAGAGATCATGATCTATATTTATAATGCAGTAAAGACCCCCCATTAAATGTATAATTTTATATTAGATATATTTTTTTAAATATAAAAAAAAAAAAACAAGTATGCATTTTTAAATTTCATTTTTAGGAACCTAATAAAGTATAATCAAGCTTTTTTTTTTTCCCCATTTTTTAAAAATGCAATTCAACTGAATTGCAGGCAGTTTGTGAACACACACACACACTTGCAAATTCTATTATTTCATATATCATATATATTATATCAGTCATATATGACTGATACAAAAATACATTGTGGCTTGATGTTGACACAAATTCTATTATTTCATATATCATATATATTATATCAGTCATATATGACTGATACAAAAATACATTGTGGCTTGAT
>JAQQZR010000015.1:5848979-5864177 GCA_030068235.1 Notoglanidium macrostoma
GAAGGAAAGAAATTCCACTAATAACCTTTTATGTCAACAACCTCTCAACTAAGTAAAGAGAAACAACAGTTCATCATCATCCAGTCTCTTTTAAAGTCATAAAAATAAAGAAAGAAATTGAATTAGAAGGCGTGTCCAAACTTTTTACTGGTACTGTATAATACTGCTAAAAATTAAAAGAATCAAAATGGGCAGAATTTTTAAATAACTAATAATTGATCAGACTGCAAATCACAGGTTTATATTAATGTGCTTGTTCTGATATGTTTTTTGACCTGTAGTGTCAGCTCAGTCAGCGGGGCAGAAGTGACTGGTCATTATTGCACAATAACCCCTAACAGGGTGAAGCTGGACCTGAATGATTGGCTGGCTGTACATTATTCCTTACATATTCTATACAACAACCTTTCAATGTTTACTTCAATATCTACACTGGTCGTGCATAACCCTACATATTTCCTCCTAAAAAAGTTGTCTCAACTTTGAAAGGACAAATTTTACAAATCCAAAGTTTAACTTACAAATGCTTCTAAATGAAGAAATTTGAGAACATGTTTTTCTTATACAGATGTAGCATAAATGCTTATTGTTGGAACTCAACAGCTGCTCTGAGTCTATTATAAATGAGTTTAAAGTAAATGTGTGTATGTTCTTCTCTCATTACAGAGAAACATGTTGAAAATTCTAAGCAGATGTAATCACACGTGCACTGCAGATGCAGTAAATATGGATTATGTTAAAATGTGCTTGATTATCACTTTATATTTTCTATCTTTGTTACATGATCAGTGAGGTACACTTACATTTCTGTGGTAGTGAAAACACCTTACACTTTATATCCAGTCCTGTGATCAGCAGAGGGAGTGGTGTCTTAACATATATTTTACTCTCTCCCTAATCAGATTTGTTTGTGATGATCTCACAGCTGTAATGAGCGCTGTAAAGCACTTTTCTGGTCTGCCACTTTCCCCATGTGGTGTGATGTCTCCCCTTCACGTAAACCATTTGCACTGATTATCTTTCTGAGTTTGTATTGATCGGATTCTCTCTCTGAATTTGATGAGAGCGGTTTGGGTTATGTCATTGTGCTATGGAAACCTTAAGATTTTCCATTATGGTCAACTCACTATATGGAGGGAGAAAAGTAGAGGGGTTGAGCAAGAGTGGGCTGAGAAGTGAAGGAATGGTGCTGATGGCCCGGGTTTGCTCCTTAGCAGAGGAAATGAGGAACTGAGTACTGTGTTGACTGGTGCTCGTGTGTGTGTGTGTGTGTGTGTGTGTGTTGAGTGGGGATTGTTACACTCTGGGATGAGAGGTGTGAGGGTCTCCCCTACCAGACCATAATGCTCAGCAGATGTTTTCCACTTTTCCTTCTCATATTAATTTATGGTCATGTGATGCATCAGGGAGCAAACTGTTCCAATACAATGCTGTTTTCTCTCATTTTCTTCACTCCTCCTCTCCACTTGAGTCTTTCCGTTTCCAGTTTGTACTGAAATAATTGTAATCTCTGTTCATTCTTCCAAACCAACCTTTTGTTTTTTTTTAATCTTATATTTTCCAACCCTCTCAGTGCTCAGAGAATATGCCTTTCCTCTTTTGCCTGAAAGTTACTCCAGCGCGAAATGAGCCTTCAAGTGCAGCCAGAGGCCGACCCGAGGAACTTTGGCAGAAGTTAGCTGAAGTTTGCTGTTTGGAAAGCCCCTCCTTTTAATGAAGCCATGTCTTCACATGCTACAATGTCAGAATACTAGTACAAGACACAGATTACCCTGATTGGTCGGACATTGGTGGTCCACATCAGTCACAGTTTTCTCTTGTTTACTGAGACTGCAGGATTGCCTCTGATCAGATTGTATTGACTGATAGAATAAGGAGAATCTAAAAAGTATTAGGATTTTTTTTTTTTTATTCAGTGTCCACAATGTTATGTAGAATTGTTCTTAACATTGCATTCATCCTCACTGTGATGTAGAAAGAAATAAAGAATTGCCTGAGAAGGCTGGGCCTGCAGCTATTCAACCATATTTCATCATCTTTAACAAGGCAGTCGGTTTCCTCCACATTAGTCTTGTTTACATGCTCAGAGAGCTTGGTTTATGTTTACAGGCTGTCTCTGGTGCCATTGCTGTCTGGGGAGCATTTTTGTCCTCATTGTAACAGGCTGCATCTTTATGGTAACACTACGGAAAACAGGTCTTAGTTCAGATCGAGTGAAGTTTTACAGAGTGTGGATGTCTGCCAGTGGTGCAGGCCTGTGGAAAACTTTATCTTCCAGAGCACTTTTAACTGTTCCAGGGGATTTAAACTGGCCACACTGTTGTGTTAGCTCATAATGTCAGTGTGATGCACACTTCAACATAGTTTGTTCAGCCCTAGCTAATGAGGTTTGTGCAGAAACACTTTGATTATTTGGTTGACCATGTGCTTCTAGGTGTTGTTGTTTTTTTTTTTTTTGGATAAATCAGCACTACTCTTCTGTGCATGTTTGTATAACCTGTGTTTTGCACTAAATGCTGTTCTGCACATTCCACTTGCCCTTTGTAGTGTGTGTGTGTTCTGGCGACGGCTGCTTGTTCTGGCACAAACTTGGATCTTGGATGCTGCAGGCCCACATTAGGAGTCTCTCCGCTGACCACACACACCTCACAGTGCTACAGAGAGGCCACAGCCCTGCCTGCTTATGTAACCATGTGGTAACAGGAACCCGCCTGCCAAGAACACAGCTCACATCATAGAGCAATCTTATTCCTCTATTACTTCCTCTATTGCTTTATGATTTGCAGTTGGACCTTCCTTCATGCTCTAATTTGCAGTGGTCCTGTAAACAACTGATTTAAGACCAGTTTGAGCAGTTCATTTGTCTCGTCCACATTCTGTCACATTGAGTTACATGAATTCAGCTGTGGTTTACCAGATTGTCCTATTACTCAAGAATTGTAATTATTCTCAGTGAACTAATAATTTGAGTGATTAGGCTTGTGTGTAGAGCTATCAATATGCACCAAATAATATTTTCACCTCAGCCTCTTTTAGTATCAGTATACGTAGGAATAGTTTGTAATTTCTGAGCAAGTTTTCGATCACTCCGTTTCCTTTGACGTGAAGTAAAATAAAAAAAAGTGGCAATGCAAAAACGACAGACCTTCCCCTTCTCCCACTACCACTGTTGAACCTACGCCTCTCAACTCTATTCTATGTAATTTCCTCTGGTTTTTATTTACTCTTTTCCTTGTTTTTCTCATCATGCTTTATAATACTACTACTACTACTACTACTACTACTACTACTACCACTACTACTACTACTACTACTACCACTACCACTACCACTACTACCACTACTACCACTACTACCACTACCACTACCACTACTACTACTACTACTACCACTACTACTACTACTACTACCACTACTACTACTACTACTACCACTACTACTACTACTACTACTACTACTACTAATAATAATAATAATAATAATAATAATAATAATAATTAGCAGAGTGCATTAAACAATAAATCTAAAATAAAAACTAGAAAATAGACAGGACTGAAAAAAATTATTAAAATATGGGTTGACTATTCAGGCTCTCACCCGAAGTCAGTTTGGGATTGGTTAACAGCTTCCTCTGTGACTCGCAATAGAAGAGCGGCATAGGAAATGGATGGAAGGATGTATGAAAGTATGGGTTAACTATTCTCACTATAATTCATGTCAGCTGTATGTCCCTTTGTGCTCCATACACTCCATACACGCTGTAGCCCAGTGCACCTTTATGATCAGGTTTATAAGGTGTTTTACAGGAAAAATAACAGAATCAAACACAAGAAAAAACTATAGTAGGGCCATAAAATTACTAATAAAAAGCAGAGTAAAACCAAAAGACAATAATCTTTGGCTGAGTAAGATGCTCTAATAAAATAAGTCTAATTTAATGCAATAGTGAGTTTCTCACAATTTCTTTTTTTTAGTGCCTTGAGTACTAACGGTTGTAGGGACACAATTCCAAACACTGAATATAAATAAAAAAATACATGTCCAATAATGTCTGGAAAAGTCCATGAGTTCCAGACATCTAATTACTAAACAGGGCTTCCCACAGAGTTTCCTAAAATTCACTGCAGCAGAAAGATCATCACTGATCATTGTTATAGTGAGCATCACATCGAGCACTCTCTCTCTATGTCTCTAAGTATTCTTATCTTAACCTTACAGTGCATTTTTGGAAACTGGGTCACTAAGATTGTCAATGTATCTAATTACATTTGTCCTAAAACTATTTATAAAAGGTGCTGTGATTTCTAGATGGCTGTTCATCGTGATGCAGTACTGCAGTGGAGAGGCCTGCAATATGAAAATTCTAGATCAGTAAAATGCTATTTTTGTCCATATCATGCAGACCTACATTTGATCTATTCATACCTTAACCTCCAATGTGCTGAAGTACAGAGCCAAAGAAACACGAATTGTACACAAAAAGATACTTCAGAGATCCTATATTAGATCTGTTTTTAATAGTTAATCCTTAAGCAAATATTTAAATCCAAATTTAATCTTGATCTGATTTTAAAAAGATAGGGTTTGAAAGCAAGACACTTCAAATGATCATTTTGGTCACGTCAATCATTTTTGCCAATTTATAAAACATTTCCTCCTCAACCGTAGTGATAAAATTATCAATAGTCAACAGAAAACTGTTTATTTCATTATTTTTGTCCAGTCGGTAAGCAATCACTTTTTTTATTTGAAACTAAACGCCTTTAAAGAAGGATTTAAGCTCCACCCACTTCGCAATCACTTCATGTCATGTATGCCTGAAAACTTATCTTCCTGATATATACACAATATGGCCAAAAGTATGCGGACACTTGACCGTCACACTCATTTGGTTCTTCCTCAAACTGTTGCCACAAATTTGGAAGCACACAATTGTATAGAATGTCTGTGTATACATTTTCCCTTCACTGGAACTAAGAGGCCCAAACCTGTTTCAGCATGAGAATGCCCCTGTGCACAAAGCGAGCTCCATGTTTGCCAAGATGGGAGTGGAAGAACTCAAACAAACTGCACAGTCCACTGAGCGCAACCCCAAATGAACACTTTTGGGATGATTTGTAACTCCAAATGCCCCAGGTCGACTCCCCCAGCATCAGTGACTGACTGTTGTGGCTGAATGATCACAAATTCCCACAACTACGGTCCAAAATCTAGTGGAAAAATTTTCCAGAAGAGTGACGGCTATTATAACAGCAAAGAGGGACAAAATCTGGAATGGGATGTTCAGCAAGCACATACAGGTGTAATGGTCAGGTGTGCACAATCTTTTGGTCATAAAGTGTATGTCAGTTTAGGAGTCCTTATGATGTTTATTGATTTCATATCAAATGTCAGACTACATTGTATTTTTAAAACCAATTTTTCTCAAAATCATTATTCCATATTTCTATGCTCTATATCCAAAATTCTCAGTTTGCAGATGATATACATACACACATTTTTACAGATGTATTTCTAAAATGTTGATTATTGTTGAATTTATTTTGGACTTTATAACGCAAATGGCATAAAATACTTATTAATAGCAGTGCAGTAGTGTTTTCCTGACCAAACAATAAACAAATGTTCTGCAGAAGTCTTTCATTTGAGAATGTTGAGAATGTTCATGGTCAAATAGAAATTTGAATTCCACCAACATCAAATATACTTGCAAATATAGTCGTGTTATAATCAGATGAAGCCAGCATTGCTTAAAACAATTACATTTTCAAAAAAATTCCATTACAAAAAAAAAAAAAAAAAACAGTTGTAAGAAGCAGTGAAAGATTGATATATTGTTATTTAAAAAAAATTACACTATTCACCTGCAGTGTCTTGCTTTAAGTTAAACTCCATTACCGCCACCAGTGCAAGTCATTAATAAAGCCAGTGGAAAAAGATTAGTAATATTACCAAAATCCTGAATAGAGCCAAATTAGTGTATTTTACGAGAACGACTCATGCAAAACCCCATAATAGAAGAGTGCAATCCTTATTGCGGAAGGCACACGATGTCCAAACAAGCACTTTAAAATGAAGCAGTGTCTGAGACCACACACACCCACGTACACAAACACGTGCCCACTGTATTCCATACACATATACAGTGCATTAACGGCCGACCTTTTTTCAGATGACCCGCCAGACTCAGCATTTAGCCGCACAAGAGCGCGATCGATACCGTAATGCAATCCCTTAAAAGACACACAGCACAGCACAGCAACTTCATCTGCTAAAAGTGTTTCCATGACTGCTGCATTTCACCCGTTACACCTCTTCACTTCTGCACACCGCATGCAGGCGTTTCAATACAGCACATGCGCTGAAATTCACAGAAAAATCTGGGAACAGCTGAAGCATTTCAAGCATTCATGATCATCACCTGACTCAGGTAGCATGATGGAAGAAAGGTTTCCATAAGTGTCATGGAAAATGTATTGAACTTGCCAGTCAAGTCGAACAGACCTGGATGTCTCGCTGCAATACACAATGAGACAAGGACGCGGCGCAGAAAAATACTCAAGCTCTCAGATTTTACATCCAGCAATTCAACCACTTTATCCATTCAGAATCTGGTTCTGGTGGTGACGATGGTCATTCTGTGGCTTTTAATGTGAAGACATGAAAATGAGAATTGGCCCACATTATAGTATTACATTGAAAATGAACAAGATTTGCACAATTTCATAAAACTAGGGGAGGAACATAGCCAGATTGACTTATCAAATAACGAATTAGACTGGTAAACCATAATTCAGTGCAAAACCCAATGCTTTATAAGCCCCAAAAATTCTGCTAAACCACCGTACACGGTAGCTACTGCATTTCCACATAAAAAAAAAACAGTGCCTTAGAGAAAAGATGTGCAGCAAAAAGGAAAACTGTCAATAAAGTGCAACATCTACTCATAAAGTGGTCTGGGCATTATGGAAGGTCCTTATTTGGATTAAAGCATCTTCACAAAAAAGCACACAATTTGGGCTTATATTCATGCATGCATATTCCAATCTTTCTCTCTTCCTGTTATTTTGTCTCAGCAGCAGATTGAATGCATATGCACAGAACTATCTCCTTAATCCCTGCTCTCGGCCATGAATTCAAAGTAATAGATCAGCTGTAATGCTTAAACATCATCTTGCACTTACAAAAACAAGATTTAAAAAAGCTATTATAAGACTACTTTCTATAGTGAGTGCATGTAAAATTTCATTTGAGTACTAGAATTGGTAGGTTTAAGAATGGCACAGAATAAAGACACAAAACGAGCTTGTGTGTGTGTGTGTGAGGGAGAGAGAGAGAGTAACAGGAGATAAAGAGAAAAAAAAGAAAGAGGTTGTGAGAAAGAGAGAGGCCCATACCTTGGCGCTGAGAAGCGCTGCACTAGAATCAGATGCCGACATGCCTCTACACACAGCCTCTGCCTCGCCTCCATGGCTCAGAGGCAGACAGAGCTGCAGGCTGAGAGCCGTTCTCCATGACCAGCGGCAGGAGACAGGAGGAGAGGAGACAAGAAGAGACGATAGGAGAGGAGAGCAGGGCTGAGGATCTGATGCTAGCGAGAACTCTCTGTACAGTGCCTGTATGAAATTGATGCCCGACTGCAGCAGTGGAGCCGAGCCGAGCGAGCGCACACACACATACACCCTCCCACTGCTGCTGCTTTCTGCCGCCTCTGCTCTGTGTCTCCAAACACAAGCACACAGGCTCTGTCTGGTCCTGCTCCCCAAACTGACACTAAAGCCACTTGAGATGGAAGAGAAAGACTCGGAGATTGGATTCTAACAGCAGACGATGGGCTTTGGTGAATGGGATGCCAGAGAGATTTTCTTGACTTCACCCAGGTTCAAAAAAGCTTCACTTTCACACAAGGCATGGACCAACTTCCAGAAAATGAAGCCCAGACCACACAAGGGTACAAGAACAGCTTTCACACTCAACCAGATTCTTTGCGCAAGGGTTCCCTGGTCCAGGGAAAAAAAACATGAGTGTAAAAGTGCTCTTTTTGTCTTGACATCACAGCCACATGTATCAGCTATGCCCGATCTGTCTACTTTCTCAGCTAAGATGTTTTGAGTAGATCCCAGTTAAGAGGCATAATTATTCTGACATCATGTGGCTCCACAAACTCCAGGAAAGCCCATTGAGATGCCAATGGTACATCAATTCAAACGGAAGGGAAAAGAAGCCATTAAATGTACTAAAGCAGTCAAATCAGTGTAGACATACTGGTCATGTACACTATTACCCATTGAGATGCCAATGGTATGTCAATTCAAATGGAAGGGAAAAGATGCCATTAAATGTATTAAAGCAGTCAAATCAGTGTAGACATGCTGGTCATGTACACTATTAGCCAAAGAATGTTATTTATGAATGTCCTAAGCATGCAGTGAAAAATTCTTTTTAGATACCAATTGCTTGTATGAATGTATGGATCTCAGGAACGGTAAAAGAGATAAAACTGAGGTAAGTAACATCATCTTTTCCACTTTCTTGACCTTCAGAATTCAGAAAGAGTCAATGGCATTTGGCTTTCACACTTCAGGGGGTTCTTATCCTAATCTGAGACATATGGATGCTGTGACATTATATCCACTGGTGAGCAGATAGGCTGAACACTACAGGTGATGGTACGCTACAGGTTTCTATTTGAATGCTTCACAACATTAAGCTTTTTTTTGCATTTCTTTCTAATAGGACCTCAGCATCCGCTACAGCCTGAGGCGTGACCCCACTGAGAACCGACTAGTCAGCCGAGACGTTCTGAGGACAGAGCAGATCCCTGTCGGGACGAGAGCCCTTACAGCATAATTACTCTAACAACGGGATGATGCATGACGCCCCACAAACTCAAGGTGAGTCAGCAGCCAGGAATCTACGCAACCTCTCAGTGGAACCGTGTTAAATCAACAGCACCACATTACTGTCCTTGCCTTCTCTTGCCTCTGTTCAATCTGTGTAGCCTGTGTGGCTATGCAGTCATGCTAGCTGGCCCCTGGCAGCATGAGCCCTACTTTGGAATCCATTATCCAGGCAGCATGTGTTCCTGCTTATTCAGTTTGTGCTGCTTGAAATCTAAGTGCCCTCTGCCACAGATTTTGGTCCAGAATGACTAGTGGCTATCTTTCTTTTTATGCTTTCTTTTTGCATTTAACATAAAAGCTCAGGAAAAACCAACAAATTCATCATGTCAAACCTGCCGAAGAACCTCTTTCAGAGAGGAATGACTGCATACTTCATTTATACCGTTATGCATTTACCTTATATAAGAGCTATTATATATAGGGATGCATTAAGTCACTGAATTCACTCAAGGGCAAAGAGAGAAAAAGTGGAAAAGAGTGAGGGAGAAAGAAAGAGGCTTGAGGGCTTGAGTGAAGGCTGAATGAACAGATAGAAAAGGCAAATACACGTTCTCAGTCTCTATATATATTTGTGTGTGTGTGTTTGTGTGTGTGTGTGTGTGCTTTGTAGTAATAGATAGATATGCAGGAGCTTATTCATAGCTGAAATATAACGTGGTTTCAAATCATCCGAACAAACCTATTTTCATCTTAAAAGCTTAAAAGGTATAGGCCATACCCCCATGCTACATACTGTAATATTTTTGACTGCATTGACTTATCTTAAAGACTGTCTGTGAGTCCTGAAGTCTCTACCAAGTCCTGCAACTTCCATGCATCACATGAACTCCAGTCAAGCTCCTATCTCTGTTTTATGCCACCTGATTACTAATGGCATCACTTGTTTGCAATCACACTTCTCCCTTTTAAATAACCCAGACCAGAATTTACCCTCTGTGAAGTGTCTGTCAAATTCCAAGCCTTTGTCATCTGCCTATCTTGCTTAACCTGCTTCATATTTATAATTAGTCTTCTCTTTTGTCATTTATGCATGTTTGCCCAATGCCTTATAATTTGCCTGATTCACATTTCTGTGTATTGCCTAGCCCTCTGCTTTGTCTGCTATATGTGTGCTACACAGTTGAAAACCTGTTATATGACAGCACAGTTTCTCATTTCAGGAAACCTGTGTATCCACTAAAGAACCACCTTTCATGTCCAAGAATTGGTTGTAAAACAAGTGGGTGAGGGGGTCATAACATAGTTACACATCTCATAGTTGAGATCTAAATCCACACCAGTGCAATCTGCATGAAGAGGATGTCTGTACTGATCACAGAATCCCCTAATAACTCCTGAGGACTGTCTGTCTTATCCCACATTTAACATAGTCTCCACAACTGTAGAGAGCCGCGAAACCTCCTCAGAAATTATGATCCCTGGATGATATTCTAATAAGGTGTGTAGTAAATCCAGAGCATGTACCCTACATCCACACAGACTCTTTGACCGTGCCATCAACCCGCAACCTGTTCACAGTCACCACACCATCCTGATCAGGCATCTACCCACTCCACTAACTGCTGCAGTTAGCAAGAAGCTGAAAGGCCAAGGAAGGCCAGGGGAGATTATAATTCTGAAGCTTTGCAGCATGGCTGCATGAGATCCGTTTCCACATCTGCAAGGTTCTTCCTCATATAGAAGAGGAAAGAGGGTCTTCATCCCTGTATTTACCAAATACCAATAAAATCTATATACTCAGAACCCCTGGTGTCCTCAGCTCTTGAAAAACATAAAACCATTCTTTGATGGTCTTCTCCAAGCTCAATCACTGAAGGGCTTACAAACTAGTTTGAATTAGAAAGGATGACAAGTGGAAGATTCAGTATAACCTCAGGTCTCTGTGAATAATTGGTAATGCTGTATCAGTTGGTCTATGCCACACTAGCTTCCAGGTTTTTATTAACAATGTACTCATGATTGCCTTCATAGATGACATTTTAATTCACACCCTAACCCAGCAAATCCACAATGCAAAATAAAAGTTTTGGATGGACATATCCCTTTGCCAAAATGGAAAAATGTGAGTTCCACATGTTAAGACTTACATCATAAGTCAAGAGGGTGCTGTCATGGGCAAAGCCAAGGTCCAAGCAGTGGCAGAGTGGCCCCATCTCCACCCCATTATCAAGATTCCTAGGATTTGAAATTTTCTACCTATGTATCATTAGAAACTTCACTCTGTTCATCTGCCCATTCAGAGTCATCTAATGACCCAATGATGTAACCTGCAACCTACAATTACCACATTATTACAGCAGATCCCCAGGCTTCCATGTTTCCCTGTCATTCCTGGTCTACTAGATGATATCCCCAAATTAATTCTCAGAGAAAAGGGGATCCCCATTCAGTCAACTGGATTACTAATGGGACTTGCCAGTGTGCATTTCACTACTCCCTTTAAATAACTCTCATTGCTACTTTATCTTGCTTCAGCAACCCTGTCCACCTCCCACTTGGGATTCAGTGACAGCAGTTCTGTCCACCATGTTTTTCAAACATTAATGCCTTCAGAAAACTGTCTTCTTCTGAAAAGGATTAATATAATGCTCTGTTCAAAATTGTCCAATTAGCCTTAGAACAGCTGGCTGAAAAAATGGTTTCTTAATGACTCTTTGTATAGTTAAGTATTCTTTGATTTATAATGGGGTTCTGTTTGGATCCTTCTCTGATAGGAAAACACTGTTGTAGGGTTCTACATAGAATCTATAAGGGATTCAGTCAGGAGACAAATTGAAGAATCCTTTATGTTTCCAGATATAGCTCTGTACCAAAATATACTTCCGACCCATGCATTCTTCTGACAAATAAAATCCAGACTATTGTGATGTGATGATATTTTATCATTATTATGTGAGCTGAGTATTGCGGTATATTGAATTATTATTATTATTCCTGGTGCCATTTCTGAGATGCTGAAAATCCATCCAGCAGAACATTGTGAACTTCAACAGCCTTCCAAAAAGAGTAGATCAGAGTCAGTCAATAACAGCAATATGGAGCCTGTTAGCTCATCCTCTCCTGGGGGGGCACTTTCTCTCCTTTCCGCTAAAGTTGCCTCATGGGTTGTCTTCCATATACAGCTCCTATTACCTTTTACATTCTAAAATAAGCTCTGTTGTGTTATTTCAACTAGTTTTGTCATTGTACCACAGATATTAAATTCCAACAAGGGCTCTTCACCAGTAAGTTGTATATAATGATATACCGTACTGTGCAAAAGTCTTGAGCCCCCCTCACCCCTCATTTCTTTACATTGTGCTAGGAAAATGAGACAATAGGTACAGTGATTTATCGCAACATGTGCAAAACATGCATGTAAATACAGTATATAACACAAAGAGAGTTTGTATACAGTAATTCTAACAAGCGTTAAAGTCAATATTTGTAATGAGCACCGTTATTCTTCAACACAGCCTGAACTCTCTCAGGCAAGCTTTCTTGTAATTTCTTTAGGTAGTCTGTGGGAATAGTTCTCTATAATTAGCTCACAATAATATATCTGTATATTTGGAGTTGTGATGTGATGTTACTCCGAAGTGAATTGCTTTTCTATAACAGCATATTACAAAGTTTTATTTCACTCCCAATACAGCAAAAGTTTAATTTATTAATAAATTCAACGCATTTTAATGCCATTTAAATGTCACGCTGTGCCTTATATTATAGCAGCTATAAACAATCCTTCTGTCAGCCTCTCTGTTTCTCTCTCTTGATGTGAATAAGACAAAAACATGCATGTAAGTTCTTTCTATAGAACCAATAACATATGTTTTAATGTACGCACCTTCTGATCAATCAGAATCAAGAATTATATTGTGAATTGTGCTGTGATAAAATATGCATAATACATATATAAAAGTACATGGATGTGTTTTGTTATAGTACATGTAAGTGTATATTTATATAGAGCCAAATTTTATAAACACTTAGTATTTAAATAATTCACTCAATGACTTGATTAAGAAGTGGTCTGGTTCTGATTCTATGTTAAAAGGGTATAGGTTTATAATTATATTATAATAAATATAGAAGAAAAGGTTGTTGCATGTGTATTAAAAATAATTTTTTTTTAAATCAAGAAGTGAAATAAAACAGTTTGCTCCTTATGTTATTGCAAGGAAAAAGTAATTGTCATAATCAGGAATACAAGTTTAGATACTGTCGGTGGAATCCTACTGTTGTCCTGCAATATACTGTGGATGTTTCTTGGAATGTCAGCAAATACCAAGTCACATTCCTCTTAAGCCTGTCTCACCAGTCCAATAAAACTGACTGATTCTGAGAAAAGGAAAACTCAAGTTTCCCCCCTTCAAAACTCTGGTGGTTCATCAAATTTAATCAAAGCACTCTGCCGTGATCCTCTAGTATGTACACACACACACACACACACACACACACACACTTGCAGAAAGCACTCCACTGAGGCTTTTAGTGCTGTCTCATGCAGTATTTAATTGATCCCATGCAGGAAGTCCGGCTCTTCCAAATGCACTCGGCACACGAGACGAGAGCAACCGTAAGTGTCAGAGAGTGATCCTGCAGCTGCCTTAAACACGCTGATCTCCATGAACACACACTGCTCATTGAAATAAACACATAGTATTCTCTAAACACTCCACAGAATCCACCTTAAAGATATTTCATATGACAGGATTATCGCTTCACCCTACTGTCAGGTTATGAAAAAGCATATAAACCAAATGAAACCAATAAAATTAATATACTTTCCTTAAAACATGATAATCCATTATCCACACTTATGAATGAAATAGTTTTTTTATTTCAGTGAGCACATTGTCCTCCAGCTCTCGCTGCTTTTCACTGTGCCTTTCTTTGGTAGGGTCCATTCAAAATTGATCACGTTGAATATTTTATAAACTGAAATTATCGAAATGTAACAACTGTAAACTGACAATGCAAAGTTCAGTAACCTATGAAACATCAGTAATTCAGTAAAGATGCATTAAACTCAGTTCTGTTGAAATAAAAGAGTGGAAAGTTGCACTTGCATACTCACTCAGTTGGAGGTAAAGAGAGTGTTCACTCTCTCTCTGTTTGTTCATCAGCTAGTCAGTCATGGTGTGCTCGCTCTCCTGGGTAGAAGTGAAGTGCACTGTAGCATGCATGCAGGATAAATCCTACCACTCCCACCTCCCTCCTTCTCTCTCTCTCTCTCTCTCTCTCTCTCTCTCTCTCTCTATCTCTCTGTCTCTCTATCTATCTCTTGCTCTCTCTCTATCTCTCTGTCTCTCTCTCTATCTCTTGCTCTCTCTCTATCTCTCTCTATCTCTCTCTCTTTTTCTCTGTCTCTATCTATCTCTTGCTCTCTCTCTATCTCTCTGTCTCTCTCTCTATCGCTTGTTCACTCTCTCTCTCTCTCTCTATCTCTTGCTCTCTCTCTATCTCTCTGCCTCTCTCTCTCTATCGCTTGTTCACTCTCTCTCTCTCTATCTCTTGCTCTCTCTCTATCTCTCATTCTTTCTCTTTCTCTCTCTCTGACTATCTCTTACTCTCTCTCTATCGCTCTCTCTCTGTCTCTCACTCCCACTAACTCTTCCCCATTAGCCACTTCTATGTTCTATGAACACTCGCTGTCTCTTTCTCTCACACACACTTTTCCATCTCTCTCGCTCACTCTCACACACACTCTCTCTTTTCCATGGTTCTGTCCCATAAAGTGAAACATTGAGATGGCAATTGCTTCATTAACCTTCTGAAATAATGAGTAAAGCATAGCATCATTTAAAAAACTACAACTCAGTGTAATATGGAAACATATTGGCTGGACCCAGAGCATCTCTTAATAACAAAACTAACCCAGATAAAAGGTACTGGTTATTGCACTTATTGCTGCACATTAAGGATTCAGACACAGCACTGAGGAGCCATGCAGGAGTTTTATACTTTCAAGTGCCAATTGTGTGAGCTGTATTGGCAGCGGTGTGGTTTGGGAGGAGCCGCTGGGTTGCCAGGTGTCTTGTTTTGTTGCGTTTATGTCAGATAGGTGGAAGGCTCCCCTGTGTAAACTTGAGTGCTGCGAGGCTTGGCCTTTAAAAACTGACTCAGAGCTGGACATGGAAACTGTCTGAACAGCCCCACAACACATCAAACCCTTCACTGTGCTCTCAGACACTCGAAAACCACAGGCAACTAGACAGACAGACAGACAGACCGACAGATAGATAGATAGATAGATAGATAGATAGATAGATAGATAGATAGATAGATAGATAGATAGATAGACAGATAGATA
>JAQQZR010000015.1:5865811-5877127 GCA_030068235.1 Notoglanidium macrostoma
AGATAGATAGATAGATAGATAGATAGATAGATAGATAGATAGATAGATAGATAGATAGATAGATAGATAGACAGGCATGTAGGCAGACAGACAGACAGACAGACAGACAGATACAAAGATAGTTAGACAGACAGGTAAATGGAGGGACTGCCAGAAAGACAGAAATATAGATACATGCAAACAAAGAAGAGGAACTGAGGGTCATTTCAGATTCTATTTCTGCATAATGCATGTGAATAAAACATGAACAGAGGGGTTTGAAAGCAAGAAACTCATAATGTTATCAAAGCACAGAAAGAGAGAAAAGGTAAGAGGAAATGCATGCTTCTCTGAAGCTCTCAGCACCAATCTCCATCACCAGGTCCCCACATGTTTGCTCATTGGGCGAATCTCGCTCACATAGATTTTACATGGGGCCATAGTTTTAACTCCTATGAGTTCTCCTTTGAGGACGTCACACTTTCTCTTCACCACATTGTGTGTATATCCTTATAAGATCCTCATACGAGGACCACTGGATATTACATTTTGCCAAACATCTTCCTCTTTGAAGACATTGATCAAGTTCAATAATTATCAGGTGCTAAGGAACAGAAACAGTGAGGAGAAATTACAAGGCACACAAAATTAGAGTTTGGGTCTCAGGAGGCTCCTGGAGTTGGAGAGTGAGGAAAGACAGCTAATTCCAACGCACTTTAAAAAAAATCACAGTTTCAGAGCTGCAATGAAATTGGATCTTTATTACATATTAGGATGGTATTTGTAGCCTTAAATAGTGTTGAAAATCTAATGAAAGATTTAAATATAAATATATTTGGAGCTTCACTCTGAAACTAACTCAGTGTTTCAACCTACTCTGCATCAGACTGATGTATTCCTGCTTATTTAATATACAGAACACACAGACCTAATTCATTTATGTATCTTAAATGTTTCACTAACAAACTTTGCTTAAGCTAATACACCAATAAAGCGCCTTGGTGCTGCACCAGGTAGCATCACCGTCTCACAGCTCCTGCGTCCCCTGAGAGGTCTCCATAGAGCTTTGAACGGTCTCTCCTGGTCTGCCCGGGTTTCCTCCCACTCATTCTGATCTGGTGGCTGTAAACTGCACCTAGGAATAAATGAATGTGTTCATGGTACCTTGCAATAGACTGCGTCTCTTCCAGGGTGTATTCTCATGTCCAGTGTTCCCAGGATCTGGTGTGACTCTGACCAGGATAAAGAGATGAATGAATAACGATATTCTTACAAATTCATGCAATAATTCAAGAATTTATAGTAGATAGCTCAAAGTATACTCAATGAAATATAACATTTAGATATATGGGCTGACAAATAAAAAAAATTTTGATTATTTTCTTTAAAACAACTTGATTTAGGTGATTCATTTAGATTAATTATCTGTCTTATTGAAACTGGTTAACTTTTACACTGATTAATGAAGTTACTCAATAAAATTGCCTTCAATTATGTTGTCTTGAATACATCAGTCGAAGCGCTTTTTATATGTACATGCAGCATTATAGACTTGGAAAATCATGTGTTCCAGCATTATCAAGGCTCAGTATTATTATTATTGGACTATTACAGGTTATACAGGTTTTTTATTACAGGTAGATTTTTACAAGGTTACAGTGTAATCTTGTTTCAGATCTTGTCAGTGTGTATGAAGAACCGAAGAGCTTACATAACCGCAGAAATTCCCCAAACCTGTCAGTGTGTCCATTCTCATTTCTCACTCTTGTAATTACATGCCTTTCCTATTAGCTTCACAGTAGTTACTGAATAATTAATAGTAGAATAATATCCTTTATACCACAGTGCTGGTGAATTTGCAATTCTGATTGGTCAGAGACACTAGAGCAGTAGCTCTGGCAGTAGTGCCAGCTGCAATGCAAATCACAGGTTCATATTAATGCACTCATTTGAATATGTGGGCGTTTCTATAGTAACGAGTAACACAGAATTGAATGCTAGATGCTACACATAAACATATTAACAAAAAAAATTAATTCATATAGTGTAGCTTTATGTGGGGAGGCATTTGGAAGGAGTCTCCACTGTCAGGTTTTTCGCTCTGTTGATTATCAACTTAAAAAATTGGTGAGGGAATGACAGGTTATAGCTGCTGTAATGAAAGTGAAAATATAATTTGCAGATGTTCCATGACATTAAATGTAACTAGCAATGGATAAAAAATTATGATGTGGAGTTCTTTCATAAAGTTGAAAAAAATCTCTGGTGTATGTAGAATAGAGCAGTTCTTGGCATGCTGTTATAGGAAAATAATCATAACACCATCCTGTTGTGGATTATTTTCCTATAACAGTACACCTTGTGTTTTATTCCTTACTGAAGGTGAACAACTGACTGATAATTAGCCTGAACTTGAAGGTGCTAATGTTGCCTTGACTGATACATTTCTAAGCAAGATGTGCCCATGTGATGCTTAAAATCTGCTATCTGGTAGGAAAGTGTGGTCAGGTGCAGTGTAAAGTGTGTTTCTTTTTGTTTTCCCGTCTCCCAGGAGAGCAAACACTGGGGAGAGAAGAGGAAAGCGCAAAGCACACGTGAAACAGCTGACTCCACACAGATGCCAAGCAGGCAGAAACACCTGTAGGCTTACTAATTGTGTTGAGAGCACAGATGGGTTTGCCTGGAAAGTATGACGCTGGACGCTTAGAGCAAAATACAGTGTTCGGGTCTGATGAAGGAGCATCATTAAAAAGTAATGGCAAAGGCTGGTCCTTTTTTTCCAGCAGATACAGAACAGTAACACGCTGTGTGATAAATCAGCAGTTTTCAGCTCTGCTGAGCAGTTGCCCTTTTTAGGACATCATCTGAGCTCTATGCTTTGATGATCTGGATTACTGTGTGATGGAAAGTCAAGCATTCGTGCAGCAGGTTAGATAGATAGATAGATTGATAGATAGAATTGCCAGTGTATTACAAACATTTATCGTGTATCCTTTCTGGTGTATAGTTACCGCCTCTACCCCAAGCACCAATGAAAAGGGACCTTCATTGTACAACCACTGACCAGATATTAGTCATTCACTGGTTTAATGATAGTACAGACAAGGACATGGCAGCATGTCAGTGTTATTATACGCATGTATTTACATTCTATAGCCCAATTATTCCACGCACCATTCCTCTTTGTCATCGTCTACCCTTCACCAGAGTCAGTGTTTGGCTACAGAGCCACTGCTGGCCCGATATTTCCTGTTTAGTGGACTGCTCTAAACTCAGTAACGACACTCACCCTGTTACAAATGGTCCACTTGTTGTCTTGCAGTCAATATCTATGCACCCGTAAAAGGTAGAGATTTGCACGTTTGGTTAATCCCACTCTCACCCACTCCCAGAGAAAATCTGACCAATCCCGTGCACGCTCTTGTCTAATCCTGCTCCTGTAAATAGGTTTGACCAATCATTTCCAATCCTGCAGTTATTTCTCTTGGTTCCTGGCCATTATATTCTTTGAAAGTTTCTATTTGCGAAAATATTCTTCTTGACCAGAAGCATCGGAGACAAGTTTTTTCCAATAGTAACTAGAGCATCACCTTTAAAGAACGACAATTGCCTTCCCACCCAATCCTCCCCAACAGAAAAAAATCAGGCATTGGAAATTCAGACTGTTTTGGCAAGTGTGATGCAATGTTACATGAGACAGTTTAAAAATGAGAAAACTCCCACCCTCTTTAATCAGAAAATTAAAAAATAGCACTTGATCCAGAACATTCTATTTGAATTTATTTATTTTTTGCACTGGGTGCCAGCAGTTAATTGTGTGCACAACTTAACAAGAACTAGTAAATCAAGGTGTGTGGATTGTAAGCAGTTTTCATACTCTCATACTTTGATACACACACAGCTCTTTTTGATGTTTTTTAGTTTTGGTAAATTCAGTGTGCTCTCCTATAAAGAAAACATGCCCACGATTTTAAGGATCAGCTGACCGGCACAGTTATGGCAAGGTAAAGATCTAGAACATGCTCATGGTTTACGAAACACTAAGGCAGTATTAACATGAAGGTTGAAACTTTGGAACCTCTTTCAACAGAGTGTACAGATGAGGAGGTGAGAGAGCTGCATGGACTAATTCTGGGATCAGATGAAAATATTTTTTTTACAATGTCTTTCACAATGGTCAAAATATCAAATTAGGTAACCATAGTGCCATAACTTTTTGCCGTCTCTTAGTTGGGAGAGTGGCAGTACTACAAGTTTGACCATCATCATTCACGTCCTTTCATGTCATCAATGAGGAATGTCAAGTAAATGTCAATCACGGCTACGGAAGGAACAGCAAGTTCCTTATGGGAATTTTTTGGAAGTTGTTATAGGAGTTTTCAAACTAGATTGAGAAATTTTTTTTAAATCTCATATGCTAGACTTTTCGTCTGGGTGCAGTGAGGCGTCCCAGATGACACATCGCTGTTCTTTGATTATGTCCTACTACAAGGCCCATTCTTTGTTCCCAATGTTCATATTCAGACCCAAGGCCAGAATTTTGTCCACCACGACAAAACTGTGCCAAAATCTGGCTGAATTTGTGTAGTCTGATCCCAGCATTAAGGACTGCACTGCTGCTGCATCGCTGGCTCATTTGCTTGTATCACTTGCTCCACTATCATCAGGTAGTCAAATGGCATTGTGGGTAATGTAGAAAACAGGAAACCAAAATAAAGTGCTGGTTAAAGTAAAAAGAAATTCAGAATTTCATTACAAAATAAATCTTAGAGACCACTGAAGATCACAATCATCATGTTTGATTAATATGTCGCTCAGGGTGGATCATTCCTTAAACTCAACACTGGCCTTCATTCATTTTGCTACAGAAATATTCTCTGCCTCTTTTATGTAATTAACCCAGTTTACTATATTTTACTTTTTTTATGAGATTTATATGATGTCACCCAACAAATCAACCATACTACATCTGTACTCTCAGAAATAAAGACGCCAAACTGTACTTTCCCTTGTGAGTGAGGTGAAACCACCTTTGTACCTTAAGTATATTTCTCCTAACTGAACTATAGTGTTCTCTTAAAAAGGTTTAAGGTAAATACTTTTACCTTAAGCATCACTATTGTACCTTCCAGGTACACCATATGCACTTCTACACCTACATCTTTATTCCCACTTCTATGTTGGATCGGTGTGGACAGGTTGGGCAAGAGGTGGGGTACATCCTGGACAGGTCACAGAGAGAGAGACAGATTCACATTCACACCTATGGGCAATTAAGAGTAGCCAGTTAGCCTAATCCGCATGTCTTTGGGGATTGACTGTGGGAGGAAACCAGAGCACCTGGAGAAAACCCAAGCATGCAAACTCCACACAGACAGGCCCCTGGTTGGCTGGCAGAACCTGCATGCTCTGAGGCGACAGCGCTAACCACTGCATTACCATGCCGATCAAGGTACACCACATGCAAATCATTGGTAAAATGTAAACAGTAAAGGGTGCAATACATGTAGCCTTGATGGTACCACTAAAGTGGAAAAATACTGTTTTATCCCTTTATTTCTTAGAGTGTGTAGTTCACAGCTCAGGAATAACAGCGTCCATTTAGTGACCACAACATAAATTCATATGAAGATTAAAGACCATTTCCATCATGTTGGTGCAGAAATGCTGTGCTCATCCACTTTACATCTCTCTTTCACACGTTATTATCATGCAGCAACAAATACGGTGAAAAACATTTTAGCAAAAAGACGCTGGAATTGGAAAGGGACATCTGCCCATAGCTAAAGTAGGTCTGAGGAGATGGACCATTTTCCTCCTTTAAAAGTGCAAAATGCATGTTTCTTCTCCTTCACTCACTGCCTGAGTACTTTTCACATCAGCCCCAAGAATTCACAGTACATTCAAAAACAGTAACATTTATATACCAGTAATTAAAAAGAAGTCGACAACATGTGTTGTATATAATAGGCATTTGGATGCTAGTGTGTTAGTGACGCCATTCTGGCTATTTCGATCAAACACGTGACCTATTTTAGAAGAGAAAACTCTCAAGGAACCTCACTCGTTCATTTGAGTGATTCCCGAATGTGTCGACTCTTTCAACCGACTCTTTGATGTCAGCGCTGGATATAGGAGCTGTTTTATTCTGTAAACGAATATTAGATAAATAGACCCAGCGACATTCAATGAAAAGTCACCAGGATTCTTTACTCAAGACTGCAGTGAATCCTGAATTGTTGTGTACAGCAAAACAGCTGCTCAGTATAATAATGAATGTCTTGTGATATAGTGGATGTGAACTCAAGCATTACTGGACAGAAATCTTATTCAAATTCTACTTGAATGAAAATGAAATTAATATTTAATAGTGCAAATATGAAGCATCTTGGGAGATTTGCATTTATATAAATAGACCGATTAAGTTTAATGTTAAGATGAAGCAATATATAGGCAAAGACCGAAAGCCTCGACTGATGGTGAGGCAAAAATCTGCCAGTGAACAGTTTGGAAGCCGCAAGAATCGGCTCCTTTTGGTGAGCTGAGCCGATTTATCTGACTCATTAAAAAGAACCGGAATTCCTTTCACTCCATGTTTGGCTTGTATGTGTACATTCTGGGCAGGGGTGGTGTAGCATCTCTCGAAAAATACCAGTAGCTCAAACTACATCTATCTAATAAAACACGATTATTTATGCCTATATTAAATGAAAAAACATTAAATATTTGCGCTGTATTAATATCAAAGCCTTCACAGATGAGAAAAATGGACAGAATATTTCACTGCACCCCCATCACTCTTCTCTCTTAGACTCGTCCTTATTTCATTCGCGATAACACTGGTCGCTAATATTGACCTGAGTGAGTCGATTCTTCTTGAAGATGCATTAAATTTAACGAACTTTGATTCATTTGATTTACAAAGCGGAAATTACTCTACATTATTTACAACCTATTTTTATAGCTGGAAACTTCCCTATATACAAACCAGTCTAATAACCAATAAATGCATATTTCACAACCAAATGTCCAAACAAAATTCGTGTATGACTAAAATAAAGCCAGGTAATTTTACTGTTCTGCTCAATCAAAAAACTTTTAAAAGGCTTTGATACTGAGTTTGTGGAATTGAGTCTTTCCACTTCAGGCAAGAGGTGGAGTATTGTGAAGAACAGAGAAGGACAACCAATAGACCACCGGTACCACCTGTTGTCTTGGACTGTGGGAGGAAACTGGAGTGCCAGGAGGAAACCCACACAGGCACGGGGAGGACCCAGTTAACCAACAGGTTCAAACCAAGAATCATCTTCCTTCGAGGCAGCTCTGCTGACCTCAGCACCACCATGCCGCCCATTGTTGAGAATGTTATATCGTTTTATACATGAGTTGGCAACCAGAGAGTGTTTTGGGGGTTGTGCCACCTAATTATGCATAGTTGCATTTGGGAAATATCAAACCAATTTGTTCCTTGGGGCAAAATGAATGGCCACATAATCACACATGGTAGTAATTCAAGGTCAGAATTAGAGTGGTATTTAAGCCGGCAAAGCTAATTTCAAATCACAGAATTGCCAGAGAGCCACTGACGGGCGGTTGAGAAAGGCCATTAACCTCATTGGCAACCTGAGTGTCATGCTGACTGTGGTGTCATTTCACTTTTCTGTGATCTCTCACTTGTGTACTGTTATATTAATGCCACTAGATGGCAGAAATAGCCCAAACTTAACTGTAATCATGCCTTCACGTGCAGTGACCTAATGAAAGTTTTATGGTATATGTGCATAGATATATAGTCTGTAGTGTAGTGTGTACACAGATATGATATTTGAGGTAGAGTTCAGGAAATAACTGCAGTGTACTTCAGTAATAATAGAAGATATGGCGTGTTGTACACACCTTTACCAGAGAAATCGCATTTCAGATAAAAGTCCGAGAAAGCAAAGCTTAAAAAATATCTCTGCTTGATTTTAAGAAAATGGCTTGTAGTGTTTAGCACTGTCATCTCACAGCAAGAAGGTTCTGGGTTTGATGGTTTGCATGGTTTGCATGGTTTCCTCTGGGTGCTCCAGTTTCTGCCCACAGACATGCAGATTAGCCCAACTGGCTACTCCAAATTGCTGATAGGTGTGAATGTGGGTGGTTGTTAGCCCTGCGGTAGATTGGCGACCTGCCCAGGGTGTACCCTGCCTCTCGCCTGACATCAGCTTGGATTGGCTTCAGCTTCCCCAGTGACCCTTAACATATAGGCGATCTAGATAATAGATGGGCGGGTTTGAAGTGCTTTTCTGTGCGTCTACAGAAGACTATCTTGGCTGTCTGTAATGTTTTGCAGTGCGGTATGTAGTTTTGTTGTCACTGATCACTCCAGGATTAATCGAGGTTGATGGTCAGATAGAAACAGAAAATGTGAAAATAGCTTGAATGTATGCTATGAGTTTTTCCTTAAACACTTAAGAACCAGTGAGGGGGTTCAGTAATTTCGTACACATCAGCATAACCAGAAAAACAAATACAAACCTCTGTTAGGAACTCCAAACTGTGTTCAGAGGTCATACTTAGTAAGCAAAGCAAACAGAGCTGTATTTGCATGGTGAGGCCTGCTGCCACACAAACACATCGTTTACATCAGTGCAAATTGGCAGAATCCTCAGAATAGGCCTCATAACACAAAACAGACTGACGTTGTACAAACTTTGGAGGAATTATTCATCCTATGACTCTTCTTTCCTTCTTTTTTTTTATAGAAATTAAATTATCAACAAGCAGTATTTTTCTTCACCCAAAGTGTACGGGGACTGGTTATCTTCATCTCACTGTTTGTTCTGCTTTTAGTCATTTTTTATTTCGCTCTAATTCTGTCAGATGCTGCTTGCTGGCATGGATACAAAATCTGGGGACATTTCGGTGCGTCGCTGTTTTTACACAAGAGTGGTCATTTAACAGATTTACATTTCTCATTAATTTTCTATTAAGGTTCCTGTAAATGTAGTTTAGCATAATTAAGCGTTCTTGGCTTCTTCTTGGAACCCTTTCTCTTGTAGGGTTCTATATATAACCTGAAGAGTTTCCTAAGAAGGTCATGTTGAAGGGTTTTAGATTTAACCTTGTTTCCTTAAGTGTAGTTACAGAATAATTCATCGTTGTTACTGAATAATGAGTTGTAAGTTAAATAACTGGATAATAAATTTGAATGAGAATATTTATTTAGCTCTGTGTATACATGTTTCCATTTCTTTGTAATTAAAGTGAAATTCCTTTTTGGGTTTGTCACGATGTTTGCCCTTTAAAACTGAGAGAAGGTGCCGTGTGAGATGGTGATGAGAAATCCGCGCTTTGACTGGAGGTAGTTTTCCGACAGAAAATCCACCAGATTTGCTCTGATTTGCATCCCCACCCACAGCATCTCGACTAGCAGTGCAGTCATGGTATACGTCTGGAATAAGGTTCAATCGGTATGAAACAGCAGTAACTAAATTATAACCTACAGCAAAGAAAAGATTCTCACTCTTATGCTTGAATTGTTTCATCAGTAATGAAAGTGGTTAATTAAAGGAGTAGCTAAAAACAGAAAAAAGCAGGTGTAGAAACATTCAAAAAACAAAACGTCAAATAAATAAATTGAAATGACTCAGGGTGGCACGTTGGTGCAGCGTTAAGATGGCACCTCTGAGCTCCAGTTACCCTCTAAGTGGCGTTTCTCATGTTCTCCCATGTCTGTGTGGGTTTCTTCTGGGTTTTCTGGTTTCCTTCTTCCTCTGAAAAACATTGTTAGATGCATTGGTTATGATATATTGCCCATATGACTTAATATGTGTGCATTGCACCCTGCAATGTTTTGGTGTCCGATCAAGTTTATATTCCCTCGCTTGTGCCCAGTGTTCCCAGGGAAGGCCTCGGATCCACTGCAACCCTAACCAGGATAAAGTGCTTACAGAAAATGAACGAAGAAATAAACTTATAGTGATTTAACATAACTTAAGGTAGAGTTAGAAACATTGTAATGATTCCATGTAAAAACTGTGTGGCCACCATGTGACCCTAATGAAACAGTTAAAGGATAAAAAATAAGCTAAAGAAAATAAGAACAACATACTTGTGTTGATTTATCTATTTAGGCCAGCTCATTGCTGGTGTTCTGACAAATTGTCCTACCTATCGTGACGTCCCACCAAGGCTTTCTCACTTTTGAATGCCTGTAATGTCATGCTTCATATATTTTAATGCTGGAGGCAGTTTCTGACAAGAAAATTTACACTACCAAATTATGCTATCTCGAATTTTCTGCTGGAGGCATTTTCTAATGTCACAATAATAAAGTAGACAAAATACTGCAAAATACTTGCAATGTTGGGTTTTGTTTTTTTTAGGAAAACATATAAATATGTTCTACGGAAGGACAGTTTGATAAGGTAGGACAAATAATGGGAGGCCGTTTCAGGTGAAACACAGTGACTCACTTACACACACAGGCTACATGTGCATATACAGTACATATGAAACACGTGCACAAACACAGACTTTCTCATACATTCATACTTATGCACACAATGAGTGTGTGTGTGTGTGTGTGTGTGTGTGTGTGTGTGTGTGTGTGTGTGTGTGTGTGTGTGTGTGTGCGCGTGTGCATGCATGTGTGAGTGCACAGGAATTTTCAGTACTCCTGGAAGTCATTTAATTGTACCAAGAATGCCCGGTTTTTCATGTATAGCAAATGTTTGTCAGTATCTGAAAAGTTTATCAGAACATCATCCTATGATTTATTTTACTCTCAAGCATAAACAAACAACTGATTCTATACATTGTAATTGGCCTATTAAAAGTTTCTAATTACATTTTTTCCTTGAATTGTTCATTATGTGTAACTGGTAAAAATATATTATATTTTTACACTACTGCAGCATTTTTACACCCAACACTGCACTGAAGGCATGCGTTCTGGCAAACTTTTCCAATACTGACAAGCACATGTTATACATTAAAAAGGAAAAAAAAAAACACTTGGCCTCTCCCTCTCCCTATGAACATATGAGGGAGTATGTGCAAGTGTTTCATATATATGTACATGTAGTACGTGTGTCCAAGAAGTGTTCATATAGCCAGTAATGTGTGTGTGTGTGTGTGTGTGTGTGTAGTGTAGTGTTTCATATATTTGTGGCAGTAGCATGTATGTGTGTAACTGTTTCACGTATATGTGTAAGAAGTATGTATATAGGTTCAAGTAGTGTGTTTCATATATATGCACTAGTAGTGCGTGTGTGTGTGTGTGTGTGTGATTAGTGTTGCATATATATATATATATATATATATATATATATATATATATATATATATATATAT
>JAQQZR010000015.1:5877908-5890230 GCA_030068235.1 Notoglanidium macrostoma
TGGAACACTGTGTTCAGGAAACCATGGATTGGATACCATTCCATTGGACTAGTTCAACAAGCATGTATGAGTGTAGTGGTCATATATATATATATATATATATATATATGCACAAGTAGCGTGTGTGTGTGTGTGTGTGTAGTGTTGCATATATATGCGCAAGTTGCATGTGCGCGCGCGTGCACGTTTCACTATGTTTCGCTCTAAACGGCCTCCCAAAAAAAGTCGCCGGCACACCGTCCCTGTAGTCCGCTTCCTCGCGTGCTCGCCGCCAGGTGGCGCGCGGGACTTGTGCCAAGCTGCGCGAGCGCAGAGCTGACGGGGACTTGCGCGGTGTACGACAGAGCGCGAGCGTCAACGGCACACTGTAAAACCGTAGGAGAAGAGCGTACAGGGCACGAGCCGGACTGTGACGGGGTTATGGCATGAATCTGAGACATGAAACGGGGTGAGCTGCTGAACCGAAGCACGTCTTGGTGAGTGACAGTGTGTGTGGAGTGTGCCTTTATAGCTTACATTGGCAGTGTGTGTGTGTGTGTGTGTGTGTGTGTGTGTGTGCGCGCGCGCGCGTGTGCTTGTTTTGCGGTGCGGCGTTTCAGTGAGCAGCTACAGCAGGATTATCAGGGACAGCACAGGCTGTTTCCTTTTGCATTAACTGAATATGCACACACACACACACACACACACACACACACACACACACAGTAAAACAGAAAGCACAGAAAACACGATGGCGCTTTACTGTCACTCCGCGTCACATCTCTCGGTTCTACATGAAGCGTCAGCGCGCGCGATGGTTTGTGAGCTGGAATCTGGAAACAGCGCCATGAATTGTCCCTTTAAACACGTCCTGTAGGCACATATCTAGTCTGCAAGGGTATTGTTCTAGACTATGACATCAAACAGTGTCCATTTTTAGTCTACATTGTGTCGAATTATGTTACCAAAAAGCCCTAAAAGAGTGTAACGAGCAGAAGTCTGAGTCTGTCCTACACCGCATACTAGCCTACTAAATAGTACGTGAAAGTAGTATACATAGTACTGAACATGAACCTCCCTCCTACTGTTTAATAATGTAGTATGCATTTTAAGATGTACTCTAGGATTTCAGGCTAGGCTATGGAGCTCAAAACAGGATCCTAAACAGATTTTTTGCTATTCCATATCATACATAATAGCAAAATACATCCCATCTACAAGATGCACAGCATGTATTATATTTATATGCTTACAGTAAAACCGGTGTCATGTCCAAATTGATGACTTTAGTAACAGGGCAGATAATAGGTGCTCGTTATATAAGTGCTAATTGGGAGCAGCTATACTCTCAGAAAGTGTACCATGATGTCATTTATTGTGTTGTTAATAGTTTTAGTCATATTGCCATATTCTTAGAATGTTAAATGTTGGTTTGTATCCACTATCCAGTGTAGGGGATCGCAAACTTTTTACAGCTTGGAAAAACCATTGACTATAAAAATAAATACAAACCCCAGCTGAACACATTTATATGACATACATAATTATAATCCATCACTTTAAATCATTTAAATATGAATAATACTATTTTGGCTATTAATTATCGCTATTCATTTTCTGAACTTTCCACTCACAGAAAACATTAGTATTTAAATTGTCAGTGACTTTTTATATCAGTTGTTGAGATCTGGATTCAATTCAATTCAAGTCACCAGTCAATCAGACTAATTACTATAATTCTGTAATACTCAAGATGATAATGCTCAAAAATGATTTCCAGCACTGTAATAAAAAAACAAACAAACACAAAAAAAGACGAAATAAAAACAAACTGCGTGCTATGCTTCATGGACCCCAGGTTTGAGAGCCATGTATCTAGTGTACTAATAGGGCTGGGCGATATATGGATAAATTATCGGTATGGCGATATGACCATTCATATCATCAGCCATCTGAATATCGTGAGTATCGTGAGTTACCAGGAACCTCCAGAAATGAACCGGTAGCTACAGTGTTCTTACCCCCCCATGGATACATCAATGAAGAATCTGTGTAAGGTAGCATTATATGCAGAATTAGCTTAATAAATATTACAGTCTTGCTGCGTGCTCAAGACCTTGTGAGCACCCCCTGGCTCCAGTCTGCATGTGCTGCATGTTGTTGTGTCTCTGAACATTATTTTCATAGCATGATATAAATATATATCGTGATAAATATCGTTATCGTGAAAATGTCAGAAAATATCACAATATAATTTTTAGGTCATATCGCCCAGCCCTATGTACTAATCTAAATACGAATATCTGGTTCAGGGAGTATTTAGAAGTTTTTATGTTTAAATAAAGAACTGTTTACTGTTAATATATTGCAAGGACACACTTAAAAAAAGGGTACTAAACTGTATTGTCCACGTCGCTAGGATGGTTACACCGTTTGTACCTTTGGTATGTATTTTGTAGCTAAAAAAGTGCGTGTAGTAGACCTTTAAAGCTTTCATTTAAAACTGATTTAAGTGAACCACCTCAATCACAAGCGCGTGAGTTTGGGAAAAACGTTAACTGAATTCACGGCACATTCTTACAACATTGTAGGAATGTTATTTTTGTAACGTCCATCCAGACCTTTTAAGAACAAATGAAGTGTGCTCATCCTCTATTAGCTGGTATAGATCCAACAAATAAACATTTCGCTTTCTTGTACGTGATATTTGATATTCTGATTATTTTGGGGAAAATCTTTAAAAGTCAAAACAGCTGTGAGTGATCTATGGCGTTTTGCTGATAGTGTAATTTGTTGGTGGGAACGGGAACTCCATGAGAACTTTTTTTTCCCCTAGCCTTGTATTTGACAGTGACTCGCCATGTTTACTCATAACACACAACTTGTAAAGCACTCTTTGGTCTGATCTAATATTATACGCTGTGCTGTCTCTGTTATCTTTCTATCGAACAAACAGCTCAGAGATGCGGAGCCATCGGTGTTCAGCTCACTCACTGTGTTATTTGTGCTATTTGACTGTTTGCTTAACAGGGTGTCCTGGATCTCTCAGTCACACCCTGTGTGTGTTCAGACCAAGCTGCCACCATCAGCTCTGTACACAGGGTTAAATGCTGGACCTGGCTGAGGAAAGCAGCACTGCAAAACCACCAGCAAGCCAAGCAGGTAATGCGACCTGCATGCTAATCCTTAAATTTTAGTTTCCTGGTTTATTTGACATGCGTGAGAACCTGACATGAGTGGTGCGTTTAGAAAACGTTGTCACATTTCTGATCCATTTGAATTCAGTTTCGAGAATCACAGATTCAAGGACACTGCTGTGTTTTGACACGCTCATTACATTCACCCTCTGTTTCACTCAGGATGTCTTGGGTCAGTGGCTTTTTAGTCACCCGTGCGGATGAGCACAAGACGGCGTGGGGCGAGCGGAATGGCCGTAAGCGGTGGCGTAAGAGGGACTGGCGCCGGCGCTACATGAGCTGCCTGGCTGACCCTGAAGCCGCCGAAGCGCCGCCCCACGCAGGAGCCGGCGCTGGTGCGAGCACCTTCAGCACACGCTGTGTCTGGCAAGAGGACCACTACGGGAAGAAAGGAGATCTCGCCATCGAGGATGGTGAATCCAAGAGGATGAAGGAAGAAGAGGAGGACGAGAAGGAAGAGGACAGGGAAGTGGGCGCGGCGGTTGTAGGATGCCTGCGGCAGCTTGCGCACGTCTTCCAGTCCAAGCAGTTCGAATCAGCCAAACTGGAGCGCCTCTACCAGCGCTATTTCTTTCGGTTGAACCAGAGCTCTCTGACCATGCTCATGGGCGTGCTTGTGCTCGTTTGTGGCCTCATGCTGACATTTCACTGTGTGTTCAGGAAGGATGTAAATGCCGCCTACGTGTCGGTACTTTCTATAGCGATGGCACTCTTCCTGGCCATGATGGTGGTGTGTAACCGCACCGGCTTCCACCAGGACTGTATGTGGATAGTGAGCTACCTGGTGGTGATGGTCCTGGTGGTGGTGCAGGCGTTCGGCGTCTTCATGGTGGAGCCACGCAGTGCCTCCGAGGGCGTCTGGACTTCCGTGTTCTTCGTCTATATCATCTACACGCTGCTGCCAGTGCGCATGACGGCGGCCGTGCTGTGCGGAGTGGCGCTCTCATCCATCCACCTGATCACAGCCTGGCAACTCAACCAGGAGGACAGCTTCCTCTGGAAACAGGTAAGTGGTAATGATCTTCATGCATTTTTGTCATGCAGGCGCAAGCATAACATATGGCATAACGGCAGCATATTGCTAATTAGGGTGGGCGTGAAGCAATTTTTTTCCCACCCTCACTCACTGTTTTCCTAGAAGTAGTGGTGTAGGTGGAGACAAGCAACAGTTTTTGTGACATTGAAAATCCACCAGCTTTTCAGCCAAGGTCTCATTTTTTTCCTCCTGGCTTTGTGAACGTACACTGATTACTGTACGGCACTTCAATATAAACAGGCTGCTACACCCAACTGTCTAAATGATTTTATTCATAAACAAATAACTCGGTTATGAAATGTGGATCATACGGCCGAAAGACCATTAAGTTGACGATGATGCGCTGTTTGGATAATTTCACTATTATAACAGAAGAATCAATAGACAGTCTAAAACTAGTAAATACAAAGTAAATACCATTTCCGCCAATTTTATTGCCATTATACACACTCGGTGTTAGCCAATATAAACACTGTCGCAGATGATCACATTTGAGTGAGCGCACACAATAAAGTGTGACAAGAAAGGAACTTCTGTCAGCCAGATGTAAACCTACATCTAAATATAGTAACCGTGAACTCTATGTGAAATCTAGTTGTAGACGGTAGAGTCTGGGTGTAGACGTGCACCAACAGCACCAGCGACTTCACGTCTACGCTCCGCTCCAGTCGCAGTCGTTATTCATCTTAACATTTCAATATTTACAAATCGGAATCGAAGCTTCCCGGTTCTGCATCACGACTGTTTTGTTCCGATTCTGAACCAGCACTCTGCGACGGTTTATTGATTTGCTGTTGGATTTCCAAAGTGGAAGTTAATTGTACAGACCGACAGCTTTCAGACCTTTAGACAGTTCATACGTTTTGTTATTCAATTCCTACACCAATCAGAATACTAGTCTGTGTGCATCGACAGCAGTTGTAAATCATACGGATGGATAAAATTCCAAAACGACTGTTCGTAGGTCTGGAATGGTGCGTAAATAGGCGTATCTGTGTGGAAGGCGTAGATGCGTTGCACAGTATACAGTCCTCGCCAATGATGGCCACTCCTACCAAAGTTGTGATGCTGTTAGGCGCGTAACGAGTCACCCAGTTCACGGATCGATCCGATTCATTTTTCGATCCGATTCAAATTTTCAAAAGGAAATGTTTTTGTGTGCGCTTCCGTGGCAGTAGAGCTGTGTTACTTCCGCTTACGTTGGCGTGTTCACGCGTATTCCCGCCATCGTACGTTATTGCTGCGTAAACAATGCAATTACAGCCAGGAAACACGTCGAGCTGAATCACAGTTCATTTTTATTCCCGTCGATTCGAATCGTCATAAATTTGTATTGCGGTTTTTCAATGGTATGCCTTTTCCGCTTTACAAAGTGTACTGAGAAGCATTTTATCGGGTCTCTGTTTAAAGAATTGCCGCACTTCGGATGAGTTTTATTTTCAGCGTGCCTTGAAGTTGGAACCGCCATAATATTGGATAAACGCATTCCACGCAAATAGGCGTATTTACGTAATTGATTACGTCGCCGCGTCATTTCAGCCGTAGTGATTTGGCACCACAGGATCTGGGGTCTTCAGATTCCTGATGTTTATTGTGCTCTTTCAGGGAATCATTAAGAAAACGTATGACCTTGTTATTTTCGTAAGCTACTCTTGGCTTGCTTACGGAAAAAAGCCTGTGTTGAACAACTGTACATAAATGGGGTTATTTTGCGGGACTTGTCTTTACATACAATATTTAAGTATGTAACAGAGAAGCAATCTCTATAGTAGTCTGGTTATCTAGGCGCAAAAATCATGTTTACCAAACACAGTCACTCTGCGTAAAGACGTCGGAAACCGTCCTGCGGGGAATGACAGGCTTTGATCAAGATGTCGGCTAGCTTCATGCCATAGCGTAATGGACACAAGCCTAATAAATTCCCTTTTTAATCAGATACCGGCGGTCAAAGTGTCTGTGATGTTCCTCCGCCGCAGTCGGAATGGAGTCTTTCAGGAGCCATTTTCTCTTTCACTTCTGGACATAACTAGATTTTAGGCATGGATGAGACACGTGAGAGAGAAACACGTTTCAGGTCAGGAAAGTCTGTAGTTTTCCGAGCTAGTAGAAAACGATGATGTGGAAAGTTTGACCGTGAATATTACAAACCATGCAGCTTCTTCTAGCTACAGAAAACGTCCGACATGGAAGTTAGAAAATAGCAGTGACCGTGATGTATACTGCGTCAGGAAAGAAGATGAGCAGATTAGTGGATATTGAAGCTGCACCTAAACACATCTCTTTAGAATGTATTCGGTTGAACCCCGTCCCGTTTTACAATTACTCATGACCACCTGCGCTGCTAGCCGCAAAAAAAACAAGTAATATATCAATACGAGTAACATATCTTACGCACACACACGAACACACACGCACCCCAATGCCATAGTCTTATGCAATAGTTTTTGTATCTGTGTTCAATTAGCGTGTTAGTAATCGGGAGGAAAGCTATGTTGTTTCATAGTGTCCAAAAATCCCGAACACACAACGCCGCAAACACGGATAAGCTAGCATAAAAAGCATTTACAGCCTTCGAGGCCATTTGTCAGGTACGTATTTATAGTAAGTCATTCAGTAATGATTATGCTGCAGGAATGCTAACATACAGGAATCTTTTGAAGCTTCGAGTTATTTACCAGCAGGTCTGTATATGTAATCCGAACATGAGTCATGTAATTGGGTATTTTGTCAGTATATCCAAATCAGATGAGACACTTCTCAAGTGTGTTTCACTTTTAAGGGCTAAAATTAGTTGTGAATTGTCAGACAGCATGTTTACCAGCTGGACATTATCACTGTGTCACTGTGAGTTTAAACAAAGCATCTTAGCGAAACTGCTGGAGAACAATATGTGCTTATTTTACACTGCTTAAATAATCAGAGTTATGTGTTTGATCGTGCCGGAGACGAAGGGATTGGATTTCCTCAGAACATGCTTATTTAGCTTGACACATCAATGCAAAAACTTGTGATAAATCAATCTTATGGTGGCTTTGGGCCATGGAGCTAACACACACACACACACACACACACACACATGCACACACACACATGCACAGGTAAGTGATAGAGTCCAGAAATCCTGAATAGGTTCTTTTTTCGTTCTTTCTTTTTTTTGCTTTCTTTCTTTCTTCTTTTTTTTTTTTTTTTAAAAAGTCCCATAAGGGCCAATTAACTCCAAGGTCTTGCATGCACATCAAAAATGAGAACAGTTCACTTTGATCTTGTTCTCCTTTCTTTTTTCCTTTTTTTTGGAGGGGGTTCTCCATCTAGCAGACCGAGAACCGCAAGCACTGGGGCTGCTGATTTATTAATCATGAATTTACTAAGCTCGTGCTGTTGGGAGTTTTTTCCCTGGAAAGCTGAGCTGTGAGCTCTCCGCTCATTACCCTGCGTGATAGAAATGGATCAGGGGATTGGCTGTTGATCGACTGTCCCTGTGTCCCGCAGCATGTACTGTCACGGTTTCAGCATAGACATTCGGGATCAAGTTCCAAGCCTCCAGGCGATCAATGCAGGGAGTAAAGTCCACCGGTCCTGGCGATGTTGTGCTCACTGTGGCGTTTGGGTTGGGGAATGGAGGCCTCTGTACGATACAGGATCTTTGGCACATGATGCAGGAAGCAATGCAGATCAGCAGGAAGTCTGAGAGGGCTGACTGGAAGAGCATGTGCTGTAAGCAACCGCAGCAATAATGGATATATTAAAATACTAATAGGAAAAAAAATCCGAATGGCAGGCAATTTTAGATAAGTGCATTTCCACAGGATTTCTGAAACTGCTAAGTTAGGCAACAGAATTCCAAACATTTTCCAGAACTCTCGTTCGACTAAAGCCCGTAACGTGGTATTTCCCAAACTCCAGCATGGAACACCAAAGAAAACACCCTTAATCGGGAAGTCAGAAAGGTGTCCTGAGCCTCAAAGTTCAGCACATGACTTCATATCACCATGATTGCTCACGTTGTCAACAAACTTCTCCACTTTTAAATGGCGTGTAGTAGTATTTGCTTTAATCAGCACACAGGTACACAAGTTAGTTAAATCCATAGCATTGATTATACAGTTTTCTGTTTTGAGAAGACAGATACAGCCATCGCTCACATCACTAAAGTTAGCTGGCTTGCTTACGGGCTTTGGTGCTCGGACAGGGCAAGGCGTTCAATTGTAGTGTCCGTGTTTCTCTGATTTTGTCGCTCAAATGTGCAGAGGTTAGAAAATGACTCCGAGCTCTGAGTCACGTAGAACGCGGTAATAATGACTAAAGGCCCCCTGTATATGGGTTTTATGCGTTTTATCATCGTGAAGTGCTCTATAAATAAAGCAGACTTGACTTGATTTGACTTCAGCTAGAGTGTTTACAATGTCACCTAGCACGTCTGAAACGTGAGGCGTACGTGAGGCACGAAGGAGCAAGGCCATGCAAACATTAAAAAAATAGTAAACGAAGTTTGCGGTCAATTGTAAAAGACACAGGTAGCCACTGAAGGGGTTGAAGCACATGTATGATGGGATCCCGTGTCCTGATCTGAATCCGTTATTGATATCGTTATTTGGAAATGAATCATTAACGTGCAAGTCCGTAATTGGATATTTTTAATCAGTAAGGGCTCAAGATTTTGTTGGAAAAAAAACAACCAATGGCACACATCATGCACGTATGTAACAGAAGATAACCCGGTTACCACCTTGCGCACGTGCGCATGCATGATGATGATATCCTCCAGCAAAACCGCATAGTTCAGTATGATGGATGCACTATTTGCAATAAATACCAGTCATTTCCTAGAACCTTCTCGAATGAGTGCCTTGCACAAAATTAACACTCGAACTTTCCACATTTTGTAGTGGTACAACCTGGAAATGCAATTGACTTAATTGAGATTATATGTCATGACTCCACACAAAATAGCCCATAATTATATTTCTCCCTGACTAATCATCTCTTCCCCCAGGTCACTGCCTTCTGGTGGAGCCGTAGTGGTGCCATCATCTTGGCGTTTTTTCAATAATGGATTTAATAATGCCCTGCTGTCAAAGTATAGGATTTTTTTAATAAGCAAACCCTGATTGATACTTTACTAGAACTTTGCTCTGCTTGAATAAGAATGTTCTCTAACAACCTCTGGGGTCTTCCAGGAAGAGGAACTCGATTGATTTTTCCTCTGACCTCAACATTATGGGCAATTGTGTGTAGATTTACGATATATAATCCCAATTAAGTCCATAAGTCCATAGGTTAAAAGCTATACTGTATATACAGACACTGTATTTACTGACATTGAAGGAAAAAACAACATACTTTAGAGTGTTTTAATAGCATGGCAGGCCACCGTGAGCCACCAGAAAAGCTTTAATATGTCTTGCTATAGATTCTCCAAGTCACTTGGACTGTGCTGGAGGGATGAGCATCATTCTTCTAACAAAACCTCTCTCCCTGCACTCACAGTAAACCTTCAGGGTTGTCAGTTCACGTCAGTTAATGCTGAAGGCGGCTGTATTAAACACATTGCATCGCGTGTGTGAGCCATCTCAAGATGATAAATAAATAAATGTATTAAAAAAAAGTAAAAAATCGCAATTGCTGGAGGAATTAAAGCTTTAAAAGGCTCTCCGAGAGAGCTAAGGTGATAAACATTTTAAGGAATTGTAAAAGAGAGTAGGAAGTTTGACTGAGATGTTTAATGTTATTATGTGCTATACTCTAGCAACTCGTACATTTCACAATGGTAAAGGATTTGCTCTCGTTTATCTTTTGTCATCAGCACATCTGTGCTTAACTATTTATCCTCTCTCTCTCTCTCTCTCTCTCACACACACACACACACACACACACACAGTAAGCATGTATCCTCACTGCTGCCTAAGGAGATGGTCCGGCCTAATCAGTTCAGTGTGACTCCGCTCTCGGCTCCGTGCAAAACGCAGCCGACATTTTAATCATTTTCACACGTGTGTCTGAGTTCAGCGTGATCTTTGCATGTTAGAATGCCTTCCCGCTGTAATTGCACTGGTTTGGTGAAAAATGAAAGCACTGTGTTCGCTAATGAAAAGGCATTCAGACTTCCTCTGTGAATATGAGGCCTGTTCACTCAGCGTGGGATGCTGTGTTGCACCGTCTGCGTGCACATGCGTCTCACAAGCGTCACACCGCCGCACAGGCCAAGCCGAGGAAGTCCGCTTATCTGCCGAGAGCACATCAAGAGCATCTGTCTCTTTCTCTCGCACTGGAGGGTACAAGCAGTGCAGCGCCGACGTCCACAGAGACAATAGCGGCCTTTGTGAGGACATGGCGGCGTGAATGTGATGGAATGCGTTGCAGTGACCCTGTGAAACAGTGCCGGAATGAAAAAATGGGGACAGTGCATCTGACTTGCGTGCCTGGAAGAAGAAAAAAATAAAACGCCTCTTGTACTGGCCGTTATTCTCCCACCGCATTTTTCTTTCTCTCTTTGCGCTCTGTTCTCCATGACAAGTCTGTTGTACACTAAACAGCGAGCGAGGTGGTGCTGCGTTTAATTTTCCTGACAGGTGTGTTTTGTAGCCATATGTGGATTTTATTATGATTTCTCTTTAACAGTACCTTGTATGGACTAAGAAAGTGCACGGATGGCCTCTTTCTGCTCCGTGTGTGTGTGTGTGTGTGTGTGTGTGGTTTGTCTGTCTGTAGTCAGAGCCAAATTTAAGACCTGTTGAAGTGACACGTGGATGTTTATTGCTTAAGCTCTTGAGCCCTTACTTAATGTAAAGCATATTTATCTGTAATTACTATTTTTATTTGGTAGTTAGAAGAAATAAAAACAGTAAAACATAGTTTTACAGCACCAGTTACTCCTTAAGCTCTCCTAATAGCTACAAGGGTTTCTTCCTGGTACTCTAGTTTTCTCCTACCTCTCAAAAGCTTGCTAATGGACAGGCTGCTCTAAATTCCATACATATGAAAGAGCATGTGAGTATAGTGTGTGTGTGTGTGTGTGCACTTCCCAATGATAGTCTGGTGTCCTGTCTCAGATATATTTGTCAGTATTCCTGGGACAGGCTCCAGATCGACCACAACCCGGACCAGGATAACATGTTTGCTCGATATAGCTGAATGTATTTTCTGAATGAAGCAACACATTTTGGCGCGGCTTCTTTCACGCTCACCGGTTGTTTTGGCACAAAGATTTTGCGAAACAATTTACATTATATGCCCGCGGAATCACATGAGCCGATAACATGTCCAAAAGTCAAACCTGAGCGGGAAAAAAAAAAAGCACAGGGAACGATGAAAAGAAAACCAAATATTTCACAAGCAATGTTATAAACATTGCGACTTTGTATTTTATTATAATATTCAGTTCCAGATGTGCCAACTTTGAAAAATTAACATCAAGCTCTATGCACTATCACAGTCCCATGCGGTCAGATTCTGCAGATTTTCACGGTCAAGCTGTCTAATTTATCTTGACGGCTTGTAGTCCTGTGTAGTTAATGTGTACTGTAAAGTAAACCTGCACCGTCATTTTGTGTGTTTATGCAGTTGTTCTGCCTTTTTTTTTTCTATACCACTGATACACTGATCTCATTGTACACTCACTTTTCCCTACTGAATTCTCGAATCTGATTGGTCAGATGGTGTCGATTAATTCCTGTAACAGCAGCTCTGACAGTAATCCCGGCTGTAATACAAATCCCAGGTTTGTATTAGCGTGGCTGTTCAAATACGTTTTTTGTTTCTATAGTAACAGTTGATTTACAGCAGATACTCTACATAATTTTTTTAAACAGATTTAAAAAACATATGTTCTTTAGCAAAGAAAATGTATAATGGTGAGCTTTGTGTAAGGAGAAAGGAGTCTTCAGTGTCAGCGCTTAACTACAGGAGCGAGAGAGAACAAACAAAAGCCTGGTGAACGAACGACTGTTTTTACCTGCGATAATATAAGTAATAACAGGACCTAACTTGTTTCACGGATGTTCCACAACATTAATCCATCCATCCATTATCTATAGCGCTTTATCCGTCTGGGTCGCGGGGAAGCTGGAGCCAACCCCAGCATCTTCGGGTGAGAGGCGGGGTACACCCTGGG
>JAQQZR010000015.1:5903320-5914865 GCA_030068235.1 Notoglanidium macrostoma
AGAGTCAGCCAAAAAAAAAATGTTTACACACTTCAAGAACAGAAAGATTTGTATAAATATTTTAATACTAAATTTATTCAGACATTACAAGATTAATACAAGTTACCTTTGACCTCTGCAATTAGGTGCTCAAAGTAGTCGCCTTTCGCTTCGAGACATTTATGTGTAGAAGTGTTCCTGAAGTGTGTATACGTTTTCTGGCCGACTCTGTATATATACAAGAATAATTGCATTAGTTGCAGGCATTTATTAAGATTTTTATTAAGCTTTTCCTAAGCAACACAAGAGTCATCTCGTCAAGAGCTTTAGGGGTCACATTTCAGTTGACCTACCTTAGGTGACTAGTAAAACATGGGCAACACATTCAAATGTGGTTCTCCCTTCAAATATGTAAACACTACGAAAATTTAACTAGTATTCAAACAGTGACATTTGTTCTGAGAGTCCAAGTACACATACTACTTAAACGTGATAAGGTCAGTGTTTACTCTATTATGTGCAAATGCAGCATAAAACTATAAGTCCATAGACATAATGCACATAACTACACTCTGTCAGTGCCATGTGATTGTAAACCGTCTCGGCTGTGACATGAGACAGAGAAATAAGAAGGTCCTTGGCATGTCTGATTTATTTCCGGCTTACTCCGCAGCTTGTCTCAGGAACGTGGTCATGCTCTCTAGAATCCTCTACATTTACAAAGTGTAGAATCCTCTCCTGTCGCTTTAGCCAGTTGATGTGGGTGTTCATATAAACAATGCGTCATGTTCAGACCAGAGCCACGTGCCTTATCACATGGGTTTTTGACCTTGTGCTTGTGACAGCGTCTGAACAGTCTTTCTCAGTCCCACTGCTCTGAATACGAATGAGGCAAAGCAGTGGATGGAAAGTGGCTTATGGAACTGATGTAACTGCACTGATTGAGCCATTAAATACCATTAGCTCGATATTTTCCGTTTCATTAGTTATTATTTATCTTAACAGGTAAGATGAGTGCGTCTGCACTTTCCTTTCCTTTATCTCTTTGCTTTTCTTTCCTGTATCTGTTTCATTTTATTTTTCCTTTCTGTTTCTTTTCCTACCTTTCCCTTCATACTCTAATTTCATTTCCCCTTTCTGCTTCCTTTCCTTTCCTTCCCCATTATTTCTTTTTCCCTTATTTGTTTTACTTTCCTTTGATTTTTTTTCCCTTCATTTCCATTTCTGCTTCATTTTCCTTCTTTTCCTTTTTCAGTCATTTTCTTCCCGTTTCCTTTCCCTTTCCTTTCCTTCCCTTTCCTTTCCTTTTCCTTTTCCTTTCCTTTCCTTTTCCTTTCCTTTTCCTTTTCCTTTTCCTTTTCCTTTTCCTTTCCTTTCCTTTTCATTTCCTTTTCCTTTTCCTTTTCCTTTTCCTTTCCTTTTCCTTTTCCTTTCTTTTCCTTTTCATTTCCCTTTCCTTCCCTTTCCTTTCCTTTTCCTTTCCTTTTCCTTTTCATTTCCTTTCCTTTTCATTTCCTTTTCCTTCCCTTTCCTTTTCCTTTTCCTTTTCCTTTCCTTCCCTTTCCTTCCCTTTCCTTTCCCTTTCCTTTCCTTTTCCTTTCCTTTTCCTTTCCTTTCCTTTCCCTTTCCTTTCCTTTCCTTTCCTTTCCTTTTCCTTTTCCTTTCCTTTCCTTTCCCTTTCCTTTCCTTTCCTTGCCTTTCCTTCCTTTTCCTTCCCTTTCCTTTTCCTTCCTTTTCCTTTTCCTTCCCTTTCCTTTTCCTTTTCCTTTTCCTTTCTTTTCCTTTTCCTTTCCTTTCCTTTCCTTTTCCTTTCCTTTCCTTTCCCTTTCTTGTTAGGTTTTCATTTGTATTTATGTGACTGATTTGCAGTTTCCCTCCACAAAAAAAAGAAAAAAAACCACGATTCCCTAAAGAGAAGAGAATGATTCAAAAACGATAATTTCACGAAATACGTCCCATCATTTTTATTGTTCTGCTCTGGTTATTGATGACAAGCAAGTTAACACATTGGCGGAGGATTCTTCACTCTTCACACACAGCTGAAGAGAAGAGCACTTCTCAGTCCCACTGCTCTGAATACGAATGAGGCCAAGCAGTGGATGGAAAGTGGCTTATGGAACTGATGGAACTGCATTGATTGGGCCATTAAATTCCATTAGCGCAATCATTTCTGTATTAGTTATTATTTTAACTGGTAAGAGAAATGCATCTGCACGATTAGTCCTTCACAGTGAGGAATCCCATTGTAACCCCAGTCTCGGTTTCTTACACAGTATTTTCCCTCCGTTCACCATCCATGTTAATTTGTTGATGTCCTCATGTGGCTTTTCTGAAGGCTGGGCCAAAACACCATCCATTTCTCAGCAGTTTGTTTTTGGTAATCCCAAGGGTAGGATAATTATAGTGCTATAAAAAGGAAATGCACCTCTTGCAAGACTCTTAAAGCCTGTTTTATAGTATAGAATTGCATGACTGACTCCATGGCCTATTTGTACACTTGCTCTTTTCCTCTAGATGACACGGTAATCTGTCATCAGCCTTGGGCTTCGTAGCATTATGAATGATGAAGAAATAAGCCTTTCTAGAGTGGAGAGCATGGAGCGAGAGAGATATGTAGAGATGAATGAAGAGAAGCCTAATACTAAATGACTTGGCAAAGTAAGTTTCTGTCGGTGCACAAGATTTCTTCAGACGGAGCGCAGCTTTTCTCCTTAGCACTCAACATTTTTTTTTATCTCTCCCCTGAATACTTTAGGCTGTTCGGACGGATCAGCGAGCCGCTTTACATTCCACGTGGGTCAAAAACAGGATCTCAGCTTGCCATAAGCTCTTGAATTCTGTGAACATTCTGAGGCTTGGATGTATGGAAGAGGAAATAATAATAGGTGAAGCGTTTTTAAGCAGAGGGGGTTCCTCAGCCGTTGCACAGAAAACCATTTTTCTTCAGATTTCCACTGGTTCAGTACATGACATTGTTACTAGGACATTATTACATGTCCACTTATCTTGGCTTATTAGTGTGTTGTTGTGTGTATGTTCACCTACAGAACATGATCCTCTCTGGGTTGATTACTACTTTAGAGGGTAAAGTGCTCCCTATCTTATGTAACACACCTCTGAAACCAGAGCTCTCCACCAATAAAGACTTCCCAGAACCTGACTCTGTGGTCTGCTTATCTCTGTTCTAGTTTATCCTCTCCTCACATCTCCTACAACAATCCTCTCTGCTTCTCTACTTTTTCTTCATGTTTCCCCCTTCCATTTTCTTTTTTTTCTTTTTTTTCTTTCCTTTCCTTTCCATTCCTTGTTTCATTTTCCTTTGCTTCTTTCCCACTTTCCCACTTTTTTATTTCCTTTGCTTGTATTTCCATTTTCTTTTTTCCTTTCATTTCCTCTTTTTTCCTTTCCTTTCCTTTCCCACTTTTTTATTTCCTTTGCTTCTATTTCCATTTTCTTTTTTCCTTTCCTTTCCTTTTCCTTTATTTCCTTTCCCGTTTCTTCCTTTCCTTAACTTTCCTTTCCTTTCCCACTTTTTTATTTCCTTTGCTTCTATTTCCATTTTCTTTTTTCCTTTCCTTTTCCTTTCCTTTCCTTTCCTTTCCTTTCCTTTCCTTTCCTTTCCTTTCCTTTCCTTTCCTTTCCTTTCCTTTCCTTAACTTTCCTTTCCTTTCCTTTCCTGTTTTTTTAAATTTCCTTTCCTTTCCTTTCCTTTCCTTTCCAATTTTTTCCTTTCCTTTCCTTTCATTTCCTTTCCTTTGATATTTTTTAAAATTTCCTTTGCTTCTATTTCCATTTTCTTTTTTCCTTTCCTTTCCTTTTCCTTTCCTATTTTTTTTATTTCCTTTGCTTCTATTTCCATTTTCTTTTTTCCTTTCCTTTCCTTTTCCTTTCCCATTTTTTAAAATTTCCTTTGCTTCTATTTCCATTTTCTTTTTTCCTTCCCTTTCCTTTCCGTTACGATAACGATGAATAACAATGCAATAATGATAATTTAGGTGAATATGTCTAGGTCCTGGTTATCAAGCACAGTCACAGAGAAACGCTCCACTAGAGTACAACATGCAATCAATTGGCCAGGCAGAGTACACCAGCACAAGCCCCTGGGTGCAGATCCACATTCAGCATAGTAAAACTCATCTAGGTGTGAAATTCGAGCTGTGTGTTTGTCTGCTCCTGTGTTGACTAAACAAATGTAGCACACTACTGCTGTGGTTAGTTACTGAACATGTGGGCGTTAGATCTGCATGAGGTATCGAATGTTGGATATCTGTTCAATACTTCAGTGTGGTTCACTTCCATAATGATCAATACTGTCAATACTGCATTTAAACAGGCTGTGACTAAGCTCACGTTGTGTTCTGCCTATAGGCGAATTAAACCACTAAGCTAATGGGTGAGACGTGCGCAGAGGCTCCTGGCTCTGGAAAAAGAAAACAGGTTTCACACCCTCAGCCTGTAGAAAAGACGTGCTCAGAGAGTCAGATTCTTACTTTTATGACCTCGACTCGATTCGGCAGGTTAGACGGCTAAACGTTTTGTTGAGAGTTTTCCTGTCACGACTCATGAAGCTCGTCACACTGACTTCGCTACTTTGGGATTCCCTTCGATTTTGACAGAACGTGAAAAAACCTTTGTCGTTCAAAACAAACAGACAAGAGACTGTAATCTTCTGAATGATGCTGTTTAACTCTACATACACGTCTCCCTCAACTTTGACTCGCCATTTGATTAGCTTAATAATAGAAGAGTTTACAAAAGATGCACAGGACCTTTTGGGATTATTATGGGCTATTTATTACCTTGTGGTTTTAGATTAAAGGAAAAAAAAAATTTGTATTACAAAATAATCAAATAATTAAATACTGGTACATGGGATTTCATATTTGTTGGTGTTCAATATTGAGTGCAGCGTTTTGTGAAATTTGGCTTTAGCCTCAGCTGTGAAACTCTCGAAAACTTAAAAGGGAACTCCTGCGTAGACGGAAATATTCTCTCATTTCTTTAGCGGACAGCGAGAGAGAGAGATGCTACAGTGAAGAACAGGATCCCTAAAGTCTCCAAGACAGTTGACATAAAGCAGGCACGAGTCTTAGTGCTCAGTCCCCTCCAAACAGGGTAGAGGTTTTAATCAGCCCTAAAGTGGAATAAACCAAATGAAGGGAGGGGAAAAGGGGAGGATAATCACGGCAAGTTTCAAGCAAAACATCAGCTTTTGACCCCTGCCAGAAAACTCAACCGGGGCTATTTCAGTTCACGTCCATTTCAGATATCCATGCCGTGTGTTGACTTTTCATAGAAGCGGATTTAGCGTTTCTGAGAATCTTCCGAGAGTTGGTCTGTGTGTCCGGAGGCCTTGTTAGGGGTTGCATGGGGAGTGTTCAGCGTGCTTTAGCTTGGACCAGAAAAGACAAACGCCATGTTCCTCCCTGTTGGATCTTCAGAGTGTCTCTCGCAGGAATTGTGGGCTGTTTGGGAGGCATTATTCTGGTGAATACAGCGTAATTGACTTATTATTGCTTCCTTGAATATATTAATGGCAGAAGGATTATTCGTATCTCAAGCCGCTCATTTCGAAACCAAGTTTCAGTATGTAACATATTCATTATGTTCTCTTTTGACATGGAGTGTATTGTTTGTAGTCCAAGTGTGCTGAGGCTGGAATTAAGTAAAGTCGTACACTTCTCCCCAAAGACCACTCTTGCCTCATTGCTCGGCTGAGACTAATTTTGGTTTGCGCCAAACCATGACTTAAACCTGGCTTCTTTTTGCGCGTGGCCCATTTCCATGTTGAACACTCTCGCCCCTCTCCCCCTCTCTCTTAAACACTCACATATGCATTCTATCGTCAGACGGTACATTCGTATTTGTGTAGCTTAAACTGCATCATTATCGAAAATATTTTGTAATTATGCATCATGTCCTTGATATTCTTCTAAGATTCCGTCTTTATGGATATAGACATCTTTACGGTTCATTCCTTTGACCCTGTTTTTTTCTGTAATATATTGCTATTTTTTTGGGCTTTATTGTTTTTCACTGATAGTCCTTCAAGGTTATGCCTTATAAGTCGATGTTTGGGCTTACTGTATGGTCCTGTCATTAATATTCTGGTAAAAGTAAATACTGATCCAACATCAGAGAGAAAGGCAAAAAAAATAAACAAATCGAGCCTGGACACAGTATAAACAAAGCTTTAGACCATTATCTCCTCCTATTCTGGCTAATGGATTAAGCACACATTACATCCACTTCTGAGCTGTATGGGCTTCGTTAAACCTGGTATTGAGCTGTTAGCTTTTACATATACACCATACACTGTAAGTTTAAAAAAATTGTTAACTCCAGCACATCGCAGTGCATTATCGTGTGTTATACCTCACCACTGTTGCATTCTCAAATCTAGTTGGTCAGAATGTTCTGATTAATTTGGAGTAACAGCACAACTCGGACAGCAGGTCCGACAGCGAAGCAAATCCCAAGCTGATGTCAAATTGGAAACGTCTGTGGTATAAGAGTAATAAAACACTTCTGAATGGGCTGCTTTTGGAAAATGCCCCATTGTGTTTTATTCCGTACTTCTGAGAGCAGTTTCTAATAAATGCCACGTCCCATCATGGTTCATTCATGTGGTCTAAGACAATATGTATTTTTTCAGAAACACAGTCACTATATTTACATGTACAAAGTATTATTCCTTATTCCAAAAATATATATCCCACCATTATTCCTGTTTACATGCTTCATCTGTAGCTCAGCCTGGCAAACTGTTGCCTAGTTGGTTTGTGTGCAACGCACAGAGCTGATTGTGAACAGGCAAAAGGCTAGGTTTTTATTATTTTTTTTAAGCTATTGCATATTCCGAATGCTCTGTATACATGTCCAAAGAACGCTCCTATAACCCGAATAATATCAGCAAATCTCACGTCTTAATCGGAAAAGGCTAAATTCCGAATAAGGCCAAATTTGGAATATCCAGACGGAATATGCCCTTTATATGACCTGTATCATATACGGAATATTGTCATATTCAGAATACTAGTGGAATAATATTAGTGTGCATGTAAACATACTGAACGCCTGATATGGAAAATGACCCACGCTATGTTTTTGTCATTAGACCGGTCATTTGCTTTTAGTCAAAGTTGAGACCTTGGAAAACCAATCCTGTGATTTGAAGATACGGAGTTATATAGGTTTGGGTGAAAGAAGATACAACTTTTTAACTTTGTGTGTGTGTGTGTGTGTGTGTGTGTGTGTGTGTGTGTGTGTGTGTGTGTGTGTGTGAATTTGTACACCAAAGCATTGGGTATAATACAGACAGACAGACAGACAGACAGACAGACAGACAGACATCACCAGTCAAAAGTTTGGACACGCCTACTCTTTTAAAGCTTTATTTGGAATATTTTCTACATTGTAATACAATACTGAAGACATCACGGCTATGAAATATTACATATGGGACATATATAGAATTATGTGGTAAAAAAACAACAAAATATGTTGCATACAATTCAGGGACTGCATTGTAATAGATGCAAATATCAGACACCACACTGTAAAAATAATGATTTGTTGTTTCAACTCCAAAAATGAGTAACCTGGTTATCATATAGTGAGTTGAGGCAGTTGCATTGTGCTAAATTGCTATATGAGTTTAAGACTACCAGGTTACTCACTTTTTTAAGTTAAAACAAGTTATTTTTTTACAGTCCAGAAAAGTATGGCTGATCCAAATTTGGGAACGTTGTGTAATGTAAAATGTTTATAGAACGATGCCTTTAAATATGAGAAGTATATGTGTTTTCATTTCAAGTGGATATCGTGTCCGGGCTAACGACCGCAAGAAGAAAAACATGTACTGACAGTTGCATGCAGCCACATGATAAAAAAAATATATATATACATACAGTTACAGTCCAAAGTTTGGACACACCTACTCATTCATAGGTTTCTCTTTATTTGGACTGTTTCCTACAGTGTAGAACAATACTGCAGGCATCAATACTATGGAATAACACATGGGACATATATGGAATTATGAGGTAAACAAAAAAGCGTTTAAAAAGCAACATATATGTAATATTTTAGATTTTTCAGAGTAGCCAGCGTTTACCTTAATGACAGCTGTGTACACTATCAGCATTATCTTAACCAGCTTCATGAGGAACGCTTTTCAGTGAACAGGTGTGTCGTGTCAAAAGTTCATTAGTGGAATTTCTTGCCTTCTTAATGTGTTTGAGAGCATCAAATAGTAAATAGTAAATAATAAAAACAGTAAATAGCCATATTTGACAACTGTAGTAATCCATATTATGTCAATAACTGCTCGACTAAGTAAAGAGAAATGACAGAACATCATTACTTTAAGGCATTAAGTGTATTTTAAGTAGTAAATATACTGAAAAACCATCGAATTAGGTGTGTCCAATATATATATAAACATATAAACATATGTAAATAACATGTCATGAAGTGTTGCTGAATCCAGTCCAAGCAATTATTCAATATATAAATGGAGCTAAAAATAGAAAAATGGAATGGCGTGAAATCCTTAATCCTTCTGAAAGGATTAAGTGAACGGATTAAGGCAATCCTTTAGAAAACCTATTAAATAGAACAATAATATTAAATAGAAGAACAATGTATATCTTTGAACTCGGACACACATTTGATCATCGTAGCTTGCGGGGAAATTAACCGCACTTATGAGGAAACAAACGCTTCAAGATTCTACAGGATTTAAAAATAATCAGAAGGTTGATTTGAGCTGGGACAATTATCCAGCTTACTAACTCATTTCATGTTTTAGGTCATCTTTTTTTTTAAATATTTGGAGTAAGCGTTTATGGCTTTTATAAAATTGCCTTAATTCAAGATTCAAGCACTTGTTATGGTAATGACCCTAAATTTCACTTCCGCTATAATTTGCTTTGCATTAAATGTAGTGCGCAGGAGATTTTCAAGCGCTAGAGGACTGTTTTGAAATTGACCCAAACAATCGTTTTTATGGCGCAAAGCTTTGCAAACGAGTCATTTTTCGTGATTTAACATAAGAGATGCCGAAAGGTTTTAACGAAATCCTACTTTTGTATGCAATCAAAAACAAATCAATTGCTGCAGATATGAACCTTTCAGTTGTTTCTTAATAAATATTTGCCTTTTATCTTTGAAAAGCTGCTTTTTTTCCCGGAAAAGTTATTTTTACTGCCAGATTTTTGGCCTGGAGATTAGGAACATGCCATCAGCCACTTAAAAAAAAAAAAAAATACATGATCAGACATAACACACCTATCTAGTGTCACATTGCATTTACTATGTTGCCAAAGAATATGAATATAATGTACGGAATTTTTATACCGGAGAAAATACGCGGGATTCATTACGTATTACTCACCCAAGCTGCCACAAATTCTTTCAGCATGTCAGCCTTCTAGGAAAATCTAAGTGTCCACAGTCAGAGCTCTAGAAATCGTCTGTGATCCAGGGCTGATCTACATGAAACAGGAGTTTTATTATATTCTGATGAATATGACCTGAAATCCAACAAAAAAAAAAAAAGCCTCTTTCACTGTCCTGCTCACACATATATGACATTCTTCCTGACGCAGAATACCAGCTGCGCTTAAGAATACTGCGTTAATTAAAGCGCATAGCGTCCGTATAGCTCGTTGGCAAATATTTGGGTCCTTCAAGTCTCTCGTAGCGCTCAAAGAGGACAAATCAGCCTCTTTCATTCGCTCTGATTAACTAGAATCATGAGCCAGCTTTGGGAAAGATCACCTATTCAGCTGTTCACTGTACCTCCCGTCTGCTCACTGTGAATGCTGTGTTATCATATCTGCACGTTTGATCTTCCCAAGTACTCTGGATTTTCGCTCCATCACTTCTTTTCTTTTCTTCAATTCGATGTGTTTACTTCAATGAAGGAGGCTTGATTGAGAAGTTGTTTTTTTTTTTTTTTTCCCTTCCAAACTCTAAATAAGACAACCCACAGTCTTGATGGTATTATGCAAGCCAAATGCGTCATCTCAGCTAAATGGAGGCCTGATGAGCTTTGCTCTTCTGCCTGCCTGCGCTCTTTACTCTGAGAATGTTTGGGCACCCTCAATTTTTTTTTTTCTTCTTCTTTTTTTTTTTTTTTCCAAAGCAAGCCTTTTTTTCCAAAGCAATGCTGTGTCATTAGTTGTCAAGGGGATAAATTGAGGCCGTACTTTCCCTTGCTGTGTAAGTGGTGGCTCTGTGCTGAGCTCTCACACACAGCCTCGCTGTTTCCTTCCCCTATTATAGTGTATCCGCTGGTACAGAGCACTGCGACTCGTATTTAAAATCTATAACAGACCCTGTTTTTCTAATCCTTTAAAACTTGGAGAGTTCCTTATGTGCACAATTATCTTTCTTAATCCAGCATCAGACCTAGTAAAGACTTAACAAAGAAAAGGATTTATTAATGTATTAAAGGAAGAACAAAAAAACAAACAAACCATATGGTGTTAAAAGTAAGGAATAAATATTTAAGCGATATTTTAGAAGTGGTCAACAAACGAGTGGTGTGATGTCACGTGAGACGGCGTCTGCTGGCATGTTTACAAGTTTTAATGTATTCATGAGCAACATAAATTCATGTAAGTCCCTGTTATTGCATACGTCATAGGTTTAAAAAAAAAACAAACAAAAAAAAAAACTTGTCAGGTCACGACGAATTAGAAACACGAACATTGAAACTGAAAACATTCCAGTGGTGGAAAACTTACTGAGCGCCGCAAACCGCTGACACATAAAAACGTTAAAGAGACGACATCGTAACGAAAGATTTACAGAGAGTTTCAAGGTGCCAAGAGCTTTAGAACATGACTTTTCAAGTAAACACCTACACTCAGGTATTAACGCATTGCTGTTAAATCATGTTTTTCACCTGGTTATGATGAAACATTACGTCAAGCATGATGGGTTAGATTATCTAGCATTCATTAAATGTGCTATACCACTATCAACCAATCCACAAATGTGTGCTTTAGGCACTAAAAACACTATACCAAGGTGCCATAAGCTTTAGAACGTGACTTTCCAAGCATAGACATACACACAGATGCTAAATGATGTTTTTCACAAGGAACTGAAAGCCCAAGCAGAACACCAACTGGCCAATCAGAATGAAATTTATTTTAGTGAGCACAGAGGATAGTCATCCATATAATAATCAGTGAAGAAGGAGAATCATTTGCATGGAACACTTGAATTATATCATATAATATTATTTTGAAGCACATACACACTACCAGTCAAAAGTTTATACACCGCTACTCTTTTTCATAGGTTTTTCTTTATTTGTTTTTGCTTTCTACGTTGTAAAACATTACTGAATACGTCAAAACTATGACGTACGGCATATACTGAATTATGTGGTAAACAAAAAAGTGTAAAAAAAAAAAAAAACAAAACATGTTTCATATTTTAGATTCTTCAAAGTAGCCACCATTTACCGTGACGATGCAATCGGCATTATCTTACCCAGCTTCATGAAGTCGTCACCTGGAACGCTTTTCAGTGAACACGTGTGCCTTGT
>JAQQZR010000015.1:5917185-5936453 GCA_030068235.1 Notoglanidium macrostoma
GTGTGTGTGTGTGTGTGTGTGTGTGTGTGTGTGTGTGTGTGTGTGTGTGTGTGTGTGTGGGTGTGTGGGTGTGTGTGGGTGTGTGTGTGTTTTATGTATTTTTAGAGCCTTAGAAATGTTACTTGTTACATGAACACACCCATGACAAGCTTCATCTCCTTGGTTTATAGTTATTAAGAGACAGATTAACCATTATGGATTTTATTTAACTGAGATTCATAACTCTGAGACACCTGGAAGAAACATGGTCAAAGAATGTAAATCTCTCTTGCGTGGTTAGTACTATCAGCCCGTGGTGTAGTTTGTTTTTCTCCCTGTAGAGTAGATAGAACAGGAAACACGCAGGTCCTAACAGCAGTGACAAACTTACACAAACTGTCTTTAGTGGTTTTTAAATGAAACGTCTTTAGTGGTTTTTCTCTACTCTATCCTATAGATACAGTGACCTCATCCTGCTGCTATGCTTTCGTGTTGTATGTGTGTGTGTGTGTGTGTGTGTGTGTGTGTGTGTGTGTGTGTGTGTGTGTGTGTGTGTATGTGTGTGCATGTTTCTCTGTCTTGGGGAGACCAAATGTCCTCACAAGGATAGGAATATCTGACAAGATTGGCTGGACCCTATGAGGAAATATGCTTTTAAAAAAAATTGCAGCCTTTATTTGAAGGAAAATAAAGAAGGCAAAAGGTTCTGTTTTGGTTACAGGAGTTAAGGGTGAGGTGTATGTGTAAGCAATGGAAGGTCAATGGAAAGTGCTCACAAGGTTAGTAAGACAAATTGTGTGTGTGTGTGTGTGTGTGTGTGTGTGTGTGTGTGTGTGTGTGTGTGTGTGTGTGTGTGTGTGAAACTGAATCCATCCTTTTCTGCCAGGGTCTCAGCGGGCGTGTTGTGCTGGGTTTGAAGTTTGTATGAAGTGCTAATTCCAGCGGCTTGGACACTGACATGCTGAATAATGAATGGCACTGCAGAGGAAATGGAAATAAGACACAGGCTCGGAGTAGGCTGCACTCGTTTTTTCTTTTCTTTTTTTTCTTTTTTTTTTTTTCTTTTAGAAAAGCCCACTTATAGGAGAAAAGCAAAGAAACGAGCAGGCCAATCGACACTTTGACGTCGCGTGTCATGTTAGAATGGGTGTGTTTATTTATGCTCCATTGTGATATACGTACCGGATGTTGTCTCCTCATGTGCTTTTCGGTTTTTCTGAATGTTCCATGCTTCAGCCCTTTGCGTGTGATGTGATGGTTAAACGGTTAAAAGCCAGGGGCGCCAGCAGAGCGCAAGCCAGGATGTAAAAACGCGATCCTATACAACACATAGTAGTTTGTTTAAAACTTGCATGGTGTTGAATTTTGGTAATACTTCAGATACTTAAGGTAGCGTGTAGTGCGTTAAGTGATCATAGATCAAAACTTTGTCTCACAGAGAGACGTACTCATCTTCACCAGCCAATAAAGTATTGTGTTCATGATTAAGAGGTCACGTTATTTTTTAACCATAGATAAAAAAAAATATTTATGATTTACGATAAGGTTGTCACTCAGTTTACCCATCCGTTGAAGTTTGTAATTTTTTGTAGTTTGTACTGTTTTTTTTCTGGGGAAGAATGATTGTTCATTATACAACTTTAATGGGGAAAAAAACCAAGAATCTGGTGCACAAGTTTTTATCTATTTATGTACCAGCCCTGTAACCCCTGCAGCCCTTAAGCACTTACTGAAGATGCTTGAATGAATAAATGACCTGAGAATTGATTTCATGTTTACGGAGTACATACAGCTGTGGTCAGAAGTTTACACACACGGAAATGAATGTCATCATGGACAGTGTCATGGCAATATTGGGCTTTCAATGATTTCTTTTTTTGAACTGATTTTTTTTTTTTTTTAGAAAAGAACAAAAATTTGGTGCACAAGTTTTAATTTATTTTCGGTTTTCGGAAATCAACACGGGGTCAGAAAACGGCTCTTAGCAGGTCTCACCCTGATTAGACCCTTTTGCTAAACTTTGAAGCAAAGTCCACATATTTTCGCTAAGATTGAGGTCAGGATTTGTTCTAAGCTTAATGTTAACCAGCTTTATCCATTACACAACCAGCTTTGATGTGTGTTTGGGGTCGTTTTCTTGTTGTAACTTGTTATGTCCAAGTTTCAAGCGTTGAGCTGATGGTTTAAGGTTATGCTGAAGAATTCTGAGGTTCTTCATAATGCAGTGCATCAGTTTCGCTGGCAGCAAAACAGCCTCAGAGTATGATGCTACCACCACCATGCTTAACAGGAGGCGCAGTGTTCCTCTGTACTGCTGGTCATTGTGGCCAAACAACCCAAGCTTTGTCTCATCTGACTATAAAACTTTCCTACAGAAGGCTTTTTCTTCGTCCATGTAGTTGAGCTTGAAGGTATCGAATCTGGAGCAGTGGACTCTTTCTTGTATGGCAGCATCTCAATCCATGGTGATGGTTCCTGGGTTGTTCCTGACCATCCAGACCAATTTCCTTTCAGCTGAGGCTGACAGTTCGGGTCTTCTTCCAGACCTTGGTAAAGTGACTACCCTCGCCAGTAACTTGTAAGTAATGTTGTACAATCATTCTCCCTCCCAAAAAAGAACAGTTCAAAGAAATCATTATAGCCCAAGACTGTATGTAAATGTCTGACCTCAATAATAATGAAGCACTTCTAACAAAAATACAAAGCAAACAAGTGTAACCGCTTTTTTTTGCCTCATTGTTCAGTTCAAACAGAAATATAGAGTAGTTTTGTTTACGTCACACCGGGGGTAGGATACATTGAAACGTTGTCATGTCGTTTTTTAAGAGTTGTTTTACATTTTAGACTTTTATGTTCAGATCAGGCTATGATCGAGTTTAACTCCTTGCTGGTGTAAGTAGCTACATTTGTCTTTTTATGTTCTAGATAGCCATGCTTTAGGTCTACAAACACACTACAGGCTTTCAGTTCTCCGGGACATTTCATACACCTTGTAATAGTGAATCCAGGCACTAACTCAACATGTTTTGTTTACTTACACGATTACAAAATTCGAACCCAAGAGCAGTTGCTTGACTTGCTACTACGAGACATTCCCCACGGGGTTAATATGGTGCCTGACTGATGACGGACAGATGTGGTATGAGGGAGGCCCTCTCTGCTGCTGGAACTGGACAGTTAATCTTGTGAATGCTTTTGCTCCTCACTCTCACTGCTCTTAAATTATATTGACAATGCAATCTTCGCCGGAAATGGTTTGTTCTGCAGTCGGAGGAAATATTTTGTTCCCACACTGCAGGGTCAGACAAAGAACACAGGCAGCACAAATGCAGAATAGATCGCATTAATGCAGGCTGCCATTGTCCTTCCTGCATGAGTTACAACAGATCCAGCAAAGGCGAGCTTTTCAGGCTGTACATGTGCATGCATTAATTATACAAGCAGTACTGTAGGGTTAGGACAAGGACAAACAGAGGACAAATAATAAATTCATTAACAATCCCAAACAGACATGCGAACTCACCAGTCCTATGTTTTGGTTCAGAAGCCTAACTGATTAAGCCATGTTGTAATAAAGTACAGCAAGCTAATTAGCCAGTAAGTGCATTAATACAGAAGCAAACGAGTATATGATCATGTAACAAATAGTGTTTGTGCGCAACAAAACTGTACGCAAGCTGTTGTCTGAAATGTTTAGATGTATTAGATTAGATGTAGTGTTCTTGTAAATGATATTATTCGAGTCTGGCTAGCATCTTTGTTTAACTGCGAAGTGACTGTGCATTATAACTAGAGTTGTATGGATTCTGCTCTGCACTGTTTCATCAGTGTTTTCCACATATGCGCATGTTCCTGATTCTGAGACGCTCATTAATCCAGCTGTTCCCCCGTTGACCACCTAAGCCTTAACCGATGTGTGTAGTGCAACAGGTAGTGGGTCTTGAAGGTACAGTACCAGTTAAAAAATTTGGACACACCTATATCTTTATCTTAAACACTTTTAACACCTTTATCTTTAACACTTAAAAGATACTTCACGTCTTAAAGTAATGATGGACTGTCGTTTCTTTTTACTTAGTTGAGCGGTTCTTGACGTAATATAGATTACCAGTTGTTAAGAAGGCAAGAAATTCCACTAATGAACTTTTGAGACTGCACACCTGTTCACTGAAAAGCATTCCTCATGAAGCTGGTTAAGATAATGCAGATAATGTACAAAGCTGTCATCAAGGTAAACACTCGACTATATGTCCCATATGTTATTCCATAGTATTGATGCCTGCAGTATTGTTCTACACTGTAGTCCAAATAAAAAGAAACCTATGAATGATTAGGTGTGTCCAAACTTTTGACTGGTACTGTATGTATTATATTTTAATCGTGTGGCTGCATGCAAATGTCAGTACGTGTTTTTCTTTTCGCGGTCGTTAGCCCGGACACGATATCCACTTGAAATAAAAACACATATACTTCTTATATGTAAAGGCATCGTTCTATAAACATTGTACATTACACAACTTTAACGTTCCCAAATTGTGATCCATACATTGCTGCACTGTGAAAAAATAACTTGTTGTTTTACCGTAAAACATTGAGTGACCTGGTTGCCTTAAACTCATATAGCAAGTTAGCACTTACTATAAGAGTTTCAGTAAACTCAAAATTTTAAGGTTACTCGTTTTTTGAGTTAAAACCAAATCATTATTTTTACAATGTGCTGTCTGATATTTGCGTCTTTAGTTAGTACTGGAATAAAGCTAATAGCAGGAAGGGATGTCAAATTATGAAGGTTGTGAACTCAAATCCCAACACCACTAATCTGCCATAGTTGATTCCTTCAGCAAGTCCCTGAATTGTACACAAGTCACTCTGAATTAAAAGAAAATCACCAGCCAATCAGCCAACTTTTCCCAAACCACATGCTATTTCTACAGTAATGTCCGACAGACTTGCTGAAACCGTTTACAGCCCAATCTGTAAACACAAACAAGGCTTCATTTCACTGCGGCGAATAATTCAGTGTCCTGGCTGCAGCCATTTTGGACAGCCAGAATGTCTGAGTGCAGTTTGGTGTCATCATGCACAAGCTGACAGGTTTGGTGGCTGCAGTGACATTTTACAGTACACCCCTAGGCCTTGCATCACAACGTTTGAAAGCTGATTCGTGACAGAAAGCAAGCAGTGATGTGAATGATAATATATATCTCGAACTTTGTGTGAGTTTGTGAATAAAGGCTATCGATACCTAATTTATTAAAATCGAAACATGTATTTATAGGTAAGTGATTGGAAGTCATGTGGGCACGTATTTATGGAAAAGTAGCTCCAGTGAAGAAGCAATGAAGTAAAGGGAGTGGACAATATATCTTGGATCATTGACTGTAATTGGAGTCATTGGCAAATTTGTATGTTTCATTATGACCTGACGTCATCCCTTAAGTCAATGGTTATCAAAGTGAAGCATAGCAGTTTTTGAATTTTATTATTGACTTCTTATATTTATTTGTCGCTTGAATTTAATCACAGTTTTAATGAAAATGTGTTCATGGATAAAAAGCTCTATGGCGCCAAGAAATAGACGTATTATTGTACACATTGAAGGTGCAGTCATTGATGCTAATCCGATACACTTTTTGTCAAATTTAGCAAATACGTCCTCATGGTGCAGTACTCGTACACAGCCCTGGCTCTGTAAGTAAAGAAGCAAGGAAAGTGGCTCGGACCGAGACATGCGACACTATTCCATCCAGTCAGCAGCAGGAGGCACTTTCCAGCCAATCACAGGACAGGGGAAGGGGAGAGGGGGAATATGGGGGTGTCCTTGTTAGTGTCGTTGCCATGGCAATGAGTGTTCCTGAATTCGTGGAGCTTCTGAAGAAGCAACTAAGGGTGTATTTGTTTGGCTGGTGAGTTTCATCATTATCATCTTTCTCCAGAATTTATGACTCGACCCTTTAGATAGTCCGACTAAATATTTGTATAATTGGATTATGATGATAAAATAAATCAAAATACTAATCTCTGTACAAAGGGTTGTTGTTCCACACTTAAGGAAGCCTCTGGCTGCAAAAAGCTAGAGAATCCCTGCATGGTCTCATAGCTTTAGCATTGTTACAAACTCAGGTCCTGTTGACGTGATCAAGTGGTGGTCTTAAAGAGCAAACTGACCTTGCTGACCACCGTAGAACAAGATTCCACGACTCGCAGGGACTCTTTTCCTCATTCACCATCTAATTGAAAACACAGTGTCCTTCTCAGCCCTGTAACCCTTGTTTTCCTTCTCCTAAAACAAACCTTTGGGATATAAATAAAATGTGCATATTCAGTGTAAATGGGCGTGATGGGTGTTTACCCATGCTTCGTGTAGCCTTGTGCATTTCAATGTGAATTCTCAGTTGGGTGACCTTAAGGCAAATCCGCCTTTGGGTTATTGTGCAAAAGCAGTCTTTTCTCGTGAACATGAGGGACTGAGCATGTTCCCTGCGTTAGTCAGCAAACACAGATCATCGAGCAGCACTCACATTCCTCACACCGTCTGCCTTCCCCTGTTTAAAGAAACTCCTGTTGCAGATAAGCATCAGAAGATGTTGATCCAGGTCACAGAACCAGTGTAACAAGTTTTATATATATTTTTTTTATTTCTGTTTGACTAGCTTTGTACATTCACTCCTGCCAGTCCAGGAGCCTTGGTGTGTTTGTGCAGCAGCTTTTTACTGGATAACCAGCACAGCACCTATCGACGTGTACAGTGATCTTAAAATCTCAGAAGTAGGCCGGTCATGAATATGAAATTTTGCGATAGTTATGATTATAGGTCTCTTCTGTAGACATGTCGATTTTATAATACAAGCTAATAATAATAATATACATAAGCAAATGCTCATTTACATACAGCTAATAATAATTGCTTTTTAGACATTAAAAAACAAACAACTTAATTATAAAAATAAAACCAAGTATTAAAATGCTGTAAAATAAGTAGATTACTGGGCAATAAACAATACAGAGTACTAAAGCAAAAGCTATGTACTTGTATATTTTAGGCCATTATTTATATGACTGGCAGTTGCAAACTAAATTGCACTCTACTTGTAGATTGAGAATAAATATATTCTATTTTATTCTGTGTAAATAATTAATGTACTATTCTGTACTAATGGATTAAACGGATCTGCAAAATGTTTTAGTCGGAATGAGTAAGTTACAGCTTATTAAAGTTATATATATTATAATGTTAAGTATATTAACAAAGATAGTTCATTCATTTCAGACTTAGACTGAGAATAAGTCAAATACACACTGATATGAATATATAACTGATGTGACACAGTGGTGCAGGAGGTTCCTTGCCTCGCAGCTCAAGGGTTCCTTGGTTGATCCTGAGTTCGGGTTACTCTTTATGTGGCCTTTCATATGTTCTCCACATGTCTGTAAGGGTTTTTCACTGGTTTCCTCCACCCATCTCTGAAAAACATGCCTTTATGAGGATTTGCTGTGCTAAATTACTTCTAAAATTAAGTGTGTGTGTGTGTGTGTGTGTGTGTGTGTGTGTGTGTGTGTGTGTGTGTGTGGTGCCCTGTGATGGACTGGCATCCTATTTAGAGTGTATTGCCACCAGCCCTGTAACCCCTGCAGCCCTGACCAGGATAAAGCACTTACTGAAGATGTTCGAATTAATAAATCACCTGAGAATTGACTTCATGTTTACTGAGTACATACAGTTACGGGCAGAAGTTCATATACACACACATAAATGTCATGGCAATATTGGGCTTTCAGTGATTTCTTTGAACTGTTCTTTTCCTGGGGCAGAATGATTGTCCAACATACATCTTTAATAGAGAAAATAAAAAAAAACAAGAATTTGGTGCACAGGTTTTTAATTTATTCGGGATTTCTGAAATCAAAACAGGTTCAAAATAATACAAACAGCACACCTAGTATTTGGTTAAATGTCCCTTAGCAAGTTTCACCTTGACCGGATGCTTTTGGTAGCCATCAACAAGCTTCTGGCAGAATTCTGGCTGCATATTTGACCACGCTTCTTGGCAGAATTGATAGAGTTCAATTAAATTTCTGTGTTTCCTGACACAGACATGACCTTTAAGCACAGTCCACATATTTTTGATAGAGCTGAGGTCAGGACTTGTTCTAAGCTTTGATGTGTGTTTGGGGTCATTGTCCTGTTGGAATTCCCAACTGTGTCCAAGTTTCAACCATTTGGCTGATGGTTTAAGGTTATACTGAAGAATTCTGAGGTTCTTCATAATTCCATCCACTTTGTGCAGCGCATCAGTTTCGCTGGCAGCAAAACAGCAGCATGGCATGATGCTACCATCACCATGCTTAACAGGAGGTACAGTGTTCCTCTGTCCTGTTGGTCATTGCGGCCAAACAACTCAATCTTTGTCTAATGTGATCATAAAATCTTCCTCCAGAAGGCTTTTTTTCTATGTCCATGTGGTCAGCTATAAACTTTAGTAGAGCTTGACGGTGTCGATTCTGGAGCAGCAGCTTCTTTCTTGCGTGGCATCTCCTTAGTCCATGGTGATGTAAAGCTCACTTGACTGTAGACAGTGTTCCAGCCGCGTCCAGTTCATGGCAGTCCTGTGTCTTTATGGTTCCTGGGTTGTTCCTGACCATCCAAACCAATTTCCTTCCAGCTGAGGGTGACAGTTTGGGTTTTCGTCTAGCAAAGAGGCTTGGCAAAGTCAATACACCTCTCAATAACTTGTACTTATGAACAGTTGTTTGAAAATATAATATCGGAATCTGTCGCTTGTTATAAATGGCTCCAAGAGACCTTTCTGACTGGTGTAAATGTATGATCCTCTTTCTCAGAGCTGCACTAAGCTCCTTGGACTTTCCCATTGTACTGGGTGTTGGTCAATCCAATGAGCGCTGTCAAACAAACTCTTTTTATTTTGTTCATAGAGAAGCTACCAGCTGTAGTCAATCATGCTCACTAACAGAAAGTTAAGAAGCCTTGGCCTCGACAAGTTAATAGAGATTCTGGAACTTTCAGCACTACTGAATTAATAATCTAAGTGGGTGCACGTATATTTTTGACCCCGTGCTGATTTCAGAAAACCCACAAGACATGAAAACTTGCGCAACAAATTCTTGTTTTGTTTTGTTTTGTTTTTTTTATATTAAAGATGTATGTTGTACAGCCATTCTGCCACTGAAAAAGGACAGTTCAAAGAAGTCATGGAAAGCCCAATGTTGCCATGACCTTCAAATCCATGATAACATTCATGTTTGTGTATGCAAACTTCTGGCTGCAACTGTATACAGAAACATCATTTGTTTTTTAAGTTGATGTAATCGGGTAAAATTAAGATGACGCAGTTACATATTTGTGAAAAGCTTTCTCTTGACACCGAGTACACACAAATGCAGTGTTTTACTGAGATGGCAAAGTGAGTCACCTATAGACTCAAATTATATGTTATTTGATAATTGATTATACTGTGTTATGTAATTGTTTACTGTTGTCTCTCTCTTTGTCTCTCTTTCTCTCTCAGTTATGTGCAAATGGACTGATTTTCATTTGCACCAACATCATTGGGATCTGCACACACTACCCAGCTGAGGTGTCCCAGAGACAAGCCTTTAAAGAGACTAGAGGCTACATCCAGGCCCGAATCCACCTGCAGAGAGAGAACCAGCAGCAGGTACACACACCCAGGGGCTGCACCATTTATTGTATTTTCATCATTGTTTATAACGTTGCGCGCTACGCCTAATATCCTCTAGATGTATAATGTATACAACGTATCTGCAAATGGGTGACATATTGAAAGAACAAATAACATAAGGGTATTTAAATAAATGACATCAAGGGTCACACCAGCATCTAGAACTGTAGGTTTTACTTTCAAAGAACTAAGGTGGGGTTGGAAAAAATTGCTTCCCAAATGAGTAAAGTGAAGTTGGAAGCCTGCTTATTGCGCGTGCTGCATGGTTTTTCCACATTGTGTCATAACATGTGCAATTTTTTTCCCGAAAATGGTTTCCCTATGTTCCCGCACTGGTATACTGCAGAAAGGCTAATTGCTCATTTCAGTAATCAGTGCCTCCAGCGGTGGCGGCGCCAGGGATATTTTATAGAGGGTGCTTTGGGATAGTAGGTGCAAATACACAGACCACCTTCATAAGAACCAGATTGAAAATAAAAATGCTCAGAAATGCCTACAGTGCAGGTAGCTTATTATTCATAGACTATAAACCAACAATTTTCAAGAAAAAATCTCTGTGGTGTTTGAGGTGACTCAAAATAATGATTTGGGCTCATTTTCAATATATAGATTTTTGGATTCCTGTAAAACCCTTACTTGGTCGGCTTTTCTTTCTTTTTTTTTTAAAGACAAGAGAGCACACTGAATTAACAGAAGCACTGGCAGTGCCTTATTCATTCAACGAATAAAAACGGTGCGCTTCTGATGCTGCACTTCTCCCTCGTCATTGCAAAAAAAAAGATATGCTGGATCAAGTGCTATTCTATTCGCAATGATTCATTTAATAACTATTAGACCTGACCTGATTTTTTATTAGTTTCTTTGTAATTGTGTCTTGCTGTTATGGTACATTGTACTTGTTTTACATTTGACAGCAAGAAAAGTGACATCCTCACTTGGTTCATAGTCCTTTCAGAAACTGTCCAGCTGTCTTTTCCTGTTAAGTAGGTGCCAAGCCCTGCTAAGAGACTTGATTTTTATGAAGGTTTATTACATTGCCTGTATATTCACTGTGCTCTGTATCTCATTGAATTTCCGTGACAGTTTCCACCACAAATTAGCCATTTTTAACGTAGTTACAGGGATGATTACACTATTAACAATATTGAATTTTCAAGATATTCAATTATTTTACATAAACAGTGGTTTGCTTTCCTAAATTTATGAGGTTTCTGTGGAGAGAAACCTAAAGCTGATGCTAGCTGCAGTGCCCTCTAGCGCTTTGTTCGGCACCATCACTGTCCTCCAGATGTCATCACTTTTCTTTTGTCACAGATAAATGAAATACTTAGAACGAGCTCGCAGCCTATCAAAACAATTACCACTCACCCAAATGGTCCCATATGCACAAACTCACTGTTGTTCCCTCACACACACATTCCCAGGAGCGCCTTCTGCTTTCGGTGCTGCCCCGACATGTTGCCATGGAGATGAAAGAAAATATAAACGCCAAGAAGGAAGATATGATGTTCCACAAGATCTACATACAAAAACACGACAACGTCAGGTAAACACGTTTAACAGTCATCGCACCGACGTTCTCATTTCTTGCTATTCTGTAATGACAAGTTTATTCGACTAGGCCGTAAATAAGTAGCATACATGGTCATAGAGAGCTTTGTTACAGCTAATCAGTCATGATCCTGGAGGAGTATAGGTGACCGAGACAGCTGTGGCTACTCAAATTCTGCTTTATAGTCTAACAGAGTGAGAGTAGATTCTGGATTAAGGGTTTTTTAAGCATTAGACTACATTATGGTTATGGGAAGTTTGGAGTTTTGCCAGCTGTGAGGAATCAAAACATGTCTGATGTCTGATCTCTTAGAATAGCTCTTCACTCCGAAAAAGCCTTAAAATAGTAAGAGTTAACATGTACGCTTAGCAAATCACTAATGAAAACAGATCCTGATGTCCAGAAGGGAATTTCTTTTTATGGTTTGACACTGCAGAATGGAATTTAATTTTATTTCCTCTGTGGCCAAGATTGCATTCCTGTGCACTGAGACCGATGTTGTCATTCCTGAACTCGGACTCGGAGCCTCTCTTTAAGCTAAGGGGAGGTCATAGTTCAAAGTTCTCCTATCTCCAGTGGGGCCTTGGATTTAACCTGGAAGAATATTAGCAAACGGCACACTAATACGACAGCAACCCAGAGAGAGGCTACAAAAAAACTTAAGGCACTTCTGGATAAGGGGAAACACATTCTTTCACATATCACAGAGAAAGAACGTGTCATGCAAGTGCTTGAACATTGTCAAAAGTACACAACAGTAGAGCTGATATAGAACCCGATACCCTTCTTTACTAAACGCAGACTTTAAAAAAGAAAAGGCTGTTTGATTGACATGGCAAATGACCAGTCGCAGACATTCCACAGATTATGACCTTCACTTTTTTAAACAAAGCAAAAGTCCATTTACGGACACATAAGTGAGGATCGTTAGTAAGATGTGATTCGGCTTTTGCGATTCTGAAGCTCGTGGGTAAAAAAAAAAGTGTGCAAAATGTAGCAGTAGCTCTGTGGGCTGTAGGCGGGGCGTCTGAGGCGGGAATGCGGCATAACTGAATCTGCCGTACACCCTGAAATTAACAAACTGGCGTACACTTTAGCTACAATAAAAGGCTACAAAATCCAACCTATAAACAAACCATCCCCAATGCCCATTCTGGAAACTGAAGATAGTGCTAGCGATAGAGGATAGTGATAACCCAGAAGGAAGTCAAGAACCCAACAAGGGCAAAGCCTGGCTACTGGAAAAAGTACAAGGATGTCTTTAAGTGAGACCCTGGCATCTACGAAAAGGAAAAAAAAAAAAAACACTAATAGCACTGCAGAGATACATGAAAGAAGCAAAGGCCACAAAAATAAAAAATTCCCTTTCCAGAGAAGCATCTAAACAATACTGTCATTTATAGAGCAAGAAAACATCAAAACGTCTTTCTCCAGCTGAGCTCAAGCTGTAAAATGGCTAATTAACTAGCGCAGTGAAATGAGTAGAGTAAAACAAGCAGAGTGCCGTGAGTTTGTTACGAACCTCAAGCACGCACTGCTTTAAGGTCCAGCGGTTGTTTGCGAGCAAGAGAGCGATCCCACATAATTCACCCCAGCTCGGAGCATCTGTGTCACATTTGCTCAGGAAGAGTTCAATGCATGAAATTGGCCAATTTTCTTTTAAGGGTGGGGAAACGGCTGTGGCAAATGGTTTAAAAATGTTCCCAGCGGCAGGCTCGGTGAAGTGAACAGCGCCATCTGTTGCCTTTCAGTGCTCTTTTCATTCTGTCACCTGTAAATGGTTGTTGATGAGCGCAATCCTCTGTGGTTATGAGCTCTTTAAGTAGGCCAGGCTGCTTCTGTTTCTCTGACTTGCCTCATTGATTGTGACCCATCTTTAATCTAAGCGAAATGATGACGCTCTAACGTAGTCCATCACACCATCCACCAACGCCCTGATTAGACCTGGGTAGACGTTGACCTCCTTTCTGTTTGTCCTTTTTTTTTTTTTTTCTTTTGCAGCATCCTCTTTGCAGACATTGAAGGCTTCACAAGTTTGGCATCACAGTGCACAGCGCAGGAGCTGGTGATGACACTTAATGAACTGTTTGCTCGTTTTGACAAATTAGCCTGGGTAAGCAAACACCATCGATCCCTTATTAGAAGCCTTGGCTCCACTCTTAACATTGGCCAACTTGAGGGATTACTTGATTAAATCTAGGATTATTACACATTCCTGATTTCTCCTCAGTGCATGTTCTGCTCGGTTTCGTACTGCTAGTTATTATAGCCGCAGCAATTAAACTACAATATGGGCGCTGTGTGTTTTCAATTGGAGACTGAGTCAACAATAAAATGATTGCTTAGGCGGAATTTTATTTTATTTTATTTTTTTTTTATAGATGAAATGAGGTCACTATGAAAGTAATATTTCACCCAAAACCAGCATTAGATCCAGTGATTAGAGATTTTATTACAACAGAACAAGCTTGGTAAAGGAAATCATCTGTATTTTTGTGCGTAGCTCTAGTTACTGAGTCTGATTTTGTTTTAAACTGAAATATGATTACTAATAAAGTAAAGATTTTTCAGGGAATTGTTTGTCTGGCACAAGATAAACTGCTTCGTGTGAAAGTTGAGCTAGTTTGATCACAGTGTATCACCTTATCAGCATGCATAAAGTACTTCTAAAAGATAAACAAACAGGTTTGTACATGTTGGACATATTTGAGAAGCAACAAGGGCTTGACAAGCAACAGTGTGTTACATGGAATTGGATAGTGACCTAGATTTAGTGTATAACAAGAATATTGTAAATATTTAAATTTAAATTTATTCATAGGTATTCTTCTTTTATGAATTGTTATACTGATTTTGCATAAGGTGTGTGTGAAGAGTGTTGTTTCTATGTATTTGTGGGAACCAAATATACCCTTAGGGATGAGAAGATCTGACAGTTTTGACATTGTAGGGACAACCGCTTTTTTTTTTTTACGTTTCTATTTGGTTACTGAGGTTGAGGTTAGGTTTAGGTGTAGGCATAGCATTCAGTAGCTACATTAATAAATATGTCAATGGAAGGTTCTGAGAAGGATAGGAAGTCAAGTGTGTGTGTGTGTGTGTGTGTGTGTGTGTGAAACAGGTTTATATTACATTGTGGGGACTATGTATCCCTGCAATGTGTTAAAAACCTGTTATTTTTACCGTGTGGGGACATTTTTGAGGCCCCTACAAGGGAAAACTCAGTTTTACAGATATCTGTGAAAACACTCAAAACACTAAAATAGCAATAAGTCCTGTATTTTGTTTGGTTACTTATGGTTAAGGTCAGGGCTGGATAAGTGTTAAGCTTGTCATAGTTTGGGTAAGGGCTATGGCCGTAGAAATTAATGTTAGGTCCTCACAAAGACATAAAAACAAACATGTATACATGGGGGGGGGTTATATCTTGGTGAGGAACAGATAGGAATATTTGACAGTTTTGACCTTGTTGGGACATCTGGCTGGTCCTTATAAGGAAAACTACCATTTTACACCAACTGCTTTTTTTTTTTATTATTTAAAAAGCTACAAGAGCAAAAAGGTGTAATGTTGGTTATTGAGGTTAGGTTTGGTCTCGATTCAGGTTTAGGCATAGCATTAATTAGCTCTATTATTTATTATATCAATGGAAGGTCCTCACAAGTAAGACAAAGAATTTGTGTGTGTGTGTTTGTTTTGGCAGGAGAACCACTGTCTCAGAATAAAGATCCTGGGCGATTGTTACTACTGTGTGTCTGGCTTGCCTGAGCCGAGAGCAGATCACGCTCACTGCTGTGTAGAGATGGGAGTGGACATGATAGAGGCCATCTCGTGAGTCTGCATGTTTTCACAGTCAGAATTGCTTTTATTTACAGAGTGATGTATGACTTTTAACGAAACTGACTGCTCACAGTGTCTGACGGAATACAGACACTGTAAGAGCAAACAAACGGAAAAAAAAAAGAACGGTGCAGTGACAGCCCTGACGTGCTGGCTCCTGAGCCAGTGTTACTGTTCTATGTGATCAGTGATCATACCGTTCTATATAAAAAGCTGACTCTGGTTATTAGTTCCAGCACTGAAATGCTGTTCTTTATGAAGCAAGAAAGGTAACGTCAAGGGCACGTCCGTGATCGGCTAAACACTCAAGATAATAAAAGCATATCTCTCATTTTGTACGTCACTGGTTTATATCGTGCTGCATCGAGATGATGAAGGTTTTGACTCTGAGTGGTTTCTCAGCCAGAAATGCAACATGTGAAACATGACAGGATTTTCTGTTATAGAAAAATAATAATGTCGAGGTGCTTAGAGGCGACTCTGAAGTTGATTATTATTAGTATTTTATTCCACGAATACCATGGCAATTTGCCATGCCATTTGATCACAATTTTTTATTTATTAATTCCCATGTAACGATTTATAGTTGCATTGTTGTGGAACTTTCACAAACAAGTTCACTTTCACTTTCGTTCTAGCAGCTATAAATAGTCATTCTTTTAACCGTCCTATTTTTTTTGCCTTTTGAAGTTGATAAGACAAAAATATGCAGTTTGTCATGATGCGTCCATCCTGAAGACTTAAAGGAACAGCTTCACCTCTGACCGGTACAAAGGGCTGAATAAGCCGCAATAAGTTCCACAGTAGAACTGTGGTAAACTTGTGGTCAAGAGGATAACAACTGCAGTTACAAGTGGTTAGTTATAACCTGGTTAGGTCGAACCTTTTCTTTTCTGTGTGGAGTTTGCATGTTCTCCCCGTTCCTGCGTGGGTTTCCTTCATCCCACAGCCCAAAGACATGCAGATTAGGTCAACTGGCTACTCTAAATTGCCCTTGGTGTTCATGTGAATGGTTGTTTGTCTCCGTGTTAGCCCGATGATAGTACCTGCCCAGTGTTTACCCCGCCTCTCGCTGGAATTCAGCTAGGATTGGCTCCAGCTTCCTCACGACCCTTAATGGATAAACGGTATAGATAGTGGATGGACCTGTCAAAACTGTGGTACGTTTTTGAAAGGTTCAAAGATTTTTTTCACTTTGGAAAACGGAGATAAAGCAGTTCCCACAAAGTAAAGTTACGGAGGTATCATCATATGGTTCACAGTTTGATAACCATAGTCACAATAAAGTACCATAGCAAACTACTGCAAATGTCCGCATCATAAACTGGTGAAACAGCAGGGTGGCTCTCACACATCAGTTTCAGCACTAGTACCGTGTCCCGAAGATATAAACTTCTGGTCTCTGCAGTAAAATCCAGTTTATTTAGCGTGCACAGTGTTTACATTTCACTCTTAGAAGAAAGGGTTCCATAAGGGCTCTATGAATGATTTACAGTTTTGGCCTTCTGAGACCTTCGACTTGGAACGTGTTCTGAAAGGGAAAAACAGTTGTCCTAGAGTTCTACAGATTTCCACCAAGGGACAAACAGAAGAACACTTCAGGGTGCTAGATGGAACATTGTGGACCTTTTTTTTTTTTCCGCCAGTGTAAATATTGTAAATCAACTTTTCAGCCTTATCAACAATGTATGTATGTATACACTGTGTGTGAACTCTGTGCGTGTGTGTTTGTGTGTGGGAGCAGTTTGGTGAGAGAAATCACCGGGGTCAACGTGAACATGCGGGTGGGGATCCACAGCGGGCGTGTGCACTGTGGGGTTCTGGGACTACGCAAGTGGCAGTTTGATGTCTGGTCCAATGACGTCACACTGGCCAACCAGATGGAGGCTGGAGGCAAAGCAGGGTGAGAGTGAGCACCACCCACCCACATCTCACACACACACACGGACACCATGTGGAGCTGTGATGGAGTTCTCACAAGCCAGCAATACAAGAAATGTTTCGGTTTATGTCCATATTTCATGTCATACTCAATGATATCTGCAATTAAACTTGCACAGACGTATCCACATCACTAAAGCTACGCTGCAGTATTTGAATGGAGACTATGAGGTGGAGCCAGGCTTTGGCGGCGAGAGGAACGCCTACCTCAAAGACAACAATATCGAGACGTTCCTGGTGCTCGGTTGCAGCCAGAAAAGGGTCAGTAGTGGACTAACGTGACGGATATACAGTGGAGCACAATAGTCTGAGACAACATTGAAAATCATTTTCGATTAAAATAAAAAGAAGGTTTTTAGTATTTAGGAAGAAAGCAAATATTTCATATTCAAGATTCTAGGTCGCTGTATAAATGTAAGCAAAAGTGAGATACTGACCATGTTATCGTTCATATCGTGTTCAGAAGGATTTGATGGAAATTCTGAACTTCGTATAAATAATTCAAAGATTCTGCTTTTCACTCAAGTTGTCAATAATTTGCAATGAAAAGTGTCATAGGGAATTATAAAATTTTCATTACTGATCCCAGACTTTTGGACTCCACTGTATAAATTATACAGTACAGCAGTAACGAGGCTTATTCGGTCTTTGTGTGTGCATCATGTAGAAAGAAGAAAAGGCAATGATGGCTAAGCTGCAGCGTGCCAGAGCCAACTCAGGGGATGGGTTAATGCCCCGCTGGGTGCCTGACAGATCCTTCTCCAGGACCAAAGACTCCAAAGTTTTCCGGCAGATGGTGAGATGGTCTACACAGAACACAAATGTACACTCAGATTGGTCCTTCTTCTGTTGGAATAATACAGGAACATATAAATGCATCAGCTGTAGGGCGGTTATGGTCCTGCATGTTATGGTCCTGTTACATTCTATGATACTCTCACTTTTCCTACCTCTTGATCGTGAAGGGTGACTTGTGAGTAAGTCATTCATTTGGAATGAATCATCTGTAAGAACAAGAATTGGGTGAAGCATTTCACATACACGAACCAGCGAAAGGGGTTTATTTCAACCACGCAATTAAACAAAAGGATCTTCTGAGCTATAACCTGTTTTGTTCAGGGCGTTCAGAACCTGTTGTTCAGGCTACAGAGGTTCTCACATCTACACCATTAGCAGTAGCATTTAGTATTTTGACTCTAAGCAACATAGGAGCCAGTGAAAACTACATTTTTCAGTTTTTTCAGATTTATTCCCAGTCAGACCAAATGAATCGAGCAGAAAAAGCCTTTCACTAAAGAGCAAAGGAAGCAGGACGCGAAGGGTGTATTTGTTTCTGGTAGCGGTTGCTTTTCTTTTCATGCCGAATTTTTTCAAATCATGTGTGTCCAGTGTTATCCACAAAGGGCCGACATGAGCGTAGGTTCTCATGCTAATCAAGCCTGATTCCACCTGTTTAATCAGTTGACCTTGGTTTTCAATAGACTGCCAGGTGTGACGTCTGCTTGGATGCAATGAAAACTTGCACCAACACTGGATAAGGTTGGACACCCCTGATTTACCTGAACCTGTGAAAGCCCTAATCATTTGAGCCGTCTCTTTCTTTGGTAAAAAAAAATGAAATTATGAAATTATGTTTTTTTTTCTCTCTACCTGCTAGAATTGTCTTATTAGCAATGCTATTAATGCTATTAGTACGCAAACATATGACTCCAAACGTTTTCTCCATCTTCCTCTGTCACCCAGAAATGGGTTTTGGGTTGGAAGTGTGGTCTTTGTTACTATTAATACATGTACGGAATACAGTTGTAACACAAAAACACTATATTTATCTGTTTAGTGCTCTAAATGTTTGCGTCTGTATTCCGATATGAACCAAGAGTGGGCGTGGCCTAAACAGGGATGAGTTTCTCTACCTCATCATTTAGAGTCCATAATTAAATGTAGTTTTGTTTGTATAGGATATTCTCACGAAGCAGGTTGACAGAAATCCGGGTATAAAATTTAAATTTAAGTTAATATTTGGCTGAGATGTGTGCAGGACTGATTTATTATTATTATCATTATTACTATTATTATTATTATTATTATTATTATTATTATTGGGCAGCACGGTGGTGTGGTGGTTAGCACTGTCGCCCTATAGCAAGAAGGTTCGATCCCAGGGTGCCTTTCTGTGCGGAGTTTGCATGTTCTCCCACGTGCATGCGTGGGTTTCCTCCGGGTGCTCCGGTTTCCTCCCACAGTCCAAAGACATG
>JAQQZR010000015.1:5954766-5984998 GCA_030068235.1 Notoglanidium macrostoma
ATAGGTGTGAATGCGAGCGTGTGTGGCTGTTTGTCTGTGTTGGCCCTGTGGTGGACTGGCCACCTGCCCAGGGTGTATCCTGCCTCTCGCCCAAAGATGCTGGGATTGGCTCCAGCTTCCCCGCCACCCAGACGGATAATGGATGGATGGATGGAAAATTAACAAACAAAAACAACAACAAAAAAGCCTATATATTCCTTCGGTGGCTGTGGTTGCTGCTCAAACCACAGGGGACGATAGCTGAATGTCATCCTTGCAGTGGACATGATGTCTTTTAATTCCTGCATGGTGCTGAAAATGTGGTTACTGGGTTCATTAAACCACTGAGAGCACAACTCATCATGTTTACTCAACATTTATTATATCACAAGGTGCCCCACTTCAGTGCCTTACTGAAATGAAAATGTAATTCCTTAAGATTTCAATCATGTGGGATACAATTACTGACTGCTATCAATTTGCACAATATTCCGTTTTCCACTTTAACCATTGAAAGAAGTTATGACTCACCTCCCAATAACAATGTAAACCCTGTTGTAGAAATAAGTATATTTACATACAGCTTACCGTGGTGGGGAAACACATGAACATGTACATACGACGAACACATTTCTAAATACCTCATATTGTAATAGATATAATCAAAATGAAACCCATATCATGCATTATTAAATACAGCATGAGCACATGTCGCTAACTATTCTGAAGCTATTATGATAATACCGTTGAGAATATACAGTAACAACATTAATGAGTCACAATAAAATTAAATATACTATTTTACCCTGACTGCCAGGTGCGTCTTTAGGTGTAGGTAACAATAACAGGAACACGATCAGGCTGAAAATAAACAAAATGAGATCGCTATTGTTTTTAATTACTGACATTTACATATTATGTAACGTGGCAACCCTGGAAGAATGGTGACAGTAAGGAGAGGCTGATGACTTCTGAGAAAAGGTCAGACAGGGTGTGGAGGCACGGCAAAGCAAAGGACATGCTGCATAATGAGGAATCCACTTTCAGCTGAAGAAACCCAAGGCCTTCTGAGAACAGAAGTCTGAAGCAATTTAGAAACCTTTCACTAAGAATGTGAGAAAGTAAAACTAGCCCTCAGAGTGATATGCAACAATCTGAAAGGAAGGATTATAACTTTGTGGCAGGCAGAGTGAGACTGCTGGGATATAAAGATGGAGCAAGAGGTTTCATGAAAAACCCAAACAAGTATTTATTAAAATGACCAAAAGATTGGTACAACTGAAGGCAACAGAGGAGGAGGTGGAGAAATACTTTCATGAAATCCATGGTAATCTGAGGGGACAAACTATTTGCGCTCTCTGATGAGAAAAAGCCAGGTTTAAAAAGGAAAATTTTGTCAGGAAAGTCAAGGGAAGATTGCACAATCTTAGCATTCAGAAGTCAAGCATGGACCAGTAACACCTGATTCACGCAGGGTGCTTTTACCATCCTGAAATAATATTTACCTGAAATCTGTATCCAGTTGCATATTTAGTGGAAATTGTTACAAGATACTGTAGATTCCATTTTATACCCATGGCTAATGGAGGTACATCACGCTTGTGTTGTTATTTAATGTTTTAAGCCTCACTCCCATATTGCCTTGTAAGTGTGAGGTAGCTCTAGCATTTAGCTTGCAACCTTTCCCAGAAAGACAACACTCTCTCTTTTTTTGGCATTTATTTATAGTTGCACCTGATTTTTTCTTTTTTTTTTTTTAAGTTGACTTCTTGTTTTAAAGTGAACTCTTTCTTTAAAGTTCATGTCTTTTTTTTATTTAAAGTTGACTTTCTAGTTAAGGTGCACTGTGCAATATTTAGGGGGAAATTTTGGCAGAAACTGAATATAGTGTTCATAAGTATGTTTTCATTAGTGTAACATTGAAACGTTGTGTTTTTTATGAGATTAGATAAGGAACTGGAGTGGTAAGGCAGGGGGGCATTCGGTTGTTTGAATCCTACATAGTGGAGCTTTAAAGTTGTATTTTTGGTGCCTTGTCCTTCAGGGCCACCATAATTCAGCAGGGCAGGAATTTTTTATTAAAATAATTTATCCTTGTGTTTGTCTTCCTCTGCTGGTCAAACTGAAAATCATCCACTAAGAAGCCTACATGGAACACTGTGTTAAACTGGAAAGCTGTGTTAAATTGAACACATTTGTGAAGTGTAGTAGGTCATGTCATACACAAATGAACACACCATTAATGCCCATGTGAATATTACTAAATACCTTATGATATGTGTATATACTGTGATTGTTACATGCTATCTATTCATGATTTTATCATATTTGAAATAATTTGAGATGACAAGAAAAGCAATCACATTATTAATAATCACATTATCACAGGAAAAGGAAGAAATAGAATATTTGAATATAGTTCAGGCCTCTGTAAGAAAAGAATAAACTTTTACACTTTCAGCACATTCTGACATCATCGATCATGGCAACTTCAATCAAGAGTCAACTTTATTCAGAAAAGAGTCAATTTTTAAATAAAGAGTCAAATGAAAGCCAAATGTACATTAATAAAAGTCAGGTTTAAATAAGAGTCAACCTGAAAAAACTCAATTTTATAAACATTTTAAATAAAATGAGCCAAAAATGGAAAGGGTTAACTTGAAATAAAAAGGGTGAACTTTAAAAGAAGAAATCAACTTTAAATAAAAATTTTATATAAAGCGAGAAAGTTTTAAATGAAAAAAAGAACTACTTTAAAAGAGTCAACTTTTTTTTTTTTTTTTAATGTAAAGTTTAATTAAGATGAGTAAAGAAATAAAAAAGTTCATATAAAAAGTGTCAGGTTTTGGAAATGAGGTGAACTTTAAATTAAAAAGAAATCAATTTACGGTAATTAACTTAAACAAACAAACAAAAAATACCCTATGAAGAGTTAACTTCAATGTGCAAAACGTCAAATGTTTTATTTCAGGATTTATTTCATAGCTATAATTATTTATTTCATACGCTTATTTATTTGTTTATTGACATAAATGGCATTTCTTATCCCAACGCCTGCTGGTTACCGTAAAAGCCCGTATATACGCGCACAGTCGCGGCTCTGGCTCGACTATTCACCCTGCGCCAGGCTCGAGTAATCGCTCCCACATCCGCCTCACTTCAGCTGGTAACCTGGCTAAGTGCTCAGGCTGGAGTGGAAGATGGCATCCTCGGATCAGTCAGAGCAGGTAGGTGAGCGCGTGCTGTGAACTTTCAGCATGTGACCTTACCTTTTTGTTGCATGATTTAAACCGCACACCTGTTCCGGCAACTCCTGAAAACACTGCAGCATTTTGTAAACAAGAGTCTTTATTAGCGCACTGTAATGTGGGCTAGCTGGCTAGCCGTTTCTGACAGGTGCAGGCCAGACAGTGTTATTAATAACACAGCTTTAGCGGTACATTACAGGTGCTCGTGCTCATATTTTTGCTCATGACGTGTGGACAAATGCAGTGGACCTCGTTTCTTTGCACATATAAGCAAGCTAAGAAGCTAACTATTCCTGCATTCTCTGATAGCCTAGCCTAGCCTAGCCTAGCTTAGACCAGAGTCCACGGATCTGACAGCTAGCATGCTAATTGAAGCACACATTAACGTAAAAAATAGGACCGTGCTTCTGTGCAACCGACCTTAAAGTAGTTCCGGTGCAAAGGCAAATCACAGGTTTATATCAATGCGCTCGCTGTATTATAACAGGGCTGTCCAAACTTGTTTTTTTTTCCCCCCCTTTGAAAAGCCTTCAGATTAGACCACATCAACATACCAGAGGTACTAGATATTATTTATGAATTATGCAACATACTTTCAGCTTTAATTTAAGAATATTTACATCCAAAGTGGGTGAACAGTGTAGGAAATACGGCCCTTTGTAAACGTGGCCTTGGACCAAAATGATTGAGACAAACTAACAATCATAAATTAAAATACTTAGTTGCAAATCCACTTTACTTCAAGAATTCATGAAGGGTTTTCCATGCTTACTGACTGGAAGCATCACCACTTACAATGTTAATGTCATCATTTTAACTTTATTAATGTTATTGGTGGACTTTGGTCACTTATTATACATTATAGGTGGCCAGTTAACATCTGTCACATCTGCTGCATTTATCCCTGGGGTAAGCCCCTTTATTGCAATATCATTTCTGTTTGTATTATTAATGTATTGAATATTTAGTTTGAGGAGATATTTATTTAACTTTTTGGAAGGAGTCTCCAGTGTCAGCACGTCTGACTTCAGCTGCATGAATCAGGGATGATAATTCATAATTTATTTATACTAATGCCATTATTGATTGTTTATCCAATCCTTTATCACTTGCCTTATCGATTCCTGCTCAGTTTTCTGTGAATGTAGGTTTTTTTTGCCACAGTATGTGTAGAATGTCTGCCTAATAACATTCAAACATAAAACCATCATGAAAGGGTTTTGCTGGCTGGGAGCTGAATGGCGAGTCGAGCAGCTGGCGAGTTTTCTGTACAGTCTAAGCTTACTAGAAAAATATCACAGGTTCATGCAGGTCAACAAGTGATGAAGTAGTGTTCCGATTAAGTTATTAATAATCTACAGAAACATTGCATGCGATAGGTTTTGCATTGCAGGCTCTCCGAATTGGATGCGAAAGACTAGGCCAGGGGTTTTCAACCTGTGGTCTGCTGCCCCCTGGAGGCCCATGAAGGTATCGCAGGTGGTCCTTGATCACGCGTTCAGTGGTGTAGTGTCGCTATGGGAATCATCACTTTTTTTTTCTTTTTAACACATTTCCATGTTTTAATGATTAGTGAACAATCAAATTCATGCAAATATATAAACTTTAGAAAAGCTGAGGTGACTTTCAGGATTAAAATAGTACCGGTCCGGTCTGTCCTTGGTAGCCTGTGCTTTGTTAATGTTGGAATGCATCCCTAATGTCGCATGCATATGCATAACATAACAGCATATATATATATATATATATATATATATATATATATATATATATAATGTGTGTATGTGTGTGTGTAATATATGAGGTGTGATCAAAAGGTTCCAAGACCGTTCCTGCTGCGAACATATTATGATTCCGTCTGCAACGTGATGGAACCTGTGATAAAAGCGTTTTTGTGACAAAGTGCATGTGCACATTTGTGATTTTACTATCGACCTCAAGCTTGAGCAGAGAGCAATCATAATTCTGGGTCAAACTCCGGCAAATCAGTAACAGAGAGCCTTGAAATGGTTCAGCAAGCCGTCAGCAATGACGCGAGGCGACCCCCACAGTGTCAGCGACTTCCTTGATGGTGATCCGACCATCCTGACACACAGCGCTCGCAATGTCTTGAACATTTTCAAGGGTTGTGCTCATGCAGGGCCGCCCTGACGTTCTGCCTGTCTTACACCCGATGCTGACAGCGCGACATCATGTAACATACAGACTCGGACTATAAATAAATAATCCAAAAAAAATGTATACACGCTTCAGGAAAAGAAAAATTGTGTAAATATTTCAATACTAAATTTATTCAGACGTCATGAGATTAATACAAGTTGCCTTTATCCTAATTCTGTTTATTAAAGGCACCATACAGATGTTTAGCCTGGTTCATGTGCTGTTTTAGGGTTTTTAAAGGACTACGCTTTCAGAATGCAGTTTCAGGGAAGATGGAACGTTCTGGATGTGTTGTTGTTTACACCTTATTGTTTGGCACTTTATTGTTACACTTTAGATGTGCTGTGAGCAGTATTACTCTGAATTAAACAATTTTAATCTGGATTTGACGACTAGAGTTGCGCAAGAAATATCACGAAGTTTCATCAAACCGTTCCCGTGTACGCAGTCGGACACGCCGACCAATCAGCAGTCGCTCATGCATAGCACCACAAATACACAGAACACATAGTTAGTAGGCATGTAATAACTCCTCCAATTCACAATTCGATTCAATTCATGATCTTGGGTTCAGAATCTGATTTTTCCACCATATTTTGGAAAGGAAATTCTATTACCAAAAGATTTTGCATTTATTTTCCTGTTCATCAACATACTGTAAATGTTCCTTTTGTTGAATAAAATTATATATATATATATTTATATACACATCTGGTTAATTTTCTTAATAACCGACAATAATTATTTACAAATTAGGTATAAAGGTTGGAGTAAAATGTTATGGCCTATTAACTAAAGTAGTTAATGAAAAAAGTTTCTTAAAAATTCTAAAAGCCTAAACATAAAACATCTACCTTCATTTGCTTGTCTGTTCTTAAGCTTTCGACAGTCTGTAAAAAGATCCAATTTCTTGCTAAATCTGTTTGTAAATGAGCACAAAAACTGTTTCCCGTTTTAGATCTGTTTTTTGTGTGTGTTTTCGCTGCATCAGAGCTGTGTTACGGTGCTACGGTGAAGTCAGGTGTATTCCCACTATTATGTTATTGCGCCCTCTGCTGCCTAAATAACGCAGTTGCAGCTCAGAAAAACTAAGAGGTGAATTTTAAATTTCCATCTATTTGAATCGTAATAAATTTATATCACGATTCAGCGATAAATCGGTACATGCCAAACCATACCTACCCATGATTCCCCATTCTGTGGCAAATACGTGTTAACACAGAAGTATAAAGCAGCATTTACTCACCTCTTTAAAAATGAATGTATTCAACAACATGCCCTCTTCCAACCACCTGTAAATAGGTTGGTGTTCCCTCCCTTTCTGCTACGGCACCAAGACGGCGACCGTTGAGGGTGAGAAGTGTGCAGTGTTGCGCACTCAACATTTTAACCATTTGGAGTAGTGCTCATAGTGCGCTGCATGTTGCTATATTTTCTATATCCGTGTGAACACACTTAAACACTCTAAATAAGTGTAACCCTCGAGGCCCCTTAAAAATGAAGTTACACTTTTTACCCTTAGGTCCCAAAATGGTCCCTCACATAAAAGTGTAATAAAAATGTTATATATAAATACTGTTTTTCACTTTCACCACATCAAATCTTTTCAACAACTTCAGACCTAACCCTAGATATACATTTTTTTTTAATTATTTAAAAAAAATATTTTAATGTTTTTATTCCCTTTTTTCTCATAAGAACCCCAGATTTCTTATACAAAATATGCAACATTTTCCAAAGTGGAATATTTGTGATGAGGTTTTTACAGCCTTGACTAGGTCAGTAATTGATTTTGACGCATTATTCTGCCACCACTACCACTTTTATTTCAATCCCAACACACCAAGACCATTTTTGTGGTGTTTGGCTTTTTTATTGCCAAACATTTTGCAAGGTAAGAGAACCAGACCTCCACTGAAACTTTAACTCTGCTGCCCCTGGTGGTTTAGGGGGGTCATTACACCTAAAACCTGTTTTCCCTGTATTTTGAAGGTAGGACCTTAGATTTATTAGGTGTTCATGGGGAAAGCATTATAAAATGTCAGGATTTACAATATATCAAAAATATGTTATTATAATGGGAGTCAATCTGCCCATCATGGTCCCGAGGGTAAAGAGTGTAGGTGTATATGCATATCTCCTATTCTATACACCTTGCAATAGAGCGGATCATGGAATTAAAAAAATAATAATAAAAAACAAATCCTTGCCAAGTTTCATACAATTAGCCTTTAAACTGTCCGAGATATTGAGAATTAAAAAAATAAAATAAGGTGCCTCAAGGGTCAAGTACGAGAAATTATACACAATGTCATTTTGGTATGCTAGCGTTACCAATCCTTGTTGTTTTGCTCTCTGTGGTAGTTAGTTTAGGCCAAATAGCATAAATCACATAAAGCTGAAACTCCTCCTTTGACCGCATTCAGACATTTCTTTCGAGATCGGAGCAGGTGCAGTATGTGCCTTCTAATTTTGCTTGTACAGCAACATCTCAAATGTTTGAGGTCCATCACCTCACTGTCCTGCCACTGAAATCCTCCGTACTGTAATCCTCCATCTTTCCTTCCTAGTAGAGTGAAATTGCGACCAATGTCGAGTGGACGACGTGAAAGTCGTGTGAACTCGAATACAAGTGCTCCGACTGTTGCAAAACATCAGACCTGTAGCCTGTACGATGGAGGACCTCATAAGAAAGTGGCCCAAGTCAGAGTGGAAAAGATCAGATTCCATGTCATTTGGGCTGTTCACACTGTGGAGAAGAAAAAATAGATACATATGAGCAAAATAAAAGCAGGTTTGCTTCATTTCAGCCTGGTAATGTGAGCATAGCCTTAGGTATGTGGATTGTGATCTTATGTGAAGTTTGTCGGGTCTTTTAAAGAGCAGGTCTGGTGTAGTGTGTAGTGAACACCTCTAGGTGGAGCTGTAATACTAATCTGCTGTTTGCTTTGCAGAGCGGACCTCCAGGCAGAGAAGATACTCCACCACGAGAAGCTCTGGTAAGGCTTTTATCTATTTATTTATTTATTTATTTATGCTCTAGAAGCCAAATCTCAATAAACCCGCCAGAATCCAGACAAACGCGAAAACCTTTGTGTAAACTTAATTCTGAATGACGCAGAGTCTCACAAAACAAAACGCATGTCGCGTTCCGACTCGGTTGCATTGTCTTCATCCATCCAGGTCTGCGTGCAAACCGGCACACCTTCTGACTAAAAACAGTGTGTGTTTGTGTTTAAGAATCAAAACAGGAACAGCGTGTGATGACCTTGGGGAAAACCTTTCACGTGGTGAAACTTCTGACATTTTCTTCTACGTGCAGTTCTGAAAGTGACAGAATTTCCAGAACTGAAATCTGTTTCTCTCTTTTATATGTAGTATTTTACATGTCTGGTTACTCCCAAAATGAAACGGAGAACGTCCGGGACGCCGTCTAAAAGCCGCCGCTGTGTGCCGGGTCCATTTGCGTTTAAATATTAAAAATAATAATAGTCATTATGAAAGCTGTCTTGATCTCTGTAACCTATTTTATTCATAATCTACAGTTGTTTTCTTGCATCGCTGTTTAAGCTCTGTCCATATCTACCTACAGACATGCAGGACGGTTAGATCAAGATAAAATATGAAATACAATAAAATCTAGAATAGGTTTTTATACAGTGTAGCTCCGGGACTGGAACCTGATGTAGTCTTCGGGTGTTGTGGCTCATCCGCTTCAAGATTCAACATTCTGTGCGTTCTGAGATGCTTTTCTGTTCACCATGTTCGTACAGAGTGATTATTTGAGTTACCCTGGCCTTCCTCCATCAACATGACGTTTCCAACTTGCGGAACTGCAGATAGTTTCTTCTTTTTGGGTTTTCTGTGTGAGACTGTTGGGCTTGAAAATCTCAGGAGATCAGCAGTTTCTGAAAAAAAAAAAAAAAAAAAGCCCGCTTGGCACTAAGAAAAGTCACCGAGATGGCATTTTTGTGATTTCCCCTATACAACTGCAGCCCCTGCCACGTATCTGCATGATTACCTATAGTGTACTGTTACATCATGATTGCACTGATGAAGGAATTTGCGTATGCAGCATGTTTATTTTTATCTCACTCCTACTTTCTGAATTGTTCTCTTTTGTTTAATCTGATTTCATGGCAGTTTTGGAACTCCGCAACCCCACTCCTGAAAATGTAGGTTGCTAAGGCCGCTCGCATTCCCCGACCGGTGGACGGGTCTCTTTTCTCTTTTCCCTTCTTCCCTCTTTTTGATGAGCTGCTCTTTTCCAGTTAAGTGGATTATTACAGTCTTGGATAATTCATGTCACAAGGCATTATTTGGATGAGGTGAATAATTGAAATCTGTGTCTGAAAGGATTTGATGTGGATGAGAGGAAAGAGGTCTGTCGGCAGGGTCGGCGTGAGGTGGCGTGTCAGCCGGGGCACACCAGTCACGTTAAACACTTCTGACTCACCTCGCTCCATCAGGCCAGGTTTGGACCTGCGCTCTTTTCTCTAGCAGCACCAATCACGTCCGAGCCCCGGCTCTCGGGCCCCGCCCCGCCCACTCACTACAGTTTATTTCGTAATCCGTCTATTAGATCTTTTCTGCCTTTCTCACTCTTGTTGGTTGACTTCAGTGTTAAATCTTTCGTTGGGCTTCAGGCTTGTGTGCATACAAAAACTTCTGGAAAAAAAGGCAGAATATTGAAAATTATTTGTTTACAAGGCAAAACTGGCCAGGTTATGAGTCGATCCCTATGATGGCATTTTATTTATTTATTTTCAAATGAACAAGTTAATAGTGTATCTCTTGCACAAACACTTCCCGAAATGGCGCGTCTGCTTCCGGCTCGTCCACTGTAACGTCAGTGCTGCTATTTTGCACCCGCCGACAGCAGGAGCTCTCAAAAATGAACAGCACCGACGTTCATTATAAATGTAAGAACGCTAGCAAAACTCCCTTTAGTAAGACTGTACGCTTCATCATACATAAATTACTACGAAGGTAAAAAAGATCTATCAATACAAACAAGCCCCCAGGCCAACATTAGCCCAACACTATGACTTTATTGTAAGACCGAAACAAAATGAATGTTAGACGTTGCCGTCTCGTGGTACAGCCGAATATACACATGGACACGTGAGATTTGTGCTGTTTCTAATCGATCGTGCGTATGGTCAGTGCGCTTAATACACAAGCTTGTTCAGAATATTTAACGTAACTTGGCATTTTGGTGAATTTTTAGAATTAAGTAATATTGCATGAGCAGGAGTACGGTTACACTGGATATATATATTTTTTTTAAACAAGGAATTAATATCAATTACGTGATTTTTCGGACACCGTACGGTCCTGTTTATTTCTGCTCCGCTAATAGACACGGATCCTGAAGAAGCTAGCTAGCTCCCATTAACGTGGACATTCCCGTTACAGCCAAAAGTTACATCACTGGAAAGTATTGTTTGCCATGTCCACTGATGATGTCATTAACTCTACTGTAGTAACGGTTTTAAACTAGGAATAGGAATTTTACGTGATGAGCGGAGTGATGCAAACAGCGAAACATCGCACTGTGGTTATAGGAAATACAGGCTCAAACACATGGAACACCGCTCGTTAAAGGAGTTGACTGGAACCGGGTGTTGTATAAATTTGCGTGACATTTGTTGAAATAATCATCTGGCCTGACTGGCTGCTTCCATTTTTCTACAGAAGCCGAGTAGGTTCGTGTTTAGAAAACTGAATTATGGCCAGTTTTTTTTTTTTCCCCTCATACGTTTGCTACAGTATCTTTTCAAATCCACAGTTCAGTCTGCTGAAATGCTTTGCTAGGTCTGTATGAGAACCACAGTTAGCCAGATGCTGACCCCTGCTCGAGTGTGTATGTGTGTTGAGGCGATGACCACACTACACCGTGTGGCCTACTGCAGGCCGGCTCTGCCCGCTGGGGTCGCTCTCTGTGCCCCAAATATCACTGGCCTCCTGTTGAAAGAGGCAGGGATGCAGAAGCCGAGGGAGGAGGTAAAAAGGAGGAGAGGCGGGGGGAAAAAAAAGGGAAAGTTGTCAGAAGAACATTCCGGTCTCGCTGCGACTTCAAAAGCTCCCCTTCCCCAGGATATTAAGCGACTGTGATGAAAAATTTAGCGAGCGTTAAATAAGGCGCTTTGAAGTGATCTGTTTTGGCTCAGCAGTCTACGAATTTCCGGAGCCCCTCTGCTATCGCCACCACGTAGAGGTTTTAAAAAAAAAAAAAAAAAAACATCACAAAGCCCAGGATTCGGGCACAAATTGACAAGATGCCAACATTAACATTATAGCTGCTTTATCAGACCTGCTCTCACTGTCTTATTCAGTTATCCTGTTTTTCCCGTCGTTTCTCCGTTTGCTCCCACAGTTTGGCCCTGCAGTTACAGCTGACATCTGTTGCTTATGTGTTAGTTTTGAAAATGAGCTACGTTCAGGCGGGACTCGTGGAACACGGCAGCGTTGAGCCGGAGGTGCTGCTCAGGACAAAGACGAAGGCCCTCCGTTTTCATATCGGTTATGAAAGTCCAGAGACGAGAGGAGGTGGTGGCTGGTAATAAATCTGAACCACTAATACCTTTGGTGAAGCTTTGCAGCAATTTAGGTCTCATTTTTGCCTGTTTTTCCACTTTTGATTATTACTTTAATTGTAATCCTTTATTGGAGCGGCCTGCAGTAAAGGGAATTATGGTCGGTATGGGGGCTCCAGGCTCGGAGATAATTCAAAATTATTGAGCAAGATGGCCACTAGGAGAAGTTCATCATAGCTACTCATACTGGGCCAAGATGTGAAGGGTCCTTCAGCGTTTTTTCTTTTCCAGTCCTTTTCTTTTCTTTTTTTTCACTGTTAGAATGACATGGGATGGTGATTCCTTTCTATTAGGGATGCACATGTTTGCTTTCAATTGTAGCGAGGTTTAAAATGGTGTAGAAATGCAGCCATTGGGTCAGAATCCCTCATTACCAATCGAAAATAGTAGCTGATAGTCAAGAACAGCATACTGGATAAGATCTGTTTGCATGCACCTAGTGTTGTCTACAGACAGTTTTCCCCCCTCTTACCTAGCCAGTGTTTTACTTGTAGAAAGATTTTGCACTTCTTCCTCTTGATATGTCTGCAGTTTGCTTGGACTGCCACCATTAATCATGAAATCTTGATTATTGCCATTTTGTCATCTGATCATTAGTACGACATCAAATCGTATCACATGGTATGGGGTTTTGGTATCAGACAATTTAGTACAAGTAAAAATGAGTGAAAAGTATCAGTACTGATTAGGTATCATTATTGATAAATTGCAATACAAATTTGTGATGATTCGAATTGATGGAAATAAAGAATGAACCGATCAGACTTAGTTTTTCCTAGCTGTAATTGCGTTGCTTAGACAGCAGGAGGTGCAATAACACACCATAGCAGGAATACATGTGATGTCATCGTACGCAGAAGTAACACGGCTCTAATACCGAGAAAACCAGATGTACGATGGGAAAGAGCTTTTGCGTGATTGACTTCAAAAAACAGCAACAAATTCAACAAAAAATCGGCGCTACCTTTTTCATACTCCTGAAATCTAAAGAAAAGAGAAGCCAGTGGAGGTAGCTGTTTTATGTTTATGCTTTTTGAATTTTTAAGAAAAAGGCTTATCAACTATTTTTTTTATTCTTAACAAGTGGAATAGTTTAGTTAATAGGCTTTTATATTTTACTCCAACCTTTAAATCATTATGGCTATGAAAAAACGAAACAAAGGTATATTTTAAATTTTATGAAAAACCAGAGTGTATAAAGAAGTTCTATATACAGTTGATGGAGAATAGGAAAATAAATGTTGCATTTTTTTTTTTGGTAATAAAAGTTTTTTTTTTCCCCCCGAAAAATATTGTGCCAAAATTGAATGTGAACCCAGTATTGTGAATCGAATCAATCCGTGAATTGGACGAATTGTTACATGCCTATATTTGATGCATACACAGTGATGCCAGACAAGGAACATCTCATTAGCCTGTTTAGCACCGGTGATGTTGTTAATAACAGCCAGGCCTGGTAGCTCTTTCTGTTTCAGAGCCATCACTAGAGTGCTTGTTGAGCGAACCCCGAGCTGTGGCTGTGAAGTGTGAGCTCGGTGTACTGGTCTGTTTTTGAGAGTGCCACTTGCACATCCCAAGCTCTCCGAGTCTGTGCTTAATGACACAGGAAGGGCTTTATTGTTGCTGTGTTGCACTTTTCCCCCCTCCCTCCCTTCCCTCCCTCCATTTCAGGATCCTTGGAGGACTCTGTATGAATTCTCACTGTCATGTCCAAGGACGATCGGCGCAGGGTCAGCTAATTGCTTTTATGATTATGATTTCACGTCAGATTTATCGTGCGTGCTCGGATCACTTCTCGAGGGCTGCAGATGCCGGCTGCAGAAAATGAGTTTACGGCTGCGGGCTTGCTCGGGCCTCTCGCTTTAGCACAGGTGGCTCTTTTTGACTCACTACACATCGCTGATTAGAGGTGAATCATCTGCTTTTTTCCTGTAAAAGCTTTGCTTTGTTGCCAGGCTTTCCCCCTTTATGCGTGTGGTTCTTTTTTTCTTTATCTTGTAGAATCCCCTCTTGAAGCTCTTGTTTGTTTACTGGTATGAGACGCTCTTGACACAATTGAGGCATGACACAAACCATAATTCTCAGTTTCCTGTTTGAACTGAGAAATGGCTTTTCTATGAAACCCCATGGCTTTCTTCTGACTCGCTAATGCTCATCTGCATGAATTATTTGGACTCTTTCGTATTTTCCAAAATTGCACTCTGTGCTCCTTTTCTTTTGATGTTACAGATGTTTTTTTTTTTTGTTTTTTTTTTGCTCTTTGAAAAGCATGGTTTGATAGAGTTCATTATTCTGTGGTTTTTGCTTTTCTGTGTCCTCTCAGGACCAGATCAGTGTAGCCGATTCCTCAGGGTCCAGATGCTGCAGATTTATGGCCGGACATCTCGCCACATCAAAAGCCCATTTATTCTCTCTGTTTTTTTTTAAATAGACTCAATTTTCAATTATAATTCTGTCCTCTTTGCTGAAATACTGAATGCCTTTTGACATACTTCCGATCAGGAAATCAAGGTTGTTTTTTAAAAAAAATCTGATAACATTACAGTAGAATGACTTCCTTTTACTTTTCAACTATTATTGTATGCTCCTATTTCTCATACCTTGATGCACGTACACTAATAAAACCTTTGCATACAAAGACAAAGAAGACAAATGAAATCCTTATCGTGACTGTGTGGGTGGCCAAATTATATAAATCATTAGCTAGCCCATTGGGTATATGAAGCCTCTAATGCGCTGCCCAGTCATGTGTTTGGGTTGCCTGGAAACCTAATTGACTAGGCTAAGAGGTGATGGCAAACAAAACATTATAAAGTAGTTAGCTGGTTATGTCTGATAATATGGACACAGATATTAAGAACTTTGCTGATTACGGATACTCATCTGATATGGTTTTCTTTAAAAACTACTAAGTATACTGTGTGTATATATGATCAAATAAAACCAATCAGTAAAACAGTCAATTCTTTTTATATCTAAACAATTCCAAAAGTAAATAGCTTTTCCAAATCCAATTTTCAGTTTCAGGTACTGCGTATTGGATTGGTACCATCTCTAGTTAAACTACTAGGTGGTGGAGGCATTGTTTTTCGGTGGTCCGTCTCTCTATTTGTCCATCCATTTGAGATAATGTTAGCTCAGTATCTCAATGTTTGTACGATCTCTGTGAACCATCATCGTAACCAGCAGATGAGCGAAATTGTTAAAGTTGAAGGACTGGACGTGTTGGTGGCAGAGGCATCCTCATCAACACCATTAGTTCTACGTGCAGTGTGGTGTGAAATCTGATTAAGGATTTCATTCCAATTCCGCATTTATGTTTTATAACCTATACTCTGCTAAAGAAAGTTGGAAATTAGTTGTTTAGATGCTCAGCATCGTCCACATCGATCTCTGCCTCATCATTCGGGGTAAAAATCACTCGTGGCATTTAAACACGAGCCTCGTTGTTATATCCGCTGATAAATTCGGTCTGTTCTGTTTAAAGGAAAAAAAAAACACCCGTGATGTTCCCAAAATTGCTCTGACATTTAACCAACTTATTTAGTTTGGCTTTTATATGAATATAAAATATGAAATTTATAAATTATATGAAAATATGAATGTATAAATCATTTGGATAGAAAGTGAACCACTGAAACAAGACCATGGCCTGCTGAACTGAGTGGTGGTAATTAGTCAAAGTTGTCAGTAGAATGCTGCTGTCCCCGTCTTCGTCCCCCTCCCGGACTCCGTCCCCTTCCCTGTCCCCGTCCTAGTCCTCGTCCCTGTCCTCCTCTCCATCCCTGTTCTTGTCCCATCCCCGTCCCTGTCCCCATCCTAGTCCCCGTCCTTGTCCCCATCCTAGTCCCCGTCCTTGTCCCTCTCCTCCTCTCTATCCCTGTTCTTGTCCCATCCTCGTCCCTGTCCCCGTCCTAGTCCTCGTCCCTGTCCTCCTCTCCATCCCTGTTCTTGTCCCCATCCTAGTCCCCGTACTTGCCCCTGTCCTCCTCTCCATCCCTGTTCTTGTCCCATCCCCGTCCTAGTCCCCGTTCTTGACCCTGTCCTCCTCTCCATCCCTGTTCTTGTCTCCATCCCTGTTCTTGTCCCATCCCCGTCCCTGTCCCCATCCTAGTCCCCATCCTTGTCCCTGTCCTCCTCTCCATCCCTGTTCTTGTCCCATACCCGTCCTAGTCCCCGTTCTTGTCCCTGTCCTCCTCTCCATCCCTGTTCTTGTCTCCATCCCTGTCCCTGTTCTTGTCTACATTCCTGTCCCTGTTCTTGTCTCCATCCCTGTTCTTGTCCCTGTTGCTGTCTCTGTCCTTGTCCTTGCTCCTGTCCCCAGGCATGTTCTGATTACTACTAGACAACTTGCACCAAGTGACCTTTTAATAGAATGGTCATAGCCTTGTGGTGAAGCTCAATTAGATTTGTCAGATGAGCCAAAAGCGATCATCAGGAGAAGATCCAGGAGAATGAGTCAAGCACAAGTGACTCTGGCTTCTGCTTGAGTCACTGCTGAGTAGTAACTCGGGGAAGGATTCCTTCCAACCAGCTCTCTGGCAGCTCTGCTCATTAAAGCAGGAAGTGATTGTTTATTGTGTTAGTCTTAATCCATAGTTTTCTCTTTGCTTAAAGAGCATATTAAGTCATTTTTTTTCCTGATGGCTGATGCACCATCCATTATTGCCTTTATTTTCCAGCCATACTGTGTATAATAGCTGTGCCTATTAATTATTAACATTATGTAGCATGTATTTGTTGCTCAGCACTTTACACTGTAAAACTGGTTTCGTTTTGAAATAAACCATGAGGACGGGCGGTGATGCGGTCAGACACTATTACTATGGTGATGCGAAGTTACTATTAGTAACCCACGAAAGTGTTTCGTTCGTCTCATCTCGCGGCATTTTCCCAGCGATTACAATGTTCAATGTATCAGCGAACATCGTGCTTTTTAGCCATTTATAGTTATGTTTAATGCTGTGAAACGACAGCAAAAAAATTTCGCTTGCATTATTGTAGCTATAAACCATATATAGCAGCTTTACACACCGCAGTAGCAGCCATGTAGTTGGTCCCTCACCAGCTTCTAGTTTTTCGCTTTTATGAAGTTAATGAACAAACAAGCAAATAAATAAATGCAACTTGTCATGTTACCAAGAAACTGCACAAAAAGCCCTTTTGTCCCCATGGTGCAAAACATCCTGACCTTTGCAAAGCATTGCTACATGAGACTCCTTCCGTAAATACCTTTGTTAAATAGCGAGATGCTTTTTACAGCTTTTTATTACAAGCCTTTGATTATGTGGAGCATCCAAATTACAAGTCCCTGTGATCACACTGTTGCTATAGAAACGATAATGCATTAGAAATTAATATAAACCTGTGATTTGCCTTGCAGCTTGAACGACTGTCGGAGCCTCTGTTATAGAAAATGAATTTGACACCTTCTGACCAATTAGATTTGAGTATTCAACAGCGCTGTGGTACAAGGATTATTTACTGCGTTGTTTTTTCTTCTTCTTCCTGTTATTTTACCGTCATCTGTTTGTGTGTATTTCGAAACACTCTGCTTCTTTTTTCTCCATGCTGTTCTGGCTTTTTGGTGGTGTGATATTAAACCACACATTGATGGAGCCTCTCATTGTGCTGGGAACCTTCCTGGAAACTTCACTTTTATTCCCCTAGTGTCCACATTGTTCTAGCCACTTTTAAGAGAAAGCCTGGAAGTCTGGGATTCAGGAAAATGTCATTTCTTTCATGTCTACTTATATGTAGAGTTTAAAATCCTAGCCAAGTGGATCAATCCAAGCAGAATGGTTTACTACAGATCTATAATTTCCAATTCGCTTTGCTGTGTCATGATGTGTTTGCATGAGAGATGACAGAAATGTGACACATATTCAATCGCAGCACGGCCGTGCTTTTCAAGTGCCTGGAAAGGCTTCTGTTCGGCTGTTTTTTATACCCGTTGCCAACTTTGTAATTACCGGGGTCTGATATTATAAGTTTCCTCCCTGCCTTATTTGTATGTTTGAGGAAGCTCTGTGAAGAGCAGACATGTCAGAGAGAAAGAGAGAGACAAGAGAGAAGAGAGGGGAGACTCGAAGTCTCAAGCTGCCTCTCTTGTCAGACACACACACGCATACACACACACACACATCCCACTCAGCCTCCAATGTCACTTTCAAGGCATAATTACCCCAAGTTGTGTTGATTAGTATAAGAAGCAATTATGCCAGTTTTTCCGCCGCAAATGAGGAGACGTGATGGCCCCCTGATTGACAGGAAACATCCCTGCTTTAATAAGTAAACGACTATGGTAATGCAGGTACTGAGACCCTTTGATATGTCAGCATCTTTTTTTTTTTTTTTTCATTCTAGGCCCTGTCCTTCTGACTTTAATGAATATGTGTGTGACTGAAACCTTGTGCTGTTTTTTTTTTTTTTTTTTTTTGGTCAGTAGGGAGGCCTCGATTTAACGCAGGAAGCATCGCACACTGATTCCTAGCACATTCTGATCAAACGGCTGAGGGTGAAGCGGTCTCATTGGTACACTGCGAAAGCCAAAATTTCCCTGTCTCACTTTAAAGCAATTATTATTTTTTTTTTAGAAGTCTGGAAATCAGAGAAGAGCGATTTGTAATTGACACATTGGGACTCTTCCTTATCGGCCTGCACAGTAAGTTATTAGCTGCTAATTCATCCACCGACTCCCCTGCAGCGTCAGTTATTTGTTTAAATGGAGGGATTCCCATGGTGCGTTTGTAACTACATTTCTAAAATAATTATTTAAAGTTACACGCTGACTTTTAGTGCTTATCGGTTGAGGGATATTGCACAGGAAGAGGCAAGAGTTGTAGAAACATGTATGGAACTCCTGATTGCAAAGATTGTATATATCTTCTTCCTTTAATGTGCCATGGAGTCAAAATTGGTGTTTTGTACCTGTCTTTTTGGGTTATGGGCAGCCTCCCAGTGACGATCCTGCTACCCTTTGACCGCATTGGTGGCACCTTGGCTCAAACCTACGGCGTAATTAAAAAAATACCGTCTAGGATATCATCTTCGTTAAAGTCGTCAAGCATGGGTGAAGGTGGCAGTGGGGAGTTCTCTACAAAAAAGAGCTGCTGATGAAGTCTATGTTTAGCTAGTTCTCAAAGCTAATGCAGAGTTTGTTTAGATACTATGGAAGTCTGGTGTATCTCAAACATTAGTGGCTGTTGTGTAACAACAGCTGTCCTTCTGACTTCCTGTCTCAAACGGCAATACGTCAACATATGAAATCAAATCCCAGCTCTCAAGCCGTTTCACGGGGACTTTAAGTTAGTGCACGCTGGGGAATGTAAGCGCCCCATTGGTAGGTGACGGTGGTATTGAATTTAATTAAACTTCTTTCTGTTATTATTTTTCCCAGCTATATCTTGGAGTTCGCCTCCACAGTATGTCGAAGCACTACGTGGATTAGATCGTAAACAGCCTGCACTTCTGTTTCTCTTGTTACACTAAGCACACCAGACCCATGTGTGTGCTGCTGCATAAATATAATAGGATCATTCGCACCAGCACTCACAATCCCAGCTGTAATTTATATGGATTGAATGAGTGCTGCATTGTGGAAAAGCACGAGTGGACCAAACACTCATTTGTCACCTCTAATAAATGTTGCAATGTAAATTATGAAGTTATGCTTCAGACATAAATGCACTTTATTTCAGTCTCTTAATGCAGAGGCCCCTTGCCAGCACATTAAGAGACTGCATCTGGAAAGGGAGGAGGGGAAAACATAAAAATTCAGTCTGTTTTTATAATCAATAATAAGCACAAAAGGCTGAGATGAGGGAACATTATAAAATATCTGAAGTCTAGTTCATAAATTATTGCTGGAAAACTGGCTTGTACACTAAAAATGTAAATACATTAATGTTGTTAATAATAAAGTGACTAATAGTTCTATCAGGACTGTAATAGCAGTTTAATGAAATATGGCAACATGAATATATTACAGTTTCACTCTAAAATGGGAGCTCCCAGAACATTTATCAGTGCCTTTTCAAACATAATATTTTGATTTTGTTCGGGTAATTGCTTCTATTTTTTTCACCCTCACCCCACATCATCTTTTGCAGAATGGAAAAAAAAAATGCATAATGGATATTAATTAATAATTGTCAGTTTTTCTTAGTTTGATGAAAAGTAATGGAAGAGAAACACTAATAGGATCCATGTTTCTGTGTGGCACAGAGAGATTACAGCTTTATCAGTCTCAGAAAAATGAGCAGCAGTAGGCCAACACTACATAACACTGTAGCCAAAAAAAATGATCACATCTTAGAAACATTCTGGGAGAAAAATAGATTTGTTTAATTACAACAGGTATCATGAAGTTCCCTGAAGCGAAGAGTCTCTGAAGTCAGTAACACAAAGAAGCTGTTTATAATAGGAGTTTTTTTTATAGTTTGCACATCAAATTTCTCACAAGTTGTAAACTGAAAATGCACATCAACCAAATGGTTTTTTTATTTTTTTGTTATTTCCATTCACTATGTCTTCTGTACCACTTAAGGTGCAAATCTGTTGCATGCAGCCTTGTATATGAGCACTAGAGGCTGCTGGAGACTGATGTTATGCTTCTGTCCCAGGGTTGAGTCTTGGCACAGTCACAGTACAGATCCAGTCACAGGGTTTGCATCAAGACATTCAGCCTTCTGTCCTAGCTTACGTCCGCCAGACTCTCAGTCATAGCCCCATATCTCAAGTCCTAGCATGGCATCCTCTGACCACCAGTTCTGGCTTCATATATCTTAGTCTGACGTCCTGCTTTTATGACCATCAGGTATAGCCCAGTTTCTGTAGATTGTTAGGTTTACCTCCTAGACCCTCAGTCCTAACCCGTGGTCTCCATAGCCTCAGCCCTATGTCTGCTACTTCAGTCCTGGCTCAGTATCTCTAGACCCTGGGTTCTAGCTTCCAGACCCACACCGCTAAACCACTGTCTCCATGCCTTCAGACCTAGCCCTATGTCTCAAGACCGTCAGTTCCACCCCTATGTCTTTGTTCCCTCAGTCCTAGCCCGTTATCTCTAGACCCCCACTCCTAATCTACCGTGTCCAGAGCCGCAGTTCTATCTTACTACATCCAGATACTTAATAATAGCCCTGTAAGTCAGTTTCAAATTTGGAGACTGTCAGCTTTAGGCCATCTCCAGGCTGACTTTCCTAGCCCAGTATCTCCAGATTCTCATGTGTAACTCCTAGACCTTCAGTTTGCTCTCCATACCCTCAGACCTGGGCCTACATCTCTGGACACTCAGTCTTAGCCCAAGTCTTAGCTTATCTGTACACCTTGATTCCTAGGTTCCAGACCCTCCATCCGAGCCTGGCATCTTTGCTTCCCCAGTCATAGCTCAGTATCTCTAGACCCCGAGTTCTAGCTTCCTAGTCCTTGTCCTATATCTCCAGAACTGTCAACTTCTAGCCCCTCAGTTGTGCTGCAGTTGCACCACAGCTTCAAACTATCAGCTCTCCAGGCTCAGAATTTTTATATTCTCAATCCAAGACCTTACTTTTTGGCCCTATATTTTTAGACCCTCATTTTGGTCTGGTATCATCAACTCCTGAGTCCTTATCATGCCTGGTATTGTCAGCTCCTTTTGACAATACCTAAAGAATCTCCAGGTCTCTAGGTTTGGTTCTGCATTTCAGACCTTCAGTACTTGCCCTGCATCTCTTGACCACTTAATCCTAGTTCTTAACCTCCAATCTGTCAGTCTTGGTTCTATAATTAAAGTTCCTCAATCTTGGTAGTATAACTTAGAACTTCCATCCTAGTCCTGTGTCTCCAGATCCTTAGTTGTAGCTTAAAATCTTCAGACTCTTAGCCTTTGCCCAGTATTTCCAAACCTTCACTTCTGCTCAAGTACCTCCAGACATTCAGTCTTGATCCTGCATCTCCAGATGTGTGTTTCTTCATTTTCCCATGTCCCTGAAAAGCAGTGTTTTTATGATCCTTTAGAAAAAAAACGGTCTTTGCATGGGCTTGCATATAGAACATGCCTGTTGCCTCTGGGCTCTAGTAACGGTAATTCTGTTGACGACTGCTTTCTCATCATATTAACTGAGCCAACCTTGCACTGTTTTGATTCTGTTGATGGAAGTGTAAGGCTCTGAGGAACACACCCTGTTACCATGTGTAGCGCGACTGGTCTCTAGAGCAATAATAAAAGGCTGCAGTTAATCCTTTCCACTTTGAGGTGTGTCTGTAGATCTGTCTATGTAGAATAAAGTGACTGAGTTTATGCATTCCTCTTTAAGGTCGCAGTGCGTCCGAAGTCTATCCCAGGAACACTAGGAATTGGTTGGGAAAACATTCTGGATGTGGCAGCAGTCCATTGGAGGGCAGAATGCACATACAGATTCATACTTATGGGCAGTTTAGTGTAGCCATTCCACCTGTTCTGTGGAGGAAACCCTTTCAAAAGGGGAGCATGTGAAAATCCATGAAGACAGTAACTTGAGTTTAGGATTGACCCAAGGACCTTCGAGCTGTGAGCTGCTTTGCAACAGCTTTAGTTTATACCATCTTCTCTTCATGCTTCTTTATGAATGACATTTTGTTGGGAAACAGCTTTGAGCTGAATGTGTTTTGCGGTGTTAAAGATAGGGCTCAGGTTAGAGCCAGCTGAGCTGTGCAGGCATTACAGGAACAACACCTGCTGGAAGCCCACAATGCCCACTGTACGCAGCTGGCACCTTTTACACCAGCTGTACCTGAACACACAATAACATCTAACTGTGTGTATATGAACCTTTTCCTTCACATACAGCATCCCTGGTGTTTTCAGCCCTAGTGTCCTCCCTGGTGCTGACTAATTTAACAGTATGAGACCAAATTTTACCTACCTATTTCTGTCACTTCCTTACCTGCCTGGCTGAGACGGCGTTTAGGTAAGAAGTTTCGAGAGGAAAAGCAGCAAGAGAAGGGGACACTATTTTGGATGCCTCTCCTCTAGGAAAACAAGCCATTGTGTTTTTCTTAGTCAAGGTCGGCAGAAAGTGTCAGAGCAGGTGTGTGTCTGTCAGCGAGTGGCCTGCAAGCGCAGCCCCTGCACTCGGACACGCCATGCTGTCACACTGGAGCAGTTCATATGCACATACGGCCCGGTATTACCCCTGCTCTCCATAAAATCACTGGTCACAAGAAGTTCGCTCACCTGCTGTACACAAACACTTTTGCGTGAGATGACTGCAAAGTTATATGTTTGATTGAAGTTTTGTTTTTCTTGTTTTGTTCTGTTTATCAAGCATGGCTTTTACAAATCATTAATAAAGTGTGGTCTTGGAAAACACATTATTTAAGAGTGCTATTGAACTGCCAGCGAAACAAATGTTAGATTGTAATTGTCATTAAAGTTGTTCACCTATTATTAAAAGATATTACAAAACCCACAGAATCTCAGAAATACACAGATCAGCAATTACTTTAAAACCAATTGCCTAATATTGTGTAGGTCCCCCTTGTGCCATCAGAACAGCTCTGGCTTGTCGAGGCATGGACAAGACCTCTAAAGGTGTGCTGTGGTATCTGGCACCAAGATGTTAGCAGCAGATCCTTTAGGTCCCGTAATTTGTCAGGTGGGGCCTCCGTATATCGAGCTTGTTTGTCCCAGAGATGCTCAGTTGGATTGAGATCTGGGGAAAATTTGGAGGCCAAGTCAACACCTTTAACTCTTTGTCATGTTCCTCAAACCATTCCTGAACATTCCTATTTTTCAAGAGTGGCAGAGTTCATTATCCTGCTGAAAGATGCCACTGCCATTAGGGAATACTGTTGCCATGAAGGGATGTACTTGGTCTGCATCACTGTTTGGTTAGGTAGGTGGTACGCGTCGAAGTCACATCCACATGAATGCCAGGAATCAAGCAGAACATTGCCCAGAGTATCACACTGACTCCACCGTCTTGCCTTCTTCCCATAGTGCACCCTGGTGCCATCTCTTCGCCAGGTAAGTGATGCACATGCACCTGGCCATCCACATGTAAAAGAAAAAGAAAACATTTAAAAGAAAATGTGATTCATCAGACCAGGCCATCTTTCATTGCTCCATGGTCCAGCTATGTTCATGTGCACATTGTAAGTGCTTTTGGCAGTGGACAGGAGTCAGCATGGGCACTCTGACCGGTCTGTCGATACGCAGCTGTATACACAGCTAGCTGTGATGTACTGTGTTCAGACACATTTCTGTCATAGCGAGAATTAACATTTTCAGTAATTTGTACTATAGTAATTACTCTCTGGGATTGGACCAGTGGGTCACCATGTGCATCAGTGAGCCTTGGGTGCCCATGACCCCTGTTGCCAGTTCACCAGTTGCCCTTCCTTGGACCACATACTGGAATCCCCCTACATGCCTTGCTGTTTTGGAGATGCTCAGTCATCTAGCTATCACAATTGGACCCTTGTCGAAGTCTTTCAGATCCTTACACTTGCCCATTTTTCCTGCTTCCAACACATCAACTTTGAGAACTGACTGTTACTTGGTGCCTAATATATCCTAACCCTTGACAAGTGCCACAATAACGAGGTTATGAATATTATTCATTTTACCCATCATCGGTTTCAATGTATCGTGATAACCAGAATTACATTGTTGTTATTGCCCAGCACTAATGCATTACATAGAGCAATTAATAATTTGCGATTTATAAAAATGTATGAAATGACTACTATGCACATGAAAATTGCTACAAATCATAAAAGTTTTCTAAAATTAATTACACGATCTAATAACTAAGAACAAATTAAATAAGTACATTTTAAATCTGTATTAAAAATAGATCTGGACCTTATGTTCTTTATGTTCTCTGGAACAATTTTAAAGTTAAGCAATGATAAAAGCAATGTTAAAAAAAAATCACAGAGGTTACGCAAGAACTGCGCTGTCACGGTGAATGCAGTTGTGATAAAAGTGATAATCATGACGTATTAATTGCCGTTGACGGCCGATTTCAATTCGATTTCCGAAAATTCCGAGAAATGATTTGTTGTGAACACTTGCTAAGTTCTCAGAACTTACATTTCTCGTCTTTATATTACGTTTGCTATAGTACCACTTGATTTCCACCCAGTGGTCACAGCGCTAGACCAAATGCATTAGAGTGGTTAATTTGTAGAAACCATAGCCGTGATTGTGATTACTTTATGACTGAATGCGTAAGCCAAACCTGAAAGCAAATTTGGGTTGAGTTATTTTTTGAATGTGCAGCTTCCTCCAGTAGCTATGCGTTTCTCTGAATCTGTGGGTAAACTCAAAGAAGGACACCTCTCGGTGTGAGTCAACAAGCGTAAATCGGAGTTTCATCTCCCCAGTTATCTGCACATCTCCTGGTTTTGGTGAAAAAGATCAGTTTTGAGTGATGCAGGTTATCTTCGGAGTTTTCAGTTTGAGAAGTCTGAACAAGGGAAAGGTTTGCAGTCCGCCCTGCATGGAGGAGCAGTATCCTGCACCGCGCACCAATCACGCGCCTCTGATTGTGGGTTGAGCATGTCTTTAAATGTGAGCTCCATTGTCTCTGCTGCTCTAATCAATCTTGACAGCTTTGACTAATGCGAAAAGCCTGGCAGGCCTGCCGGTTCATCCTGATGTCATGCGCTTCGCTGCAGTACCACGTCTGACCAGTAGATGGTGATAGTTATCTTCTGAGGCTCAACTTTGGAGCCGCGATCCGGGAGTGCAGTCTTTCTCATTGTCTGTTTTACACTGTCTGGAGTTCTTCCTCTGTCTTGTCTCTTGCAGACTTTTTATTTCTTTCTTGGTTGTTTTCCTTTGTGTTCGTATCACTTTTCTCGCCGCAAGTTAACTTTCGCAAGTTTTTTTTTGTTTGTTTCTTTCATTCACTTTTTTTTGGGGGAGGGATCTAGTTTTGCCATACAGCTTCACTCTCTAAATCTCTCCCTGTGTCTCTCTCACACTCTCTTTCAGACACATACACAGACAGCAATGGGTGTCCTCTGCAAGAGGGTCACGGCACCAATTCCTAGCCTTTTTGAAGGCAGCAAAATTGTTGATCCACAACGCGTGATTAGCATCCTTCCGTATTGAATGCGGGCGGTCGGGAGATGATAATGTCAGCCGAATGTCACAATCTGTCCGCCGCCGGTGTGGCCGTCCTCGCCAAGTGTCACATTGAGCTTACACCCAATCAATTGATCATGGTCGGGATCATTTCCCCTTAATCGTCACTGCACTATACGTCTATTAGGTCTTTTGGTGATGGACAAGCAGCTGTGTGTGCTCACTTTGCTAGCGGTTTTAGTGTGGGTGCATTTATTTATTTAATGTGAGCTTTGAGAACCGGGTGAAAAGAAAAGTAGCAGCCAGTATGGTACTGCCTTCACAGTCGGAGGCAAAGCTCTTCATATCCATATCCATATCTGTATTAGTGCTGTATTCATTTGGCTTCAATCAGCTAATTGGATGTGAAGGCTGGTCGTCCCTTCTGTGGAAATGAAGGGCAAGGTTCCATTGGCAGCGCAAGATTGCCTTTGTGTTTATCCGTGTGTCTCATCAACGCCGTGTTACGACGTGGCATTGTAGTATTATCTGTCATTGTTCATTTATGTTTGGCACAGGCACTTTTTTCCCCTCTATAAAACAGCAGGTTTTTTTTTTTTTTTTTAAATGCTCATTTTCAGGAAAGCAACCATTTTATTAACAAAGTGTCTCACAGTCAAGGAATTAGCCAGTTCCGTTTTCATTAGCGCGCGGAGTCGTCTTATTTGCCGCTCGGAGAGATGTGTGGACTGTCACTGAATGTCATCATTGACTGTAAAAGGAGTTGGGGGGGGGGGGGGTGGAAGAAAAGCCTCAAATTACAGGAAAGCAGCACTGCATTAAAGAACAAAGGAGATCGATGGCAGTACATTAAACTTTATGCGATTGGGGGAGGAGGAGAAAAAAAAATTCAACTAATTAAAATTGATTACACTTGCTTTGTAAAAGTGTTTCTGAATTAAATTATTGTATGAAAACATTTTGACCAATTGAGGAGCTGAGGAAGTATCCATTACTGGATTGCTGCTGGAGTGTTTGCGGTGAGCGGCTCTGAGTAGTTTGTTGTGTTGTGTTGTGTGTGTGTGTGTGTGTGTGCGCATGTGCGTGTGTGTGTGTGTATGTATGAAGCCTTGAGTGCCACTGTTTCACGTGTGATCACCGATCCCTCCCTCTGTCCGTTCAGAGCTTTTACCTGAATTAAAAAGGTATTGGTGAAAAACGACCACCCTTTTTTTCCCCTCTATGCCGACGTGTTCGTTAGCGTGGCCGACTCGAGATTTATGTGCCTTTTGGTTTTACTAATGCTCTGTGGCCCGGTTCGAATGTGCCCTCGGCCTGCCTGGCTGTTTTGGTAAAGGGTACCGTTAATGGAGTTGAAAGAAAATATAATAAAGCGTTAGAATGGATAGCCCAGGTGTGGGAAACCGAGCCGATGGAGTTTTCATTCTCTTAAAGCATCTGGTGATTTTGGCACTTTGTAATTGCTCCTGTAGGAAGTTGCAGTGCCTCAGAAAAGCCATGTGTCTCTTTTTTCCCTGACTTGCCATTAAATATTGATGTTTTCCCCCCATCAGTCCTGCAGTGAGGCACCTTTGCACTTGCCAGGCAATATGTGACCTGCAGTGCTCGCTGATTAAAACAGTACTGAGTGACTGAGAGAGAGCCCGGATCCCAGTGAATGATTTACCAAAAGAATTAAGACGAATTTGCTCCGGAAGTTACGCTCCACCTAATAGGAAGTATTGCATTTTTGTTAAGGCAGAATCTCTCTCTCTCTCTCTTTCTCTCTCTCTCTCTCTCTCTCTCCCGCGCTCGCGCTCTCTCTCTGCGTGTGTGTTGCAGCAGATGAGGCCATAAGTATGACTTACTTTGTTCAGCGAGATGAATATACAGATATTACACAGTGAAGAGTTTAGTTGTTTCTCTCTCTATAGTTTTTCTTTCTTTACTCCTGTCTCCCTTTTTCTTCCTCTTTACTTTCTCTCTGAGTCTCTCGCTCTTTCTATCTAGTTCTCCATTTCTCTGTCTCTTTCACTACTTCTTTCTCTTTCACTCTCTCTCTCTCTCTCTCTGCCTCTTTCTCTCTCTCTCTCTCTCTCTCTCTCTCTCTGCCTCTTTCTCTTTCTACAGTTCGACTTCTGTCTCTCTCTCTGACTTTCTTCTTCTAGCTTCTATCCTCTCTCTCTGTCTCTTTTTCTGCTTCTATCTCTCTCTCTCTCTCTCTCTCTGTCTCTCTGACTTTCTCCTTCTATCTCTTTCCTTTTTGTCTCTTTCTTTCTCTTTGTCTGTTTTATCTCTACTTTTTTTTTATCTTGTTTGCTCTCTCTCTCTCTCTCTATCTATCTCTCTCTCTGACTTTCTCTTTCCTTTTTGTCTCTTTCTTCCTCGTTGTCTGTTTTATCTCTTTATTTTTTTATCTTGTTTGCTCTCTCTCTCTCTCTCTCTCTCTCTCTCTCATACCACACTCTTTTTTTTGTGAAGACGTTCAGATAATAAATGCTGTAAGATAAACCTAACTCTAACCATAACTCTAACCTCAGGACTGAGTGATGAAGCGGTGTAGTACACGCGTATGTGTGCGTGCGTGTGCGTGTGTGTATCACAGCAGATGAGGCCTCAGATATGACTTCTATGGTTCAGACATGAATCTCTCTCTTTCTTGCCCCTCTTTCACGCTCTCTCTCCATCTCTCACGCACAAACACACACGTTTGTTTGTTTATTTCTTTTTGCAAGTACCGTCCGCTGACTTGAATATCACTGCAGCTAAATAATGCCGTGCCTGCACCAAAATCTAACCTCGACCTGTTTTGTCTCGCTTAGACTTTCAAATAAAGTCTGAAAAAGATATGCAGGATTAAATAAATGCGTAAATGTAAGTATCTGGTGATTGAGGCTCTTTTGGGTCCTCACAAAGGGTTAAATACATGTCTGCACACACACATGCACGTTTACACGTACGGAGTTAAACCGCGTAAAGTACACTTGGTGTCGTGCTGTCAGCCGGTCTGTGTGCTAAGCAAACGTCAATGAAGTTTTCCACTCGACGTCCACAGACATGTTCATTCTGACCTTTAGAAGTCAGAACAGCAGAAGTTCAGAGCATTCAATAAAAAAAAGGGCCACCAGCGCAAATATCCACGTTCTCATATGCTGAAGCTGACCGAGCTCGATACACATCCGGCAGAACGGAAAAAATGTGTAGCCATCGTCGTCGTCACAGCTGGAGGTTTTTATTGAGTACAGCTTGAACGTGACGGGTAGGAGAGAGGAAAGAGGAGAGCAGCAGGCTTTGAAACAGTGGCAACGTAAGGAAACCCCGACAATATATCACGGGCATGACAACACGCAAGAAATGGTGACGGATTAAAGCTGAGTGTCTGCCGGTTTATGTGCCGAGTCATTTCCCGATTAATATTTCTGACCGTGGTTAACGTACAGTTACACCCCACTGAGAATTCTGCATTCTGATTGGCCAGGAGCTGTTGATTAGTTTTCTAGAACGGCAGCGTTCGGACATTGTAATACCGTATTGTTTTCTATAGTAACAACTCGTACACACTTGATTTATTCCTGTAAAAGTTTTCTGTGAGGACACTTTCTTTAGTATTGGACGGAGTCTCCGAGGACACAAGTCTTCGGGACGGAGCACTTTTTTCGAAGCTGCTTTTTTTTTTTTTAAACTTGAAGAAACCTGCTGTTCAGGGAAGGGCCGCTATTTATAGCTGCCGTAATCCATTTATAGCTGCTGCAATGTTTTGCGGATGTTCTAAAAGATTAAAGGTAACTATAAATGGATTAAAAAAAGGATGATGTCATTTATATGAAAATGGCTCATGGCGGTGGTGTAAGAGGAGTAAAACACACAGGGATGCGCTGTTTTAAATCTGCAGCGTTGGTGTACTGTGTGCTTGTTTGCCATCCCTCCGTCTCGTGTATACAGCGCACACACACACACACACACACACACACACACACACACACACACACACACACACACACACACACACAGTCAGGTGTCGTTTCTCTTCAGCGTTCCCAGGAGGGTCTGTGTGCTTGCTAAAGGTCAGTTTTACAGGAAAAGATGTCATAATTAGAAGGACGTTTAACCATGTTCTTTTAAATGATTAAAAACACCATTTAGTGGATCGGCCAGTTAGCAGACGGAAGGAACAGATCATTTAATGAAAAGCCTTGGTCCATGGATATATA
>JAQQZR010000015.1:5988957-6006891 GCA_030068235.1 Notoglanidium macrostoma
GTTCTGTTAAAACAAAGCAACAAAAAATTGATTTGAAATGGCAGTTCACTGTACTTTGACAGAAATTACAAAAGCAAAACATAATAATAATAATAATAATAAATCATAATTTCATTTATTAATGAAATAACATCTGAATATTATTGCTTGAATTATTAATCATACTTACCAATGGCATTATGAAGACGATGTCCAAAGCACTGAAGATGGGTCCACTCGTTTATCTTCATTGCTTTGATCATGTTCGTTCCACTGTCAGTGGTCACGCACACCTGTCGATCCTCCACAAGCTTCCAAGACGCCAGCGCATCTTTAAGCCCATGACCAATTATTTCCCCAGTATGATCGTCAGGAAAATAACACGTCTGAAGGCAAAAACTTTGCAGTTTCCATTCTGCGTCAACGTAATGGGCTGTAAGGCTCATGTAAGGCAGAAGAGTACGACTACTCCACAGGTCAGTCGTCGTAGAAAAAAAAGATGCCTTTTCAAGCTGCTCCGCTACTTTTTCACGTGTTTCAGTGTACATTCGGGGAATCGCTACGTCTTTAAAATATTTGCGGCTCGGCAACTTGTATCTTGGATCAGCAGTGTGTAGCATTTTTATGAACCCTTGCTTTTCGATGGTGTATATGGGAACCATGTCCTTAGCGATATGAAACGCCACAGCATCTGTAATTTCTTTCCATCGGGGCGCCTTTTTATCGTATGGAACGGAATTGGAAAATTATACCGCTAATGACATCTGCCGTTTTGTAATTTTAGGTGGACCTTTTGCACTTGGACTTAGCTTGTCTTTATCTCTTAACTTTGAACATTTTTTCCCATTCAGCTTGGTGCCTTTGTCGCAAATGTTGGAATAAATTAGTGGTGCTGCCACTGCCGGTTGCAACTGACTTTCTGCATATTTTGCATTTGACAAAAGTTTGTTTGACGTCTGACCTCTCAAATCCGAACCATTTCCAAACCACAGAGGAAACGTTACTACCTTTCTTTGGCACAAGGTCATCCTGACGTGAAGAGCCGCCGTCCATCTCTGATATTTCTGTAGCCTATTACGTTCCTTCATAGAGTGCTCTACTTTCACAAGTGAGCAGTTAATTAGGGGCGCCATCATGTGGTCGGACAATATTGCCTCTTAATTATTCTTCCATTGGTGTAATTACAATGTATCTAATATTTGTGTAAAAAAATCGCGATACCTCGATTTAAGAAAACATTTAATCGTCTTAAAACGCAAAATTCGAATTAATCGAAAAAATCTAAAGAATCGCCCAGCCCTACCTGTATATATTCAGGCTCAAGGTGTTTTGATTTGCATCAACGCACCAGGGGTCCGTTCTTCGTACGTCGCTTGACACATCCGAGATGAACTGACACATCTAAGATGAGATCATCGTGCTAATTAAGACCTGGCTAAGTTGGTTCTTCGAGCACACCTGTTGTTGATGATTAGTATGGCCGGATTGAGTTGTCTAGGATTATTGCGCGTTCGTGCGTTGGTTTAAAAGGCGATATGCATCGACAGTAGAAACACTGATCACAACCCCTTTGATTGGTTGACGAAATGACAAAAGAGCGAGCTCAATTTTTTTTGTAACACCTGTTATGCGCTGAAATGCCCCCCTGCCATGGATTGCCCCCCCTACATAATCGCTATCAAATATTATATTAGAACATAAATTCATAGGTTAATGGTTTACAAATTACAAATTACATGAGACAATAAAATAAAATAAGCAATATGAAAATAAATATGTTGTATATGGAAAAATAGAAATATTAATATTTTTTTCAAAAACATGTATACTTTTATATTGTTTATTTTATAATAAAATTAGTTTCGTCCAATTTTTCATTATAAAAAATATTTATTTTTATTATATATAAATATTTATTTGCATATTCATGACAAACCCCTGAAAAATAAATGTGTTACAAAATAAACATTATACAAGAATTTGTATTAATGGTCTTGACGGCTGTCTCGTGCCTAGGGTTTATTATAATAGTAATATCATTTGATAATAATAAACCTATGAATTTATGTTCTAATATAATATTTGATAGCGATTATGTGTGTGTGTGTGTGTGTGTGTGTGTGTGTGTATATATATATATTTATTTATATTACACACACACACACACACACACACATGTAAAAAAAAAATAAAATAAAAAAAAAAAATAAATAAAAAAAATTTCTTAAAAGTTTTATATATTTACCCAGGTTCATTTGGGAGTTTTCAGGGTTTTTTTTTAAGAAGAAACAAAACAAAAACAACAACAAAAAAACCGGTCAAAAGTGCATATAAAAGTTGGCAGTATTTTATCATCTGTTTTATCGCTCTAGTTTTTCTTGTTTAGTTTCCATGTTACGTGGTGCCAGTGTCCCAGCATGTTTGTTTAATAATCACAGCAGGGTGCAGAAGTCTTCAGCACCCTCACTCTAACCCATTTTTTGTTGTAGATGTGTATTCTCGGAAAATGTCTTCTGCGTTATTGAGTCAGCAAAAAAATTCATTTTGGATTTTAAAACGTTGCCTTTTCAGCATAAAATGTTAAAGCAACATGTTTGTATGTCAGTGAAGTAACCTGTTATGGAATACACCACCTTTCAGACCAAAAGCAAAAATTACACACTGTCAAACTGAAAAACAGAAGCAAGTGCAAATCTCCAGTCAAAGTCTCCGGAACGAACCGTGACAGATTTTCCGTGATGAGCAGCGAAACCGATCAGCTACTTTCCTTATAAAAGTGTAGAGACTTGTCACCACGAATATTGACTTTGTTTAGGTTATTACTGTTTACTGCTCTGTATAGTATAATTTTTATCTAGAAATGTTTCATTGCAATTTTTTTTTTTTTTTTTTAGAAGACGGCTTTGCATTCTAGCGTGCCTTTTACGTATGCCTAGACTTTTACACAGTGTTAATTATTGAACACTTTGGATTATAACACTGGACTGGATTTATATACTTGTCTTTATTTATATAAAATTTTATTTTGAGACAAAAAGTGCTTCATGTTGAAGAATGAAAAGAAGACAAAGAATAAAATGATCAGTAATGTATAGATGTAAGGACATTTAAAGACGTCAACCAATGACGACGAAACAGAATCACGACGGAGATGAAAAGTGACGATATTGGAGCAGTTGGAAGTAACGTCATTAATAAAACGTTCCAGCATTTGTAATGTAAATTGAACTGATATCTAGGTTAAATATTGGTTTATAATAATGTGTAGCTAGTTACGTGCGTTAATGCAGATTCGGTAGCGTACCATGTTCATCTTGACCACGGTGAGCCTCAGCGGACATGTTGGGATTTCAGAAACCTTGACGCGTTGGCGTCAAGATGCATCACATGACCGTGAAGTGCATTAGGCATAAACATGCAAACAAAATGAAAGCTTTTGTTTTTCAGACAATAATTTCCTTCTCTGCATCATTATAAAGCCTGATATTAAATATTCAATACTCTTCATATTCTCTGCCATACTACGTGTCCTCACGAGGTCCTCTGTGTGCTCTGAGGTGAGGTCACATCTCAAACCCCAATATGATGTAGTGTACACTGTCGATAAATAAAGCTCCTTTTTATGTAAAAGCGTCAGAACAGGCGTGCGAAAGAAACACGAAGAGCACCCCAGGTCAGATGTCATTAGGATGAGGGATAGCGCTTCTTCCACCAAATTTAAGGGAAGTGTGAGGGGGGGAAAGTGCTCTATTAAAGCCTTGTCCAATCCAAACTCAATAAGATTGCTGTATGATTTGTGAGACTTGCTCCAGTCATCAGGCTCACCGTGGCAGCGCTGTCTCCAGGCATGCCGCTTAAATGCTGCTCGGCCTCTGTGATTGAGTTTTCGCCACTTTTTAAGTTGCGCCCTGACACTTGATCATTTATCTCATTTGTAAAGATTATTGGTTAGAACACCGAGCACTTTCAGTGCATTAGCAATTTTAGCCTTACAAGAAACACTAGAAAATAATGGTTATTAACAAAGAGTATTTACTGGTATTCAGCAAAGCAACATGCAGCCACCTTTTTAATTTAGGTTAATATTTGGCCTGCCAAAGCAAATGTGCCTTGTACTGACTTAGAGTGATGCAGCTCTCTCGCTTAAAAGCACAATTGTGCGCTACTACCTTACACTACAGCGAGGGTGATCTATACGTCAATAACTAGACAAGACTAAAATCTGCGCAATGTGGTTATAATTGATTGAGATGTCTGAGTGGAACTTGCATAAAGCAGCTATGTCATCTGCAAAGAAAAGCACTTTTCTTCTCCCTGTAGATCATGCGCAACACTCGGGGAAAATAAATGGACATCTGCCTTATTTGTAATCCCACTTTGAGGTTCATCTCTTAGGCAAGTGTTTGCAAGAATGTCAGGCGGCGTCCATCAGCGGAAGCTGTAAAAGCAGGCGTGGACCTCGTATCAGTTCCGCCGACCCATGAGCAATCGAAGGAGTTGTCGCTTTGTAACCGTGTTAAAAAAAATAAAAAAAAGTAGTAATCATCCAGAACATGTCTGTTTGAGATACGACATAAGATACGATGATTTATTAATCCCAGGTGAGGCGTTCCAATGCTATAGCACTAGAACAAGAGACAATAGACAATATATCATCAGAGGAATATACAAATACAACTATGCAAATGAATTAAACTGTAGAGGGCATACTGAAAGTATATACACACACACTGCCCATTTTATTAGGATCACCTGTACACATACTCATTCATACTGTAAGAATGGGGAAAAGTGTAATCTCAGTTATTTTGACCGTGGTATGATTGTTGGTGCCGGATGATCTGGTTGGAGTATTTCTGTAACTGGTGATCTCCTGGGATTTTCATACGCAGCAGTCCTTAGAGATTAACCAACATGGTGCAATACATTAGAACCATTCAGTGAGTGCCAGTTCTGTAGACAGAAACCCATTGATGACGAGAGGGGTCATGGCAATACTGGTTCGAGTTGACGGAAAGGCTACAGTAGCTCAGATAACCACTCTGTGCAACCGTGGTGAGCAGAAAAGCATCTCGAACCTTCAGGTGAATGGGCTACAACAGCAGGAGACCAGCTTTCAGACAAGAACTGAAAGCTGAGGCTTTAGTGGGCACAAAACTGGACAGTCGAAGACTGGGAGAAAACGTGGCCTGGTCTTATGGATCTGGTTGAGTTTCTCATGAGGCGCACAGATGGTTGGCGCCAGCAACATGAATCCATGGACCCAACCTGCTTTGGGTCAACCGTCCAGGCTGGTGGAGGTGGTGAAGTGGTGTGGGGAATGTTTTCTTGGCACCCTTTGGGCCCATTAATACCAGTCAATCTTTCTATGGCCACCATCTTCTAATTGGTTCCTCCAGCATGATAACCAGGCTTGGGGAGTAACAGGATGCATGGAACTGCATTGCGAAATTAGCACAAAGAAGGTAACTGTGTAGTTTAACATTACATAACATTTAAATGTAGGTAACATTTGTAGTTATAGAAAAAAGACGATGTAATCAGATTACCGATGCTTTTAGTAAAAACGGGGCTTATTCACAATTTTAAAATGCACAAGTGCTGCGACAACTAATCAATACGAATCGATCATATTAATCATTATTAGTTGAACCGCTTTATGAAGCACACTACGTCTCAGCATAAACATTTGAGTGAAATGGCGAGTCCATCGAGTTAGTCCGAGTGTCTCATTTAGTTCTCAGGAGCACTTGGTCATATCCTCGTGCTGTGACCGATCATCTGCTAAAGGTCACTAATGTTGTAACTAGAGAACTTCTAAGAAAAAGTTATTTAGTAGTGCTGATTAAAATAAATATTTTAAACCACTATCTTTTACATACAGTGATATTTTTTTTAAAATAAAACTGAATAATCAATGAAAAAAAAAAAAAAAATCACAAAAAACAGATGAGCAAAGTAATCGGTGATTGCAGCCCTAAACAAGCCCGATATACTCCTTAGCATGCACATGTGCACACAACACTTCACGAGTCTCCCATTACCGTTCTGGTCTCGAGTGAGATTTATAGCTGGTCTTCATGTCTCTGGTGAAAAAAAAATCTCATCATTATCTTGTCTTTAAATCAGAAAGAGTGCAAGTCCTGCGTTCCAGCTGTGAAAATGCTGCCATCATGACCATATTTGGTATTGAGGTAAACCAAAAGTAACGGAAAGTAATCGTGTTTCATTTAGTGGTGATTAGATTAGGTTACTGACTACATTTTTTAGCAGGTAATTAGTAACTGAATCAGAATATATTTTTAAAGTGACCCTCCCAAATCTAGGTAACGCACCATTGTCCCAAAGCAAAAGGCGTCACAGACTGGTTTCATGAACATGACCATGAGTTCTTCAGTGGCCTTCTCAGTCACCTGAACCCCTTTGAGATGTAGTAGAACAGGAGATTCACAGCATGCAAGTGCACCTGAAAAAACCGCACGAATTGCTCGGTGCAATCGCGTCAACATGGACCGGCGTCCCAAAGGACTGTTTTAAGAGCAAAGGAAGGGCCAACCCAGTATTAGTATTAGTACAGTGTTCCTAATAAAGTGCTTGGTGAGTGTAGCTGAATATACAGTTTTTAACAGCGTTCAGAAATGTCATGGTTTCGGTCTGCAACGATCCATTTAAAAAATTACTGGATGATTTTGTAGCGTTAGAGCGAACAGGATAATCATGGATGGTTTTTTTTTTGTTTGTTTTTGTTACAGATGGCATGAAAATGACACACTTTCGTTTCCAAAACCGATACTGAAATGATAGTGAAACTGTCGTCTCTAAAACCTACCAAGCTGTAATTTAAAAAAAAAAAAAAAAAAGAAGAAGAAGGAGGAAAAAAAAAAAAAAAACCTGAAGCACTCGATAGTTTCAAACAAAAGTCACGTATAAAAAATCGATCCTTGAAAAAAATAATAAGACGAATTTAAATCCTCTTTAAATGTAAACATTTCTACATTTGGGTTCCCAATCCAATTATAATCCACCAATTTATTATTATTTTTTTTGGTATCAGCTTGATCTCATTTCGGCGATATCTCTATCTCTAGCTTGTTTTCTGGGAAAACCCTTCAGAGCGCAATTTAGATAAAACCACAACCTTTTCTTGGACTGAAATGCGTTTCCCTTTTGTCCGTCATAATTAACATTTTACAATCCACCCAAAAGTGGGGGGAAAAAAAGGCAGAACCGCGTTTAAAGATTTCATTCCAATTCCACGTCCTGATCTACGTATGCGTCATCGGCCTCGCGATCACCCCGATGATCATCTTAAACCGGCGAGGAAATAATCGCTTCAGTCACTTTTGTTCCGTTGAATAAATGTCTTGCTTTTATTGGGTCATGCAAGTATTTAAAAATGCTGAGCGTATAAGCGCTTTTCTCGGTTTTAATGATGACGCGGCCGCGCAGGAGCGTCACGGACATTTCGACAGCAAGCTGACTACCAACTGAAGCGATCAGGCTTGCTGCCGTTCTGTTTTGCCGTGCAACAACGTGATGTTCGCTGCGTGACGAAAAGCTCATTTAGCCAGCGAGGTTTTCATGCAGACTCACTGAAGTTACCGCTACGTTCGTTAAACCGGCTCCGTACACGGTGTTACGCCAAATCAAGGGTAGAAAGTAGTCTAAATAAAAACATTGTAACATTGTTGTTAACATGATGTCAAAAGGTCAACGTGAATTATTGAGGGGGGGGGAAAAATCTCTTCTTTTTTTTTTTTTTGGCGATTTTATTAAATTCAGGCCCAGCGACATCTGAAGGGTTTTCACAAATATTTGAATTAAGAGATTGAATCGTTTTTCCGTTTAATCCAGGGCCAACAGCTACACACACATGCATGCACGCACACACACACTCTCAGTCTCTCTGTCCTTTGTGAGGTTTCTCTTTTTGAATCATTTCAGTCTTCATTTCACATACGAAACCTTTCTGAAGGTGATCTTTTGAATGCGTGCCCTTTTTTTTTCTTTCTTTTTTTGTCTTTTTACTGCAACGGTTCTGCTCAAACCTGCGTTGGGGTTTTTATCGCGCGCAATCTGGAACCCGTTGTCAGGTTTCAGGTGAGAGTTTGCTCAAGAGCGCAGGATTCAATCGCATGCCATCAGATGCGGTGACGAAAACGCCAACTGGAAGTTTTAGCCATTTCATACATTTTATTTTAAGTAAGAAATGTCTTAATTAAAATGGATTTACGCTATGCGGTTACGGCAGTCTTTGAAGATTGCGAGTCGTCACACTGTACGAGAGCCCAATAAAATGCAAGGCTAGGTTCTGTAACGGACGTGTTCATGTCAGATCATATGAAGATCCTCTGGCGAAAGACCTGCGATTGCATCGACCGCGTTCTGATCATCTGCGCAGTCGGGGGCTTGTGCAGAAAACGGAGTCACGGAAACGGAAACAAACCTCCGGTAGAATAGTAATAGTGTTCTCCTTAGAGAAGAAGGTGAGGGAGAGGAGCTTGAAGTAATGGTTATCTTAAACATGGTGAACAAATCAGTGTTTTAAAAGAGAGTTTTGGATATGTCCGGATATGGCCATGGGTGCTCTGGTGAGCAGGCGTCATTTTTATCTACTGCTGCCATCATTAGCACTGCCAAAGTTCAAACCGAACTGGTCAAAAAAAAAAAAAAAAAAAAAGGAAAAAAACCCGCAGCAAGGACTTTGAACTTGAGTATAGGATTAGTATAAAATTTCCGAAAACATTTTCTACTCAAAGTACAGGTACTCGAAAAATGTCCTTTGTTACCGTCTCCCTCTGCATATTTCAGTCATTTAAACCCATGTGTAGGCTTGTGTGATGTATCTCACAATTCTCCAGAACCAACAGTGAGCTTTTCCACCATTTCAGTTTTAAGGATCATACAGGAAGGAGTAATCATTCGCGTGTGTAAGTAATATGCAGTAAACAGTTTGGGGGGGGACACATTTCCGTACAATCCTTTTAGAAATCAGTTGTCTGATGTTCACCTGGCCGACATTTTCTCCGTTGATTCTGCTCTGTGTTTAGCAGGAGAGCGCCGGTCCAAAGAAAAAGCCCAAATACCAACAGCATGTTTAATCACTTCCTAATTATCATCACCATTAACGTTATTTTTTGTGACACTTTGCTGAAGGCATGTTTAATCCAAACGAGCTGGGTTTGACCACAACATCACTAATAAATATAGTATGGAGAAATATAGAGGAGTGAATATATATATATATATATATACACACACACTTCTCTAATGTTAGCTAGCTTGAGCATATACTGACAGATTTAGTTTCACATTAATGAACTTAAAATATTCTCCATATACCATGGCAGTAAGTGAGAGCTGAGATGGAGGAAGGGGGCGGGGCTTCCTGAAAGTGTCTGCTAATATTGGAGAGTTCAAAAACACCTGAGCAGATCATTTTTGCTCGTCTATATCAGTATAAATACAGCTCGTTTGGCGTATTTGAACAAAATCTGCGATATCATAATCGCACCAGCCTGTGTACTCCTGAGTCCGATTCAGTCATGTTTCCAATAGATATGGCAATATTCCCAGATCAGGAAGTTCGAATCGCAATAATCATGCCGGTTTTTCGACCTTGCGGCAACGCGTATCGTTAAAAGCGCTGTAGGAATGATCTTTAATTGAATAGGTGTGACTTGAAAAAAGAAATAAATAAACAAGGTCTTGAATTAAAACTGAAATGAATATTACGATAATGTCTTTCCGATCGGGAAACGGCGTCCCCGCCTCGCTGTGTCTTTATTTGTTTTTGAAGAGTTATGTTCACAGCCGCCTCGCCTCGCCTCGCCGTCCTACGTCGTCCTCGGCCCTATTTTCAAAATGCAATTCTTTTGGATTGAAACAGGTCTTTAGTATATGCAATGCATTACCTAAAATGAATTACCACAGACAGTGTGCTCAATCACTTTTTATCTTTTGCCCGCTTAAAGAAAAAGAAGAGTAATCAAAACCTTTCAACCTATTAGAGGGATGACTTTTACAATTGAATCACGGGGACCACAGGTGCGATAACGAGAGCGCTCGGCTCTGAGCTTGAGTGTGCGCTTCCACCTACCTCCAGATGTTATTTCATGTTTATCTGTTCTTTAAAAGCTGCACTCCGCAGGGCCCCCGCCCCACTTCAAATTCGTGTCGTAATGGCGTTTAAGGAAGGAGGCGGTTTTTTTAATTCTTGCAGAAAGCATGCTAAAGTGGCAAATTAAGGGGCATCTCGAAGGAAAACAGGATGGAATCGATCAACACCCCACTGCACTTACAACTACATATGTCCTGATATTTAATTTTCTAGTGCATTAACACATGGTCATTACAACATGCAGCCTCAGTTATTTAATCATAATGCATTTTCTTCTTAAAGAATCGCTGAAGTTTTCAGGCAGGTATTCAGCAGTTATTAGATACAGATGAGCACTTCAGCATTAAGTATAGATTTTCAGTCCCTGCTCACTTAAGGCTTGGAGTTTGTCTTAAAGAGGATAATGGCAAATTAAAGTCCATACCCCATTTATTCAGCAAACCTTGATGGGATAATTTTATAACTGCTGATTCACTCGTTTCCTAGATTTATCTCTAAAGTGGTTTGGTGGTCTAGCCTCCATATACTTACAGTGCAGGCGAGTTTCTCTAAGGTTCCTGCTCTTGGCTGATGATATACCGCGGCACACGAGACGTGCACAGTAATTGCCCATGGAAGAATTATTCCACCTCTTATTTGTAATGAGCTTTTGAGCGTGCCATTTGCTGAAGACTACTGCAGGTTACCTGACACTTATGATTTTATTTTTTTTTTTCCCCCCCTTTTTAACGCTTTCACAGATCGCTACAGCGGTGAAGTTCTTGCAGAACCCGAAAGTCCGTCAGAGTCCGCTGGCTACCAGGAAAGCGTTCTTAAAGAAAAAAGGTGAGTGGTAACACAGCGCAATAACCAACCATGGACGCCGGGCTTAAAAATGCTAATCCCGTGAGGTCGCGTGCTTTTAGACGGGGAAGCAATGTGAAAGGTCAGCTCCATGGCTGCAGGCCCTGACGGGTCAAATAGGGGTCGATATTTTTCTTTCCCCCCCACCCCCACCCTCTTGATAGAGCTCAGCCCTGGCTGTGAGGTGGATAAATGACCTACTAGTTGTGACACTTCTTTGGGATGCAGAAAATGAATATTGACAAACTCTCCTGTACTTTCAGTGCAATTGTCAATTATGCTCCCTCCCAGCATTTTAAGGCTTTTACTTAATTTAGCTGTTATCATAAATATTAAAGGCCCGGAATCCATCGGAACATTTTATCGACCATAAGATTAGTGCGGTGTGAGCGCAAATTTGCATTCACTGTAAATTCAGGGCTGTTTAGCAACACGCGCGTGTGATGTATGCCGCACAATGCCTCAAACCGCGATTCATTAATGGGGGCGCCGAATTAAAACAGGAGACATGACACTAATTGTGCGTTGACATGTTTTTAAGAATTTTAAGAACAACTAAAAAAAAAAAAAAAAAAAAAAGGCAGCCGGTCTTTAGAGATCGTGGATTATGCAATGAAACGTGACTGATAACAATAAATCATTTAAGTGCGTTTTCACCTGTAATATATTAGACGTAACTATTCGCCGCAGTTACATATTATACATAAGGTATAAAACATGATGGGTTGTGTTGCGATAGAAAAATAATCAACAATCATCGTGATATGCGGTTAAATGGGAAGCGTAAGTGCTTTTTTGGGGTTTTTTTTTCCCCCTCCGTATTATATCACACATATTTGCCAAGGCTAGCAATATTTATTAATTAAAGGGTGAAACTTTACTTTTATCCATTTACAGTTACATGGAACACCGACAAGACAAGCTGTTTCCTGTTCTCACTTACATTAAAGCAGCAACAAACAGTCGTTCCCTCTGAAGTGTCCTTTTTTTTTTTTTTTTTTCTTTTTTCTTTTTTAACGTCCTATGGATGGTATTATGGAAATAAACCCACGGTTTCCTATTTCAGAGCAATCAAAGTGCAAAGCCCTTCCGTTCGAAGATTTCTCGCGGAGAAGGTTACCGCTCTTCCCAACAAAAATGGCACACAAACGTCTCCTTACAGAAATCCTCACCGTATCAACCATGATATAGTTTTTCTTTCTTAAATAACAGCACATATTTATTGTGTTTATTAGTAGTCTTTGATTATGGGACCTCATGAATGAGCTGTCACTATAGAAACGGTAAGTATTAGAACGAGCACATTTCTATAAACCTGCGATTTGCTCGGTAGTCAAAACTACCGCCTGTGCTGCTGTTGGAGAAAACAATGTAAGAGTTAGTTCTGGTTCACTGATCTGATTGGACGAGCAGCGTTCCAAGAGTGCTTATGTTCAATGTAATCACGCTGAGATGTTTCTTTGTTTCTAGTACTCCGCTTGTCCGTGTCACGTGAATTTTCAGTACCATCATCAATCCCGCCGAAACTGTTACTACGGTAGAGTTAGCGGCAGCATCGGAGCACATGGCAAACGTCATTTGGTGTCCCTCAATATTAATTTCTTGTTGCATGTGCGATGTCGCTTTATTAATTAATATTGTGCATTTTTGTGTCTGACCAGTGAGATTAGAAAGTTCAACAGCACTGTGGTGTGAAGAATAATATAATGTGCGATGAGCCTGGAAATTCAGAATTAGTCATTAAACCTGATATGATTTAGTTAGAAGGAGGAAAATAAAGCTGTTTTAAAAAAAAAAAAAAAAAAAAAAAAAAAGTGAAAATTTCTCATTTCTGGCTTTTGCTTGTAGTTTTTTTGTGAAATGTTTTCTTTGGTATTAAACATTCAGTATGTTCACACAGGAGACGTTTATCACATCACTGATCTTTTTTTTATGGCTTTTTTTTTTTTTTTTGTTCCAACACAGATTAGAGTGTCTTCCTGAAATGATTTTTCCTTTCATTTCCTCCCATAAATTCTTTGTGTGTGGGGCTAATTAATCCAGAAAGCACTGAGATTTGGACTCGGTCAGTGCCAGAAGGCTTAAAAGCTGCCCGAGCAGCCGAGTTAACATGAGACTAAATCTATATTTGCAGACTGGTCTTGTTCACATCATGAAGCTATTATGACTACCTAGTGTCCTTCGAATTTCCCCTCATCAGTGCGTCTCTTTAGCAGCAGGTCAGCTTTATTTATAATTCATAGCTCACTCTTGCTGCTTGCATAATGTTAATATTGAATGATGGCTTCTTAATTTCTTTCTAATGCTTTCCGTTTTCAAATCCTCATCCAGTTTCAGGTTTGGTTTTTTTTTTTTTTTCTTCCTTTTTCGTGTTTATTGAGCCGAACTAGCACTCAATCATGGAAGTACATTAACAGACCTGCCGTCCTTTCCGCATTTTTAATATCTGCTACAAGTTAGGACTTGCAAATACGCCAGCCGTCTCATTTCTTTTCCCTCCACCAAAAACGGCGAATAGACGCGAATCTGAGTGTATAGGCATTTTCAACTCTGATGTTAGCCGACACTTCCTGGAAGCCCCGCCCCCTTCCCTTCATTTCGCGTTAATAACATTACTCCCGGTGTTCTCCTCTTAATCCATTTTCCCTGCTTGAAAGTTGTGGCCTCACTGTCTGTCAAGGTAAATGGAGATTGTTTTAAGTTCATTAATGCGAAATGGAATTTATCAGTGTATGTTTGACTTCGCTAACACTAGACACATATATCTTTAACAGCAGGTAATGATATGTATTACAGATGCCATTGAAAAAAATTTTCCCAGTAATGATTAAAAACAACTAATAAGGATAAGGCTGTCATGGTGGATACTGGAGCGTGGGTATATACGGGGTTTTGGTAACCACCAGACGCTTGGAGGTGGTGTAGTTACGATGTGAACACTGGAGACATTTACATGCACTTTTACGGTAGATGCTTTACCTAAAATAGAAGAAAAACTAAAGGTTTTTACACATACAGGGTGACCCTGATAATACGTAAGTGCAAAAAAAAAAAAATGTTCATGTCAAGAATGATGCGATCAACAAAAATAATCACATGACGATGGAGTCGACAAGTGGTGATGAGCTGGTGATCCCCCAATGGCCCCCCCCCCCCCCCCCCCAAAAAAAAAAAAGAAAAAAGGGGCGGGGGAGACCGAATTGGATACATCCTATCCTGAGAAGTAGCCGGGAGTTTCACTGCTTGGTTCAGGACTCCTGAAGGTAGATCCAAAGTAGTAGAAAGTAGGTCAAGACCTACTTTAGGATGTCTTTGGGTCAATTTTAAAGAGTTGTTGGAGATATTAGCTCCATACTTTGAGGTCTTAGGTCATCATGTTTATAATTTTTCTTGCCCAGCACTGGGTAATGAACGAGCGACTTTACCACACCTGCAGCAGTGCAATGATGTCATCAGTCTACATCCTGATTGGTTGACTGTTCTGTTCATGGACAGAACGTTATAAAAATCGACAATGTTGTAAAAAAACTAAACGTTGCTTTACACGTTGAAAGTGTTTTATTTACAGGATAGTTGTAAAAAAAAAAAAAAAAAAAAGTATCGTCAGATGAAAAATGGTACCGACAACACGTACTGAATGTGTAAAGACCTTAAAACAGCCAAGCGGTAGCTTCCCGTGCTCCCGCACCCAAGCCTGGGGTTTACCATAAAAGTCTGTAGAAGCCAAACAAAGCAGGTTCCAGAGCATTTCATGGATCAGAATAAGAGAGAATCTCTCGGTTTGCTCATTATCTGGTCTGATCTTTGCGGCATAATGGAATCCAATGGTAAAGAAATCGAATCTTGTTATTCCATAAATACTTTTAAATACTACAAGACCGTACCATGTCCGAAGTTCCTCACGGTTCTTCTCACCCTGGGTTAATATATGGCAAAAAGCAAGGTATTTTCAAACCCGTACATTTTGCCCCTACTCTGAACAATTTAGTGCCACTGGAAGTATTTTGACTTCACAGAATTAAATTCCCAGAGCAATGTGTCCCCTGGGTGTGCTTGGGCTCCTGTAGCTCTATACATGCGGAGAGACTCGACCACTCCATGTTCAGTTAATAATGTTGAAAACGTATATTTTTCATATTTTGGAATACGGATTGAAACTCTCCAGATCGTGTTAACGATCTAATTTTACTTCAGAAGGTTTTTTTGGACGCTGTATGTTTTATAATCTAGCAATCATGACAGCAGTTACATGTTAAAAATAGATTGTGCTGTTAACTGTCTAAGACACGAGTCGTCCAGTGGCAGACTGCAGTCAGGATCTGGACCCGGCAACGTGTTTCAGTGGACCAGATCAAGCGTTTGGAAAAAATGCTGCATCAAAGTATATATTAAAGGGGCCGGCTCATCCTTCCCAGAATCCTCGGCGTCAAGTAGCTGGGCACATTTTCTAGCCTTGTCCTGCTTCGAGTGAGTGCTTTATATCTCCATAGTGAGCAGGTGCACCTCTACAGAGCTGCCATGCTGCGCTGCTACTGTAGCCCAGAACGGACAAACTTCTAGAGAGCGGCTTTTGCATTTTATTTATTTATTTATTTTTTTATAGGTGGCAGCGTGAATCCAGAAGGAAGACGAAGAAGAAGAAAGTGTTTTTACAGTTTCTGGTTTGATTAGAGAACTGATACAGGGATCGTTTAAAAAAAAAAAAGTGTTAAGGGATAAAAAGGACAAAAGAAGTCCACGTTTATTCTCTTACGTGTGAAACTGAAAACAGATTCTCGTACGTTTAGAGTCATTCATATGTCATGCTTCTTGTATATTTAGAGTTCATGGCTTTAGTCAAAAGTGGTAACATGAAGCACGACTATGCAGCAAATCATAACCAGTACTTTAACCAGTGGCTTATTTATAACCATGAATTAACTACTACTGGTGAAACTGGTTAAATAGAAATGTAATTGTCACCATCCAGACTTGTCAGTCGCTGCTCCAGGCATTCTGTAAGCAATACATTTTGTTACTGGACTGTTGAATAAACATTTGAATTGAATATCCCTGGTCAAGGTCAACCGGACAGCACGAATAAACTTCTATGAAAAGGAATTATGACAGTTAGGACCCAGAGCCGTTTTTGCTTTTTGATTGCGAGCATAATTCATCCCGATCCCAATGTCACGATGTCGCGGCAACCCCCATGTGTCGATGTGTAGATCAACAGCGTTAACCTTGATTTGTTTTGGTTAAGGACGTTTCTGCTGAGAGTTATGTCTTTGAATAGCACCGCAGTCCTCATCTGTAAATTTGCATGTTGTGGAAAATGGCCTTGTGTCAGCAAAGAGCCATTTCTCGCACGGCTCACCTTGAACAATGTAATTATGTCACAACGTCGTATCACTTTAAAAGCAACTCGTGCAATTTGAAGGCTGGGAGGGAGGGAGACTAATCTGGGGGCAAAGTGCTGAGTAATCTTAAGCCAATTTCACTTTATTAAATTTCTCACAAAATGTGCTTTTTCCCCCCTTGTCAGAGCCCTGCTGAGTTCACAGGAGCAGTTCCAACTCCTCTTCTGTAGGGTTTTTTTTTTTTTTTTGGGGGGGGGGTTCAATGGGCTTTGTCATTTTTACTTAGAGGCGAGGTTTGATTTAAAAAATGATGGGCATATTTCATATTAAAACATGCTTTAAATCCACTAGCATAAATAAGAGCTATGAGGGTGACCTTTAATTTGGTCTGTTTATAGCTAATACCCATTAATTAGGGTTAGGGTTAAACCAAGGTCATGGTTAGAAGCTCTAAACACACCATTTATAAACACACCATACCATTTAACCACGGAGTAAGTTCTCGCTTTGATATTCATCTTAATTATGTATGGTACGTAAATTTCGGTGCACACTCGCCTATAACTAAATGCTTTTTTTTTTTTCCCAGTGTGTTCCTAGGAGTAAGATGTGCATCATTTAATTTGATGATATGGTGAAATTAATAGCCGTGATTTGAGCAAAAACAGAAATCGGAAGGTTACTTCTGTTTTTTTTTTTTTTTTTGTTTGGTTTTTTTTTTTTATTATTATTATTGTTGGATTGTCTTATCCGGGATTTGTGCAGTAGCACATTTATAAAGGGTATAAACTTCTGTTTCCTTTCCAATAGCCTGCTCTGCAGCATGTCTGTGGGAAAAAAAAAAAATTCAAATAAGACAAAAAAAATTGGCTGACCTCCCGAGAACCCCTCCATAACCCACTGAAACTCAATCACATCCCCAAAACAACAGCATGTGTCCATCTTAATTTTCCAATACAGTTTAATGTCATATTTATGTAAATATTTTCCGATTTTGCTGTGTATTAGCGAGGAGAAATGTCAGCACTCACATAAAATAAAACAATCGTGTCGCATGCTGGAGTGGGATTTAAATTGGATTCCTGCAGCAGGCAGCGCAGCTGATGAAGGAGAAAACAGGCAGCACTTTGATTACATGTTGCAAGATCTTTACACAATAATCTCTCCTCCACATGTTATTTACATGCACTCTAATGTTTTAATCTGCACCGAGATGCACCGGCCCACTCTCTCATTTCTTGTTGCTGATTGGTTCGCGCGTGCGTGTGTATATAGAAAGGCGAGGGCTAATGTTCCGTAACTGTAGTCAAATATAAATATAGCGAATGTTGTGGTGCTGTATTTTTAACTGCGTATATGAAATGACCTTGTACTTTTATAGAAGGCTTGCGATCGTTTCAACTCCACATTCTAAACTGTGTGTGTGGATAGACAGATAGATATATGGAGGAATGAGTGGGTGAGTGGATGGATGGATAGATAGAGTGACTTGTGAAAGTATTCACCCCCTTGGTGTTTTTCGTGTTTTGTTGCATTATAACCCAGAATTAAAATCGATTTTTAACATGCCTACCAATTTCCATCCATCCATCCATTATCTATAGCGCTTTATCCATCTGGGTCGCGGGGAAGCTGGAGCCAATCCCAGCATCT
>JAQQZR010000015.1:6019311-6031589 GCA_030068235.1 Notoglanidium macrostoma
TCTCTCTCTCTGTGTCTGTCTGTCTGTCTGTCTCGCTCTCTCTCTCTCTCTCTGTGTGTCTGTCTCTCTCTCTCTCTCTCTCTCTCTCTCTCTCTGTCTGTCTGTCTGTCTCTCTCTCTCTCTCTCTCTCTGTCTGTCTGTCTGTCTCTCTCTCTCTCTCTCTCTCTCTCTCTCTCTTGCTTTCTCTCTCACTTTCTCGCCAGCCTCTCTTTTCTAAAGGTCTTTGCACATACAGGGCAACGTGAATAAACGATGGGAAAGTGTGAGGGGGAAAATCGCAGCATTGATATTTACAATAAATGTGATTTCCACAGAAATAATCGCGTGACAATAGAGCCGACGCGCGATGACGAGCTGGCGCGTATTCTTTTACCGAAGAGAGGAGCAAGGACGTTTTGGGTCCGTCCCATCCTGAGAAGCAGGCGAGAATGCAGGGAGTGTGTTAAAACTCTCACGCTCCGTGAACTCCATCTATCCTCACCACATCACGGAGCAGGCTACAGACCACGAACTGTACACCATTGCCGAGCGCCTGTCCTTACCCAAACAATATCCTGGCGGATGACAAAATAGTAACAAATGCTCGCTGTACGTGTTGAGGCTTTAAGATGAGACAGAAAAAATGAATAAATATCAAGATGTAGAGAAACTGCAAGGTCATCCATCCTGAAGACTCAGAAAATGTATAATTGCCTCTTTACCTCTGACACTGGCGTCTCCTTCCAACTAAACATCTCCTTAAAACACATCAGCGCGCGTGCACATTTTGAAAGCACTTTTATCTACAGTATAGCGTTCCTTCGAACGAGCTGTTAATATAAAAACGGGACCAGATTAGAACCACTGCGTTGATATAAACCTGCGGTTTGTCTTGCAGCCAGCACTACTGTCTTCGCTATGCGGACTTTTATCTAACAGCACTGCTGCTTTGAATTAGTTTCCTCTCATTTTCGAATGAGATTTTTTTCCCCCCTGTTTTGTTTAGAAGTGCTCGGCGCAGTGCTGGTGTGTGTATAATATCTGCAGCTCTTGTCAGTGTCTTGCTGTGTTTGTGTGTCTCTGCAGGTCCCCCTGGTTACAGATGGAGAGACTACGGTGCCCTGGCCATCATCATGGCGGGAATGGCGTTCGGCTTCCATCACCTGTACCGCGTAAGTTCCAGCATGACCTGAGACACAAACCCCCCCCCAAGGTTATGATTTAAAAAAAAAAAAAAAGAAAGAAAAATCGAATCCAGTCGATCTGCAGATTCCGGCTTCCTTTTCTATACGTTGGCTTCAAGAGCCAGGGATCACAGGCGACGTTCCCGTCTGCGGCTCGGCTCGTACATCGCCGTCTGCTTTGCGTCGTGCGCATGAGCTCATCTCGAGCACTTTTTCTCTCCATCTCACTTTTCCTATATGGAAAAACCCGGCGCCAGGACACGTCCTTTGATTCGAGCGCTAAAGGGAGACCCAGGACTCAACATCCTACACCAGCCACAGGGGCATGTGGACTCCATTACTCCCTTTTATAGCTGGAGAGCAGCGAGCGAAGGCCGTACTCACTGGAGTACTCGCATGACGTCATGCTCAGGATGAGTGTATGCATGTTGCCGTGTGTGGTGTGTGCGCGCCTTCAAAACGGCCACTTCAGTTCGACCCCTCCGCTCCTGTCAGCACACGCGGCTCTATAAAGCCTCTCATGGCTCTGCAGCTACGCGACCGACATCATTAATAGTTTGGGAAGAACTGCATAGAGAGCCATTTTTTCCACATGACACAGGAGATCTGCACTTTCTCGCGTCATGTCATTCCTGTCTCAGTATTGTGGAATGTGTCTGTTTCCACTGTACTCATTACGCTGTTCTAATTTCCCTCAAAAAGCACTCCTTACTCATTGTAGACTTAAGGATTAAAACATGACCGTGCTGTAGTAACAGGAAGATCATCAGAGCGTAGTTACTGTTCCTACCTTGAGATGATTGTTTTTCTTAAACAGCATTTTCTTAAATGTTTTATTCCTCTTAAGCTACAGCGAACTGCCAACCATAGGGTTTTTTTTGTTTGTTTGGTTTTTTTTTTTTTAAAAAGAACGTTGTGGAACTTTGCAAAACATGTTAGTTCTTCTTATCGCTTGCATTATAGCAGCTAGAAACAGTAGTTCCTGCATCAGCTTCTCATTTTTTGTCTTTCACTTCATGTTTAAGAAGATAACAAAAATACAGCTTTTACCCGAAGCACTTACCGGAAAAAATAAAGTTAACAAAAGTTTGCTGACCGTTCACCAAGCACTGACATCGGAGACTCCTTCCTTACATGTCCTTCCTGTAATCTGTTTATTATCAGGCTAGGACCAGAGTGATACGTTGTAGTTTCAAAACGAAAACGATCTCCGTCCAGACTATCAGGAACGTCTAGATTAACCCACCTGGAAGCACATGTCACATGACCATTCGTGTACACCGGACACGCCGGTATGAACAGGAACAGATCTGCAGTTCTGCTGTTGGTTGCCTAGTTGCAGATCGATCGAATAATGGCTTGCTTCCTGTGCATGTAGGCAGTTGTAACTTTGTAAAATGCAGAATTTAATTGCTAGCCAAGACAGCAAGCTTGTAATCCGTCGTCCATGCTGCATTCTGCTGGAAGTCCAGGCTGATGCAGTTTGTTTACTTCTGGGAAAGGGTCACGTGATTGGAACGTGATGAATCAGGGAAGGATACATCGTGACTGATGAGACAATCAAAGCCAATGTGTTTCTGCATCATTGCTTCCCAATGGCTACGTTTCTGGATGCCCACGTTAAAACATTTTAAACTGAAACGGGGCCAGCGTGGACACCCGTGGACAGTCAAATGCTCCTTTTGATATGTAAGGAAAATATAAGATGTCAGTCTGCTCCAAATCACGTGAACTTCTATTTATTATTCTCAATCTTTAATAAAAAAAAACTAAAAAAAAAACTGACTCCACTGATCGCTTTAGATTTTGTTTTAAAAAAAAAGTTTTTGTTTGGCGGTAGATATATATATTTTTTTAACCTCTTCGCAACCTGTGTAAATTTTCTTTGTCCAGAAATGATATTTTCCTACACTTTTGTCTTGATTACATATTTTTAGACATAGTAAAATGTATTTATTTTATATTCTTTCAAGCCGAATGTTTTAGTCTTTATTTATTTATTTATTTTTTTAAACTGCTTTACTTTTTAATAACAACTATCTGGACAGAATCCAAATTATTATTTCATGCTCATTTAAATGTGAAAAATAAATCCGTCTGAAGAATCTGGAAATGCGTATAAATGATTTGTTCCCAACAGAGTTAATAACCACCGCACCTTTGCAGTCGCACGTTATGATGTCCGTTTTAATATCCGATAAGCTTACATTTTGTTTTTGGATGTGTATATATACATTTTATTTAATCCTAATATGTTTGACCTAACTTTGTTTGGTATGCTGAGACTGTTATCTAGCCTTTTCATTTTAATACATGTTTTGCATCCTGCATTGTTTCATATTTCCACTACTTAGCTATCTACCTGTGTTTCGGTTTATCCATCTATCTATCAATGCAGTGGTCCAGTGCAAAAGTTTGCATACCCTTCGGACAGTCAGAAAGACTATTGTAATTATAGCAGCAACACCTGTATTGCATGTGACCCAGATGTTCCTTTTCGTATTACAAATAACACGGGCGTAAGTTACGGTCTCAATCGTTCAAAAGCTTGAACTTTTTTCAATGTGACATAAATGTTATATAATGCCTTATATAACCACCCTGTCTCTTAATAACCCTGATAAATCTGTCTGTCTCCTCCGAACAGCTTTAAACCTGTTTTCCCCGAACTACGTAGTTTAAAAAGATGAAATTCTTGTTTTAGGTTGTCTTGTACAGCTGCATTTCATTTTTAAGAGGAATCCGTTCGTGGCTGAATTGCAAACTTCATTTTTTCCGTTTAGATGGGGTGCAAACTTTTGCCTCTGTCTGTATGTGTATATGTAATAATTTGTGACTAAATTTGATTTAAGTTTGAATTTGGTTGAAGCATATGAATTTGCATTAAGCATGCTATTTAAGACCCCTTTTCCTCTTTTCTCACCAGACTGGTTCTTCTCTCTCGCATCAGTCACTCCATTGTGTGTGTGTGTGCGTGTGTGTGTGTGTGCGCTGACATGGTTAGGTGGTATTCCCTGGTGTGAGCGCTCACACTGCTGTCATATCACAGGAGCGGCGTGCCAGTGCCACCATATGCCCCGCGCTCGGCCCATCCTTTATTTATACTATAGAGCACGGTGTAAACACCACTCGCAGCAGCCCTCTTATTAATTACCCCGGCGCTGACAGCCATTTAATCTTTTTCAACTTAAAAGTGTTTATTACTTTCGCCAGTGTCAAGAACGCTCGGGCCGCTGTGAAAACCTGGCCGGACCAACTGTTCCTCTGCAGCAGACCAACGGCCTGACGTGCTTGTAGCTCGCTCCGGGACCTCCTGTTCCAACTCCCGTTAATCTAACGCTACGGAGCACTGGTAGCTTTGTAAAAAAAATAAATAAATAAATAAATAAATAGTTACCTTACGTGGACGGCATGTCTCAAAAGAGTCAGAGAGCCCAGGGATGTGTTAGCCCTCCGACCCACTGGCTCATGAACGTGTTGTTGAACAAGGCTTAACTCTGACAAGCAATTGTGCTCACAAGGTGACATGTTGGAATGGAGCAGCCAGGCTGTGGGCAAAAAGGCTTAATGAAGTTGAACCCAAAGTCATGCCCCGTTGCTTAATTCTTGGCCTGCTTGTCAGCTATTGAGTCAAATTGTTGAGGATGAAGTGAGCAAACCACAAGATTTTCCAGAGGGAGAAGGAAAAGGAGGATGCAAAACAGCAGACCCGGTCTTTTTAAAGCGTATTAATTACAATCGGTAACGCAGCTCATCAGGTAAAAGTGCTCCCTTACTGCTGTAAATATGTTTCATCTTTTCTTTTTTCCCCATGATATTTGTGTCAGTTTCCCGAGAGGCCCCGTTTAGCCCAAATTGGCAGCCGTACGTCCTGTTCTGGGCGTGTGCGGCCGAGCGTGCCCTCGCACGTTTGCGCTGTTCTCTCTCCCCCTCCCCTTCCCGCGCGGCATTCTAATAGCGTGTCATGTTTTTAATTGCAGAAATACATCCTTCCCCTCATTATGGGCAGCAAAGAGGACAAGAAGCATCTGCAGAGGATCGAGAGCAGCATCGTCGACATGAGTGGCACGCTGACACAGACAGGTGAAGATTAATATCTTCATCACTTTTTCCTCCTTAACATTTTCCTTCATTTATCTGTCGCCAAAATCTGCTCACATTTTACAAATGACGGTCCTGTCATTTCGCTTTAATTTGAAATTGCTTGTTTACTGTCAGCTCAGCCTCAATTAATTACGTTTCGCTGAAAAGCTCTTAACCTCGGAATATTAATGAGGGAAAGGGGAGTGACAGCGGTTCGCTTCTTTTTTTTTTTTTTTTTTTTCCCTCTTTTCTTTTTTTTTTTTTATGTTATAATTTTTCTCCCCTTTGTGACTGCGTGGCGAGAAAGTTCATTTTAATTTTCGTCGCGCTGCTGCGGCGTCTCGGCTGCGGCCCGAGCGGGACGGTGATTAAGTGTGCGGTGACAGGTGCGTCTTCTGCCTTGGACAGGTGAGGAATCTGAGGAGGGCTGTCAGAGAGGGATTCCTCCCCTCCCTTTTACGTCTCGTGTGCGCTGCTCATCCCCCCATCCGACACTCATCCACTCCTTCACTGCCGTAATTAAACGAGCTGGCAACCATGAAAGCGAGATGCTTCCCAGAGAAACTTTAGTCTCGTTAGTGCTGCGTTCACTATGCAAGTCTTCTACACACGGAGTAGGGGTGTAACGGAGTATTAATATATCATCCGGAATGAACGCGTAATGTGTTTAAATCAGATACAGACAGGAAGCGAACTTTTTCATTAATTCAGTTGCTTGCTTGAGTAGCCTGGGTGCAGAGGGCGGAGGATCTCGTACTGCATCGTTACTAAGTGATATCATACGAGTGGTGCAGCAGAAAAGCGTCGTTCAAATCTCTGAGCTCAAGTATGCAGAAGAGGGTCGATAGCGCTTTTTTTTTTTTTTTTCTCTGAGAGTGTTAAGCTACGTTGTAGCATGACTACCAGTTCGAAAGTATCGGAAAGACCAAATTAAAGAGGAAGTGGGGTTTAAAAAAAATATTAAACCAAAACAAGCATTATATAGCAGTACTGTGTGAACTTTTGTGAAGCGTAAACGTTATCTGAAGCGTCGTCAACTGTAAACAGAAGTTCCCTGATATGGGAATGTCCTCATAGAAGACATGTCTAGTTATTTTGAATGGAAAAAGAAAATGACTTCTTTGTCCGGAAGTCCAGTTTTTCAAGGTGTTCCCAGGAGCATAGTGACGGGATTTAATTACACGTTAATTAATAAAAGGAAAAAAAGCCTCCAGGTTCTGGCCACACCCGCTTCTGATTCAAATTTGATTGCAGATATCTGGGGCAGTGAATAGTGGCATTGTGTGCTTTCGCGTGCGTGTGCGTCGAGATGAATGAAAGGAGCACAAACTTGAACATCTCTTGCCTTTTTTTTTTTTTTTTTCCCCTTTTTGTTCGTTTTTACGCCGCAACATTTATTTGATTAGTCTTTGTTTGCACTTTAGACTTTTGACAAGACCGGCGTTACGTACTTTGCATAAGACCCTACTAGCATTAACGGCAAGTTTGAATTTGTCCCGATTTCAGGCTTTTAGAACAGTGAAAACAAATTTGTGTCTGCCCGCACATTTGTGTCTGGCGCGGCTGTCGGTTGGAGGCCGTCTGTTGCTGCTGCTCTTGTTCTGAATGTCGTTTTTTTTTTTTTTTTTTTACACGATCCCTGGGGAATCGAAATAAGCAAATCGAGCGCCGCAAAAGAGGATGTCGCCAGTTACAAATAGTACATCAAGATTGGGTTGAACGCACTGGCAGACAAGCCGGCCATTTTTCTGGCGAGGCTCCCGAGTCGAGCATGTGTTTAGCGATTTTAATCTTTTCTGCAGAGCACGGGTGTCGTGTGCTTCGGGAGTGCCTGAGGAGGCCTTGTGAATTGGGAGCCTTTGCGTGCAAGCCGAGTGTGGCTTTCTGTATCTGATTAACAAATGAGCCCTTTCATTGTCATTTTGGTTCATATATGCAAAGAAAAATCCTTCCTTCGTGTTATGGTACATGCCGTGTCGTCATTCCATTTGGCTTCACCTGCTTTAATTCCTGCTTTGTTTAGGGTCACGTTGGAGATTTTCGTGATAAGGATGGCCTCGGTGCGGAGCTGGATTTCCTTACTAATTTTCTCTCGGCCTCGATCGGGCTCTGTGGCTCCGAATGTTCCACCTTTCCTCAGTCAGTCACACTGCTGATCTAATTTGCTGTGGCTGCACTAGCCAAGCTGCTATTGTACTTAATGACTATTTCAGTTAACAGTTGGGAGAGGGTTGCAATTACAGCGTGAGTTTTCCCCCTCTCCTCACAACATGAGTAATAGCAATTGACTGCCTCTCTTGCCAATTGCTCGCTCCCTTTGTTAACTCCGTGTATTTCTTCAGCGTTGAGCACTACGAAGCGATGTGTCTCTTTGAATACGGCCACATTACTCTCCCCTCCTCCGAGCAGGCCCTGACTCCTATTACGATTTCCCTGCGACTTTGCACACGCAATTAATGAACGGGGCCTGGAAGCACTTCAGTGTGTACACACGCGCACGCACGCGCTCGTACACAGACAGGCTGTAAATGGAACGTTGTCTGAGCAGAGCATATTGCTGACCAGCTGGCCATTAAAGAAACAGAGAGGCCTGGACATATGTAGGATACAATATATAGAGGTATCTGCTCAATAATTTACACAACACACACCGCACGGTTCGGCGCAGCAGCTGTGAGACCACTCGCGGCTTCTCAAGTTCACCCACTCGTTGCCTACAAAGACGCGGTTCGTTTCAAGCCGAGCCAGCCCGACTGGCCGCGTTATCGCTCGCCTTCCCCTCCGTCGCTCGGAATATGTGGGCTGTTTCTCCTGAGCAATTGACATTCGTCGTCAAACCCGAGCAGCTGTCTCTGTGCTAACAGTCCTGCTTACACTGTTGCCCACGTGTCATTAAACTGGCATTTCTGTATACAGAACGTCTGCTATCATGTATACAGTAAATACGCCACCAAGTTACGGATCCAACTGTCTGCCATGTGTAGTTCCGCTTCAGGTGAAAGATCCCGAGATTGCTGGAATGCACCAAGGGTGATCGACCAGCTGTTGAGAGTACCGTGGATTTTAGGAACAAAAACGCATGTTACTAGGAAGCACGTCATGTCACGTTTTTCTTCTCAGACAGAAGAATGCAGGTTCGTGATGTCACGGAGGAACCCCTTTTCAACTCCGATACCAGAGACCCCTTCCATAAATGCTCAGTACCCGTGTTCACACATCTGTCCCGTGTTGTTTTTTTTTTTTTTGTTTTTTTAAATACTGCCCTGTCCGCCATCCAAGTAAGTCGTTACTATAGAAACGTTAACGTGTTCGAACAGGACTGCTGTCAGTGCTGCCGTTCTAGCAAGCGCAGCAGCACCAGCTCGTAAATTAGATTCGAGAATTCGGCGGTACAGCTCGGTATAGCTGTTCCAGGAATGCGCTAATTCTTTTTTTTTTTTTTTTAAATACAATGCCTGTATCGCTTTGCTAACCTCAAAGCAGTACACGCTGTTCGCAAAGCTTAACAAAACAAAATGCCGTGATGGGTATCGTGTGACGTGTATCAGGTATTTACATTTTCATCAACTGTTCGCTACATGATAGACATCTAAAACAACATAGCCCACAGGGCTTGAACATCTGCATGCGCTTCCAAGAACCACGTTTTCATGTCAACGTTTATCAATACGCAACACAGTTGGGTCGAGTTAAAGATTTGTATAGCAGGAAATGAATTAGGGCTGGAAGTTCAGAGCAGGTGACTTGTGATGCGTGTTCAAAAGCAGGTGACTCACCCGCTTAAGTAAATTTCCTAAGCTCCCCATTTAGATGATGCAAATTACAAGAGTGTAGTCGCTACCTTGAAGATGTCCAAGCATCCACGCCGCGGCCGGACCGCCTTGCACTTGCGTAAAGAGAATTTAAAGAGATGCTAAATAAAACGTGATCTATGAATGAGAAGCTGGCAAGTCCTGTATATTACCAACATATTAACGAATATACTTGGTTATAATACTCTCATTCATCACTGCTATTTATCCATCCGTTTTCTACGCCGCTTATGCACTGCGAGTCGAAGCGGGCGCTGGAGCCGTTGTCGGGTCACTCCAAGCGAGAGGCAGGGTACGCCGCTGATCTATCGCCGGGCTAACACAGAGACGTATAACCGTTCACACTCGCACCTACGGGAAATTTAGAGTAGCCGGTTGACCTAATCCGCATGTCTTTGGACTGTGGGAGGAAACCGGAGCACCCCGAGGGAAAGCCAGTGCGGTACGGGGAGAACATGCAAAAGCGCACTCTTGTTATTCGACAGCTTGGAAAATAGCACTTGATCCAGCAGCTGCATTCACTCTCATGCTGCTTCTGAATATCAAGTTCAAGTATCATTTAAGTACAGGATTTCCTCCGAGCTCTTGAACGTGCGCCGTTGAAATATTGAATTGAAGTGTGCGCTTAAGTCGGCTCTGAATACACCTAATGATATATACCGTCATTATTGCATCGTTAAAAAAAAAAAAAAAAAGGGGACGTTAGTAATAGCAGCGAAACACGGTGATGTCATCTGTTCGGCGGTCTTTTCTAAGAGCGCGCCCGTAACTTTCTCCACCTCTTTCTTATCCTTTATTATCAGTGCACACGCTTTATGCCCTTGTAACGCCCTTTCATTTCACGTCTCGCGTCTGCACGTAGCCCGTTAGTAGCTGCTCCGTGTCGCGGCGTGAGCCGCCGAGAGAAAACATATGTAATGTGTCCCGGCTTGTATGTTGAAAAGCTGTTTCTGTGAAAGCAGAACAGTGTAACGGTGCACTGGAGAGTCGGCAGCTAATAATATCTGCTGATGTTAATCCAATTAGAGTTGATTTAACACTTTACAGAGCATGATTTATAGAGGCGTTTATTGGTTTTCTGTAACGTAATCAGTTTGGAAACTTAATGCATTGTTTGGAAATGCATGTGTGACTGGAAGCAGGCAGAGAGCAACTTGTGCTCTGGGTTATTTCCAATGATACCCCCATTAATAACACCAACTCTTGGCCTGTTAGCACTGCTTCTTTTTGCTTTTTTCCCCCCTCCTTTCCCAGGCTTTCTCCGATGCACGGGAACGGCGCAACCTGGCAATAATTTAATCATGGGAGTCGATGGAAAATGAGCTATATTCGCTCAGATTAGTGAGGACACGTCGCCTAGCCTCCTCGGCTGCATCCCAAATGAATGGGGCTTTTTTTTTTTTGTTGTTTTTTTTTTTTTTTTTGTTCCCTTCATCTTGTTGATTGTTTGGAGAGTTCGAGAGAGACTAACCCATGCTAATGGAGGTTTAGAGACAGTGTGCTGATATAAGATCAGACACTGGTGATTAATCATGAACAAATATAGTCATCTTCTATTACTGACTGAGGGAAAAGCAGAGCTAAAGAGAAAATTATGAGCAACATGAACAAACATTCTGAGCTGGAGAACATTTTAGCATATTTGTATTCGATTAGCTTTATTTTCGCCAAGCATTCATAAACTGATGCTGAGGGTCTTTGTATCTCCGTGTGTGTGTGTGTGTGTGTGTTCTGTTTATAGTGACCCAGTTGCAGACGACTTTAGCCTCAGTGCAGGAGTTGTTGGTCCAGCAGCAGAAGAAGATCCAGGAGCTGTCTCAGGAGCTGGCTAACACTCATGTAAGCTTCTTTTAGTCTCTCAAACAAACACACACTTCACGGGTAGACGAATGAGAAGCCCGGGCATCCGGGACAGGCCGATTCTGCGTGCGCTTCTTATTAGCTTACCGTCTGTTATTACATTACCATAGCTACCACTTTTTAGCCAAGTCAGTTAGGTTTCACACACACAATCCACACTCTTAAATATTTGTGCTCCTGATTCAACAGTTCCGTGAGCGGCATCGAATTCGCCCCGGTAACTGAATTTTCTCGATTTGAGTAACAGCCTTCATTATATCACTTTTACGCTGGAAATGACATTCTCCAAACAAAATAATGCAAGGAATCCATATTAATTCTCTGAACGCAGTCTTCGCCATTTACAGCAGGGTGGATTGCGGAAGAGTTAACATCTGAGCGAGAGAGAGAGAGAGAGAGAGAGAGAGAGAGAGAGCGGCACATCCCAGCAGTCTCCTGGGAGAAAAGGTTACATCTCGTACTGTAGTCTTAGCACCAATATATCATGAATAGTAAAGAGCTCTGATTCCGGTGGTGTGTAAAAAAAAACAAAAAACTAGATTTTCATTTGCTAAAGGAAATGCTCACTGTGCTTGCGAGCAGCTGAGTGAGATGTGAGATGGAGGGATTAAATAAGGAAAGCAGTGATGAAAAGAGGAAAGAAGGGAAATGGAAAAAGAGGAAGAGGAGAAATAAGTAACGGATCGGATGGAGAGAAGAGTGGTAATAAAGACCGAAGAAACAGAACGCAGAGCGGAAAAAAGAAATGGAATGGATGGTGGAGAAAAAAAAAAAAGCCATACGATGGGAATGAGGGAGGGGGGGAAGAGAAAGAAAAATAAACGGTGTGAAGACGGTCAGGGAGAGAAGGGAGGCGCTGAGGTGTGCACCTGCACCGCGTGTGGAAGTAAAGCAGAGCTGCTGATTGGTCGGCTTTGTGACATTTATCTCAATCAAAAATGCGTTCTCGCTGCAGAGAACTTCAAAGCTACTGCTACTGGTAGTACTACTGCTGCTACTGCTATTAATCTTCAGCATCATCATCATTCATTCATTCATTCCTCTTCAATAACTGCTTTATCCTGGTCAGGGGAAAGATTCAAGATTCAAAAGTTTGTCACATACACGTATAACTCTGCCTCGAAATGTAGCCCTGACTCATTCCTGAGACTGTGCAGCGGCTTTATGTAAAACAGGATGGAGAAAAAGAGAATAAACTGACAGATTAAACAATATATACATACTTTAATGTATCTGAAAACATACACTACCGGTCTAAAGTTTGGACACGCCTTCTAATTCAGTGTTTTTCTTTATCTTTATGACTTTAAAAGAGACTGGATAATGATGGACTGTTGTTTCTCTTTACTTAGTTGAGCGG
>JAQQZR010000015.1:6032350-6063474 GCA_030068235.1 Notoglanidium macrostoma
GAAAAGCGTTCCAGGTGACGACTTCATGAAGCTGGTTAAGATAATGCCGATTGCATCATCACTGTAAATGGTGGCTACTTTGAAGAATCTGAAATATTGAAACATATTTTGTTTTTTTGTTTTTTTACACTTTTTTGTTTACCACATAATTCAGTACATGCCGTACGTGTTGCTTCATAGTTTTGATGTATTCGGTAACGTTTTACAACATAAAAAAAAAAAAAACAACCTTCAAAAAGGCAAAAAATAAGAGTTATGTAGTGTGCCGTATATAAGGTGGCATTGTGAATTATTAGATAAACGGGAATATTATTTAAAATGGCATTACGCGTTACAAGAACAGGTGCGCAAAAATGCCGTGATGGTGTAAGACGTATACAAGGCAGTGAATCCGGAGCCTGTCCTTGGAGCACTGGGTGTGAGGTGTTAATGCACCCTGGATGGACACACCAGTTCACACATTCATTCACACCTAGGAGCGATGTCAAAGCAACATGTTGTTTTGTGTGGCAGTGGGAGGAAACCCGAGATCCTATAGGACGCCCACACAGGCATAAACTCGCGCTCAGGATCAAGGTGGGAACCCTGGAGCTGCGAGTCGGCCTAATAATGCTGCATCATCATAATAATAATAATAATAATAATAATAATAATACTAGAAGCAGAAGGAGAAAAACAAGGAGTATGATGAAGTGGAATCTCTTTCACTCTCAAGGTGGTCAGGCCAGTTTAAGCTTAAACCAACACGCGCCACGGAGATGGATGCTCGGCCCTGAAGAAGGTATTAAGCTCGACATGGCTCATATGCTGCTGAAATGAGAACGTGTCCATAACAAGGCCGCTAAAGAGCATGTAAGAGCATCAACAGAAGGCTAAAACAAGGCTGCCAGGGACAGCAGCAGGACCCAGCAAGCCACCTCTCCATGTCCTCATTACTTCTCTATTTTCTCTAGATAAAGGACCTGTAATGCCAGCCAAATGGCGACGCGGGTCATGCATGTTTAAGATCACATTTACACACTCACCGAGCTGATGGACTTCTCCTAGGTACTGTACCGCTCTGTTGTACGTGCAGAATGACTGTCAGCATCCCCGCTGATGGCCTGCCTGAGGGCACCGCCTGTGCCTTTTCTTTATCACGCTCTAATTCAATGCATCCTGATGTCATAATGTTCCAGTAAAAACATCTCATGTATGACCGTGTCCGCCGCTCAACTTTTCAAAACATGTGCTTTCACTCCGTCGTCTCACACTCTGAGATCTGATGAGAAAAAGCTGGTTCACCTATTAGAACCACATCTTCATACCTCAGGATGTGAAACCCGACTCGCGTTGTATCTCACGGTGCTTCGACAAATCATCCTATAACATGCAACAGAAAGCTCTTTGGAATCACAGCTGAAATGATGTTTCATGTCCACAGCTTGTTAAGCACATGGGTGTCTGACTGCGGCATCTGGATCCCGCAGGAAAGCATATGCGGACGCATCTGGCGCCGTACGAATACGAAGGAAAAGGCGGCATTCATAAACATTTCTACTATTGTCAATGCGTCGCTTTTTCTCTCTTCTACTGACCTGGCAAAGTGCTCAGAAGCTGTGCAAGAGGCTCTGAAGCGCTCACATCCATCTGTTTAATGCACCTTCAAACAGCACAAACAGCAGCCAGCCAAAGAGGAAGGGAGCTCGGGATTCCTCTTAAAATGTAAATTGAATTAAAAAGCGTTGCCATCATTTGCCGTGAGTGCCTTGTTGGAAGCGCGAGTGTATAAAAAGTGTATTTCACATCAAAACATCCATTAAACAAACCATAAACTCTACTTTATAGCCGGAGTCTTGATCTTTAAATTTTCTTTGGGGAGAAGCAGGACCCTGTTGTCTTCAGCCGTAAGAGGAAACAGGGAAAATTGTTTTCAGGTCCGGAGCGTGTGATTAAAAACACGTGTCGAGCCGCTGAGCTAGTTATCATTTTCAGTTTTGCGGTTTTCTGGGCAGCCTTACTGCGTTTCTCTAAACTGAGCGTAATGCGCCAGGCTTGGCAATTAAGGCTCTTTAACACGGAAATGTGTGTTTAACCCAAAACACATGGCAACTCCCGTTCCTTCAGCTGCTAAGCAAACATTTCTTAAGGGCTCAACCACTGAATTACAGTGTGCCCTGTCTTGTTAGCTGCCTGGGCGTTTTTCACAGTATTGCAGCGCTGCGTAATAATAATGGGCCGAAAATAATTTTGATCTCGTGCCTTTGAAGCAGACGTTTTTATATTTTGCCATTTTGACCGTCTTAGGGTTTGCCGTCAAAAACGGGTTTTTTTTTTTTTTTTTAATCTTCTATAAAATAACGTCACTTTTGAACTTCTATGAAATGACGACGAGAACTGGACCGTTGATAAAGACTCCATTATATCTTGTCGGAAAAGAGGCTTCGTGCCCCAGGAGTCTCTCTTTTCATACATCATCTCCCTCCAGAACCAAAACCAAACCAAATGTTGGTCAAGTTTGACGTGCTGGACATTTTACACATCTTTTAAAATGACGTTTCTCGGAAGCAGTGCTACGAGCGGACGTTGATCCAGCTGTCCGATTTGAGCGAGAATGTTCTCACTGCAGTTCTTGATGGACAGGAGCGAAAGCCGACGTGGTCTTCTGCTGTCGCCGCCTCAAAGATCGACATGCTGTGCGTTCTGAGATGCTTCTCCGCCCCGCGTGGTCGTAATTTGAGTGATTTACCGTGGCCTTCCTGTCAGCTTGAACCAGTCTAATCAACAACCGTCGAAGGCATTTCATCCTGCAGAACTGCAGCTCAATGGATGATTTTTATTTTTCGCACCATTCTGTGTAATCAGAATTCCAGGAGATCATAAAAATACTTAAACCTGCCTGTCTGGCACGGTCAAAGTCACCGAGATTACATTTTTCTCCATTCTGATGTTTGATGTGAACATTACCCGTAGCTCTTGACCTGCTTCTGATTGACTGATTGGATAATATGAGCCGGCGTGCAGGTTTTTCTTTAAAGTGGCCGGTTAGTGTTTGTCTGGAAACAGTATTTTAGTACGTTCGCTTTTCTGTTTTAGCAAACAGGCCTGATATCGTTGCCAACATAGCACGCTTAAACAGTAATTGCTTAATATTAAATTGACCCTGTGGGTGGCAGTTTGGTATTTGGATGCGCTATCAGAATTATGAGCCGAGTCGGACATTATCGTCACAGGCCCAGAATTTTCATATCTCCGTATCCCTGTTATAAATCCGGAGATAGTTCCCCTTATTAGAGGCTGCACGCGGAAGATTAGGAACCGTTCAGCTTGCAGCCCAAACGCGCACCACTGGGGTAGCGCATAAACAGGCTGAAATGAATTGTACCACTGCTTTCATTGGAAACACTCCTGAGGGATTTAGTTTCAAGCTGATTCCACCATAAATATACATGCATTACACAAGGAAAATATTATCAGCGAGAGGAGCTGTGAGTTAATTTGCATTCAGACCTTTTTAAACCGTCCTTGTTAAGATATTATCCATTGCTAATGGTCTGCAGGCGTTTACTAATGTATTCAGTGCTCGCGCTGGCTGCCTGCTGCGTTTCTCTGTGTGTTCGAGTCGCTCTGAGAGGTGTTAATATTCCCCACAAGGACTAGCTACGCCATAGAGGACACAGGAATCTGTAAAGAGAAGGCGCCCACAGCCGAGCATATTGTGCACGGTCGCAGCCATCGCCGTCACCTGCCGAAGATCGGGGCGCCTCATGAATCCGAGGCTGACTCGAGGCGCATCGCGGCTCCTGTTTGCAAATATTATTTCGATTTTTATGTCCGCGAAGTGTAAGCTCAGCCGCCGAAGCAATTAATTTTTTTTTTTTTTTTTTTCCACAGGTAAAATGAGCGAGAGGCGCATTCCAGCCTTATTATGCTGGTGCCGTGGGGAGTCGGGGATTATGATGGTCGTAATGAGGTGAGGCCTGTAATCAGCGCGTCTTCACCAGGCCTAATGCGCTCAGCCCGGATCTGATGTGCCTTCCGAAAAAACACGGTACTTTATCAGAAGGGCTTTAAGAGCAGATAGGAGAGCAACCCCGACCTCACCCGTGCCTCCCCCTGTTCTATTCCACGAGTCTGATTCTTTTCAGATGCGATTCAATTAATTTCCTTTAGATGTAATTACATGTGAAAGGGACCAAGTTATCCGTTTCCACTCAACAGGGGGCCGCTGCTTGCTAACTAGCAGCCCCTGGTGAGTCGGGCATACTTAATTAGACTTTTAGCTTTCGTTTCCCCCCAGCCTTTTTCTTCGTTTCCACACCTTCTTCTTGTCTCGGTGTCTTCCTCGGAGGCCATGTGGACAGGGGGATTAAACCCTGCATGAGGGCTGTTTGTTTGTGGACGCTTCAAAGCTTCAGGTACCCTTGTGAATCAGGGGAGGTTTACGAGACGTATTTCTCCCCGGAACGAGGCTCTGCTTAATCCGCTTGAATTTGAGCACAGAAGCTGCCCCACTTTGGGCACTGAAGACGTTTGTTGTTTAAAATTTTGCAGTGAGAGCGCCGATAGCGTGCGCTGGGGTTGAGCGTGCGTAGCCGGTTAAAGACACTAAGAGCGGTCACTGTTTAGATTTCTCTGAACTTTACTGTCAGTTTTGCTTGACGCATTCTTCACAGGAAATGGCATCATCAACAACCTGTCCTTTTTTTTTTTTTTTTTTTTTAAAGATGGACGATTTTTTTTATTTTAAGAAGTCATTTGCTATTCAAATGTTTGCAGGCCATTTCAATTGTCCATCATTCCGTGCAACAATTCATTCCGTTGCCAAGCAGTAGGCGATAACGCTCTTTTTAATAAAACCCCCCTGACTTGTGGCTGCCGGATGAATGCTGCCATTGTTGTGCTTGAGGCCTCTTATCAAGCACCTCTCTCCGGCTCAAATCAGTAGTCGGAAATATGGAAAAATATGTAAAAATGGCGTGATTAATTCCCTTTGCCTTTTTTCCAGAAGATCCCGAGCTCATCGGCTCTTTTAAGTCTTTTTCTGTAGTGGCCGGTTGAAGTCAGGCGAGATGTGTGCTCTGTTCCTATAGCACTTATCAGATGTGTTCTGATGCTGATCGAATGATACGTGTGGCTTTTCTACCAGAACAGTAGGTTTTTTTTTCATGAGCTACCTGCTTGATGATCAGAAAGGTTTTCGTTCCATGAAACTCATGTTTTTGTTCAGACACCTGAAACCAGAATGTTGTACGAGACCGGTTTCTTTCTAGATTCTTGATAAATATGATGGAATGATGAAAAGAACTTGAAATGTTTAACGGTCTGGGTTTTTTTTTTTATCATCTGCAGGCCTCCTCTGCTACCAACCACATGCTGGAGTCTCAAAGCATCAGTGAGCTGAAGGCTGAGATCACGTCATTAAAGGGGCTTTTGCTCAGCAGGTAAACACTCGGCCATCACCGAGCGCATTCACAAATGATGGTCAAAGCGTTTGGACACACCCACTTTTTTCTCGTATTTGTAGAGGATAAAATACTTATGCTGTTATAGGGGATTAAAATAATCAGTGACACTGGCTTTATTCCACTTACACCATAGCAGTTTGCCAAGTCTAAATAATTTTATTATTAAAAGGCAATCCTTTTTTTTTTTTTTTTATCCATTTATTGTTACATGTAATGTTCTAGAAAGCCTGCGAAACGTTTCTGAATCGCTTACGATGTAAACAGTCATAACCTCTTTCTTTTTTTTTTTCTTTTCTTTTTTTTTTTAAACAAAGTTAACCAAATAAGAAAACGTTTTAACGAAATCCAATCCATTTGCGTATCGGATAAACCTATATGTAATAGACCGCTCGATGGTTTTCTCACTTTCAGCAACGTTTACTGGATTATGCTGCTTGCAAAAGTACGATCACACACCTGCAGTCAGCGCATAGAATATATCATTTTCTTCCGTTCACGTCTTTTGTTCTCTCTCTTTTTTTTTTTTCTTTTTTTTTGTTGTTTTTTTTGTTCTCATTCGACTCCACGAGTACTTTCTCTTTGTGTGCTAAATGTCTGACTCATACATGCGTCTGTGAGAGAAGAAATGCAAACGCGTTCACAGTCCGCCGCTAAACACGTTTCTGTCCGGCTATTCAAATGATGCGTGCCAGCCGTGAATATCTAAAGTGTGTTAACGCCGCTCATAAAGGCTTTAGCCTGATCTCGTCGCTCTCGGCCGTGGGAAACATTTCTAAAGCTGTAGAATTCTCATAACCACATGTCTTTCACTTCTGCAAAACCTTCCCTATTAGTGTGGCATTTTGCAAGTCTAATGTGCGGGTATAGTAACGTGTTCAGAAATGGGATGGGATGAGCTCGATCAGTCAGGATGGACTGGGAATGTGGAGGAATCTAGGAGATTCCACATCCTCTGGTGACTCCCAGAAGAAGTTCATTGGTGTTCACGTGGCCTTAAGATTTGCTGACTTCCCGCTCAGTAAGGGAACTCTGGTATTAGTAAGACGTGAACTGAGATAGAAATGATCGAGCGCTACATCGTGTCATGTTTTTTCCTACAGCGATTAAAGGTGGTCATAAACACGACTCCGGGAAATCCACAGCTGATGTTTATTACTAAATGTGAAAGTCTTCGGTGATTCCCGACAGACTTAAAGGAATGTTCTTGAGTTCTCAGGCTAATCTCGATCTACCGCAGCTTTAACGTGTTGTACAATTACCACAAACAATAATTTCAGCACCTCTCGTGTGCTAAGAAAAGAACGGACAAACCTGCTGACTCAAAACTCAGTTTTAATGAAAGTTTAAGGGCAGTTGATGAATATCAAGAGCAGGGGGATTCAACTCAAGTCTGTGAAGCTCCGGCAGCATGAAATTCCTTGAAAAGAGGTCCAGATAAGCAACATGATATGACTGAATGGGGACAACAGGAAAGCTTTAATGTTTAGAGATTAGCCTAAATTTGTTCACAGCTATAAATAAGACTCATGAGGAAGTGATTACGTTGGGGGTCACATTGGTGAAATATTACCATTTTTGACATATGACTCAGATCAGATGAGACCTCTTGAAGCAGGCAATATATTCGTACTTGGGGACTCCCGAGTTTACATCCTGCTGATTCTGCGCCAGGGATGGGCTACTCTCTCTCCCTTGACGATAACGGTGGGCATTTGTGAGTCCATGTATGTGGAAGAGCCTGGATAGCGCCTTCCTCTACACCGTAGCTTGAGCAGCAGGCCAAGAAAAGATGAACTTGGCTGGCTTTAAGTGTCTCAGACGTAGCATTTCACCCTGTCCTGGTTGGGAGATATCATACGATGGCTGGCTGGTGGGTGGGAATTGGCACAACCAATTTAGGGACACAATAGTGAAAAAAGCCATGTTGATGGTACTATAAAAAAAATGAAAGTACGTTAAATAAACAACTCTACAATAGTTTGTGAAAACGTCTTCCAGCTGAACAATTTACAAAAATGATAGTGAATGCATTCGTCGATTATGCTATAGTACCTTCCAGTCTTTCATGTTTTTTTTTTTTGTTTTGTTTTTTTAAAGTGAACCATACCCAGTTTTCCATCCTTTTTTCATTCTGCTACATTATGTATCGAGTGCTCGATTTGATCCGGACGAAATCATTTCCTCCGCCCTCTCTCAGTCCATTTGACGACCTCTAATTTAGATTCTTACCAAACCTGTTCTTGTGTAGGATTACTCAAGTTGCAGAAAATGGGCCTATACGATATAAAGTCTTTCCTGTCACCTAGCTTTTATGATGGTTTTGTGGTTTCCAAGCAAACTCTAAACCATGGCACTTCCTTGGTTTACTTTGAACTTTGTTGACTTTCAAGTTCACGCTTAGTAAAATGTTCTTGCGTCGCATCCTTCGACGATGTTCTGTACGTTTAAGAGAGACACCTAGTCAAAGCTAGTAGTCCACTAAATATCAAAATTGTTGCCGACTCTTGTTTTCCTGCTGGGAAAGTCTTTGAAAGATTGTAACGATTTATCCAAATTCAAAGCTTAACTTCCGAATACTTTGGAGTGAAGAGAAGCTTTCTTCCGAACTGTTTCGTAGAAACATTTTAAAGTCCCCATTAAATGGCTGCTTGTGATTGTCATTTGATTGTTTGCTGTCATTTGATTCTGCACGTTGATGTTTTTCCTTCTGAAACAGGAAGTCAGAGATGTCACGTTGATGTGCTTGACTGACTTACTGTGTGTAACAATAGCATCCAAGATAGATACTCTATGAATAGCGATTATAGATTAACAAGAGTCTTTTACGCACTCCTACTACTGATGGACATTCCCAGACAAAGAGGCAACATATTCCATTGAAGAACACCAAGTTGGGAGGAAAATTCCCTGTGACCTCGTACATGATTCCCGCTTTTTTCCCCTTAACAAAGTGATGGCTGGGAAAGGAAATACTGTGCATGGAAATGCACCGACGAACCATTTTTGTTGCAAATATGCTAGCAAGCTAATGGGCTTCTTCTGTAGAGCAAGACCCTCTTCCTGGGGTGGGACATATACGGCACTAGAGGAAATATAATAGATAGAACCAATCGATTTTTATGATTGTTTTCCCAGAAATGATGAACTATAATATGAAAATGAGAACAAAATGAGATATACTGTCATGTCAGTGTCTGTAACAAAAAGTGATGGATAAAAGCAGCTGTGAAGCCCCAAGTTCTCCGTTTTCCTTTCATTTTTGTGAATTAAAAAAAAATAAATCTTGGTATTCACACGTGCATTACTATTGAAGTTTTCCGTGAATTTAACAGCGTATTTATATTATTTTTAACGTATGTTCGGATTTAAAATAAGTATTTCTGTCTTCAATGCAAAGTTCAAGAGCAGCTCCTTCTGTCTCCAGCAGAGCGACTTGGTTTATGAAGTATGTTAATATGTTAATGAAATCAGGAACAAATAACAGATCTTTGAGTTCATGCTGCTGGAAATGTCAGTGCTATCACTGACATTAGTGCCTTAAATTTTGGCCCATCTACACTGTTTGTACTGCGAACTGTGATTAATTCGTTGCGCCGTTTTTAACAGTCATGAGCTCATGAGGTCTCTTTATTTATTATTATTATTTTTTTCTCTAAGAATCTGTATAAATTGGCAGTCGGAGCTTGGAGAGCGACATGGGCTGGTCATTGTGAGAAGAGGCCTCTATTTGATTTGTAAAGCTTTTATCAGATTAGTTGTACTATTGTACAATAACATAGTGAAATAACATCTATTAATTCATGAAGCTTGAATTGTGAGTGCAGTTGTGCTTAAGTGGCCTAGGAATGACTGTGGCATTCATTCCAGCTAACGTGAATAAAAAGGGTGAATCTCAAGGACACGTCTTTAAAAGGAACTCAGTAGGAGTCACTCAGTAAGTGTGATGAAGTTTTTTTTTTTTAATTCACATTCATTTAAAGTGTTATCTAATGAACAGCGTATTAATTGAAAAAATATATACAATTATATAGTGTTTACCAATCTTGGTGTTTCCCATCCATCCATTATCCATACCGCTTATCCATCAGGGTCGCAGGAACCAATCCCAGCTCCCGTTGGGCGAGAGGTGTGGTACACCCTGGGCAGGTCACCAATCTATTAAAGTTCATATGCAGAGACGTACAACTGCTCACCGGCACATTCACGCCTATTGGCAATTTAGATTAGCCAGTTGGCCTAATTTCCATGTCTATGGCCTGTGGGAGGAAACCAGAGCTTTCTGAGGAAACCCATACAGAAAGGCCACGTCGGCCAGCAGGTTCGACCCTACAACCTTCTTGTTGTTAGGCACCACCATGCTGCCCGGTGATTTCCAATGAGCTTAAAAGAAAACTTTAGAGATTTTAATCCAATCTCTATCTACCACATCTGTAGCATATCTAGAATTATCACAAGCAACAAGAAATGACTCAAAACTGACTTATAATGGAAGTGCTACATAAGTCAAATTGAATTGAATTGGCGTAAGAGGGCCGTTGAATCCCATTAATTCATTAATCTTCAGTAAGCGCTTTATCCCGCTCAGGGGTCGCACTTGATCTGGAACCTTTTCGTCTAACACTGGGTTTGAGGCAGGAGTACAACCTGTTTGGGATGCCTTCATTTCAAGGCACCACTCACACACTCATTCACACCTAGAGGCAGTTTTTCAGAGCTAGCCCACAGACAGGCATGTTTCTGAGAGGTGGGTGGAAAGCGGAGAAGAATCCCATGGGGAGAACATACACAGAAATGCCCCACTGGCCTGTTTTGCTGGCTTGGTACGAATGCGTCAAGAGATGGTAGAGAGCATAAATCTTGACCATCTACCTCTCAGCAAGGTTTGGTTTGACCTGTCCTTTCAATTTATTAAATATATATTTTCTCGCCTTCTTTCTCGCTTCTAGGAGACAGTTCCCTGCTTCTCCGTCCCTCCCCAAAATCCCATCCTGGCAGATCCCTCTGAAGCCAGGCACCCTGTCCAACTCTCCCTCGGTGAACCACACCAACAGCAGCAGCGACATCTCACCCGTCAGTAACGAGTCAGCCAGTTCATCTCCTGTCAAAGACGGCCACAGCTCACAGGGCAGCGTGTCGGCCTCCCACGGCTTGAACGGAGAGGCCAGTCTGGGCTCCATGCTCACCCTTGATCTGAAGGACCAGGTCCGCATGGAGGTGCAAGGAGAGGAGGAGAGGAAAGAAGACGACGAAGAAGAAGAGGAGGAGGAGGAGGAGGAAGAGGAGGACGACGTGACCCACGTAGACGAAGAGGAGCACTTGAGCGTTCAGACGGAAGACAGGCGAGGCGGAGATGGACAGTTTAACGAACAGGTGGAGAAGCTGCGGCGTCCCGAGGGGGCCAGCAACGAGAGTGAGGTGGATTAGGAAAGTGCTTTTACTGCTCATTTTCTTTTACATTCTCTCTTCCTCCGTTTCCCCTTTGTTTTTGATTCGATCCCCCCCTTTCATTCTGTCTCACAGCCACATAGTTCACTGGGACCAAGCAAATGGTGTGTAATCTCATCATTTGTGTTCAGTGCCCTCTTGTCGTGACTTTTCTTTTCAACATACATGATGAAGTAATAGCTCAGACGTTCTAGCGTGCCTGGGCAAGCACAGTAAGTACCATACAATGTGGAATTAGACACTGACAGAATTATGATCTTCTATGTATTATTAAGCAAATGTTGTGTCTAAGCCATTTCTTTCATCATTTCAGACTAGTCATTTCCCCTGACAATAGTAACTGTAGTTTCTGATAATGTCTGTACTGTATCCATACTGTATATCCATGCTAGTTAGCACAGCTGTATTCAATTCCAAACGAAAGCCTACAGCAACAAATCATGGACACCAAAGAATCTTAGTCACGTGACCTAATTTTGAGTTTCCGGGCTGCTCTGTATTGCAGCCACCGTGAGCCTTCATCTTCTTGTCTGGACTTTAAACATCTGTTCGTCGTTCACTGTGCTCTCTCAGCATAACGTAACGGCGAGCCGTAGCAGCTAGCATGTCTGGGGGAAGTCCTTGTAATTTCCGATTAAAGTGATGATAGGTTTCCTTCCTAGTGGTGTTGAGAATTGGAGAGCACCGAGGAGGCAGATAAACACTGTTTTTAATGCTCTCTGTGTGAGTGAAGACCGCAAGCAGAGACAGAATAATGATGAAAAGAAGAGCACCTTTTCGGTTGCGTCTCTGCCGTTTCCAACCGGGCAGCTGATTTGCTTTATGAAGTATATTAATAATCAAATGATCGACAAATAACAGATGTATTAGTTCATGCAGCTTGAAATGTCAAGGAGGCTAAAATCGCAAATCTAATACCGAAAGCCTGTTCTATTGTATTATATTACATGACAAAGCCTCCAGTCCAAATTATACCGGCCTCCCACAGTGAATAATCTTAACATGAAATGGTGCTGGGGCTTTGTAATTAAACCATGTAAAACAATGGATGCTTCAGCAGAGGTGCCGACAGTCGGGCTTCTGTCTTTGTGGGGCTTTTTCTGTTCAAGTCCCGAGGAAAAAGAAAAAGAAAAAAAAACCCACAGCTGATGCAAATGGAGAGTAACGTTTGAATACTTAACTAATAGAATTACTCATTTGCCAGCTGATGAGAAAAAAAAAGTCAGAAAGATCCTGGAAAGAGAATTAGAGATGCCTGCTCTGCTCTGACATTTTCACTTTTAACAAATGGCCTTCAGATTAATGTGATTATGGCCCAGGCAGGTGAAGCGTTGTGGGCTGTGGCAGCGGGTGCCGGGCCGCCCCACCATGGAAGATCTCCGCCTGCCTGACGACATGCCTCTCATTATGGTCTGGATTAGAGATGACTTATACCAATGGCCTATGAAGAGGCGTTCATGTAATATATGATAGAGAATAAGAACCTTTATTCATCTGATATACTGTAATACCAGGTTATAATTTTTAAAAGCTTGCTAATAATTAGAAAGGAGGGGGGAGATCGGAGTAAATCAGTTTGAACGGTTGTGCATTAATACTGACTAACAGTGCGTGGAGGCCTGGGAAGTACTGGCACGTACCGTACGTCTGCGTGCACTCGTTTACGTTTGTATTCATTCACGAGCACCTGTGAGAACTTGACGGCGCTGTAGTGCTTGGTGGCGAGTATTGTGAGTATGACGCAACGAAATTCTCCTAAAGAGCAATTTTGAGAGAATGTAAATATTTGTAATAAAATTGATTTAACACCCGCTTCACAGTTTCTCTGGTTTTGTTGTCGTAAAAGATTTTTAATCCACTGTCTAATTTTTGTAGAGCCACTGCTCTATCATTTTAACACATGCATTTAGGAGACGCATCACTTTGGACTGTGCATTAGTATTCATTAATCTTTAATGGCTGACTATGTGCTCTAGATGGTTAGTAAAAAAATAAAGTTAAAATAATGCATGTCACTTTTGTAAAGCAATGCTGAGAACAGTGATGTTCGCTGATCCCAGAATTGAATTACGTGTAAAGGTCCACAGTTTTAATAGGGACTTGGACGGTTCACTCTAAATTTTATATACGATCAGCATTCTTCTTGCGTTTTTTCAATGAGGTCTCTATTAAGTAGATTCAATCAATAATGTGTGATCCTAAAACAGCAAAAAAGAGGGGGGAAAAAACGCGATTCCACTGTCGTAAGCAATACGAATATTCCAGTGCATTATCAAGTTTATGAATTTAATTTGTCTGTCAAGGTCTAAATGATCAATAGCATTGCACATATTGATGTGGTGTATAAACTTCTTGAAGGTTCGATACCGCATCCCTTTGTAATCCATTAACCTCTCCCTGGAGTTCAGGCCAGGCTCAGATTTATAGGGCCTGCTGTAATAAATGCACTTTTACATCATTTAGTGTCTTATGGGAGCAGCAGAGCATTTTTACCCAGAAAGCTTCCTCCTTTACACTATCTACATTTGAAAAAGTGGGACGACTTGTGGTCACCCATATGGGCTAAACTATATCTCGATGAACACTTGAGCAGATCGAGGTGTTAAAACTATAAAGCCAGACTGAAGTTGCTTATTTAGACGTCCAAGGTGTCTGGCTGGCTGGTTCTGACCGGAGGTGGGAGTTTTAACCTCATCAGTGGCGCTGTGCTAAACAGGGAGCCCTCCATAGGGCAGCATATTGATGTGGCCTGAACTCCATTGTTCTCCTGAACTGAGCACTCAGCAGGTTAGAAGCCTGAGTGTCTCCTCGGATCAATGCGAGGGTTGTTAGCCCTTCTTGCCCCCAGGAGGGCCAGCACTGAAGGGTTGGACTCACAGTGGCTGCTCCTTGGGCAGGGATTAAAATGGAGACACTTCCTACGAAACCTTTAACCGGGAAGTGGATTTCACCCATGACCTACATGTCACAGGATTGTGTTCCAAACAGTGCTAATCTGCATGACTCTCAGGAATGGAAGGATGGCCAAGAGCGAATCGGATGAAACATATTGTACCATATGAACACTACTCTACCATGCCAGTCAAGGCCTGTCAGTAAGTAACATATAATAGTTGGTTCCCTTCAGGGAAAAGCGTTTTATTTATATATATTAGTTATATAGTTATGCATTAGGCATCTTTTGCAGCACTGGAATAATAAAATTCTTTTTAAAAAAGATTCATAACAGTGATTCTACAGCTTGCGTACTAGTGCACATTTTCATTCTTATGAAAATAGCATGAGTAACAGAGCAAGGCCCTCTACATTCACCTTAGCTTTGCATAAGAAAGGTCAAGGCTAATACTACAGAGATGAAGTGCACTTCCTCCTTCCCCCTCAGATAGCTTGAGCACTGGCTGTGTTGGAGGAAGCCTGTTTGATGATGTGCACATATGGGTCTAAGCCTCTGGAACGCCACTGGGTGTCCTACACTCGAAGGGAATGCACCGATGGACAGATGGTATCTCACACTGCATGAGACATGCACTCTGCTGTTTTTTTGAAGACTGGCAGATATGTATATCCTTAATTCCACCAAGGTTGTATAGGCACAGATTCCCATTATAAGCTTGTCTGTATGGTGAGTATGGTGAGTATGCTTGAGCTTGTCCAGCCATGGTCAAGACCTCAATGACCGAAATCCACTGCAGTTACAAAAAGTATTTGGCCGTTCAATCATTCATCTGCATCATCCTGCTTAGTTCATGGTGGATCCAAATCATATCCCAGAGGCACTGGGTGCAAGGCAGGAATACACCCTGGATGGGTCACCAATTCATTGAATGGCAGCATACACTCATCTAGCAGAAGCAATTTAGTGTAACCTTCCAGCATGTTTTCAGGAGGTGGGAGGAAACCCATGTGGACATAGGTAGAAAATATGGAACTTCACACAGTAGAGCTTGGGATCGAACCTTGGACATTCAAGCTGTGAAGCACCAACATTACCAATAACTACTAAACCTAACCCTAGGCACCACATACCTGTAGCAAGCTCACGTCCTCCAATATCCATCACTTGATGCTCTCCTTGTCTGGGTTCAGCTTGGAACAAATATGCGACTGCTTTACTAATAGCGGAGTGTTGCGTCTCTGATGTTATAGTGCCTTAGTTATTGGCAGCTTGGCAAAAAAGGTATTAGGCTGAGAAGAGATAGAGAAGGACAGGGAGGTGTTGGAGGGGGCTGAAAAACAGAAATGGGGGGACAAAAACAATAGCCGGCTGTAAAAGGGGAATAAATCTCAAGGGAGCTGAGAGGGTCTGGAAGTGGTAATACTGGCGACAATATTTATGAATTGGCCCGTAATGAGCCATCAGCGGCATGGCGGATATGAGAGCATGGCGAGAGAAAAATGCCCTTGTCCTACAGTGGTGGCAAGAGCAGCGCTACTATTGTGAGCAGAATGGATTATCCAGAGGTGCCTGTCAGCGTGGGGAGAAACCAGGACTGTAGGCAGTGGCAGGGCAACAGGTGCAAGCCTTGCCAGAGCTTGCAAATTAGACAAATCATATAGAACCATCATATGCGTGCAGCACCTGAAGCATGCCGGAGGCCTGGAGGAAGAGAAAGGAAGGGGAAAGGGGAGGGAGGGGGACTCAAACAGGCCTGTCTCCATCTTTCCCGATTCTCTGTGGCTTTCTTTATCATTCATGCAAATGCAGAGGCTCCTCTCCCGTGTGGCTGCGCTGCACTGGATCGTGGCGACAAGCTCAGAACGGCCCACAGCTGATAAGGCACTGCTCTTTTACAGCACTGCTTTTAACTTGAAGCATTTACAGTTTATGCCTTAATTAAGATGATGAATACCACTACGCAACTGCCTGCATGTTGCACTACCTGTGTAATTACACCGAGCTCAGTGTATCCTGCTCTTAATGACTACAGAATAAGTCAAATATTTGATGCCTGGAGAGCTAACCACGTCTTCTCGCCTTGCTGGAGCAGCGCTCGGTCATTAGAGTGTTTATTGAGGCATGATGTTGGGTGTGTTAGGATGTGTTACTTAAGAAGAGATATTCCAGAGAGATAACAAATGTTTGGTCATACTAGATTTATATCCTCCGCTGAAGTGCCTTTATTTGACTGGATTCTAAAATACACCACATGAAAGTAGTGTGGGGGAAAACTGACTGTATTTCTGTACCAGTAAAGAGCTGTGAGGCTTGCAGTGTAAAAAAAAAAAAAAAAAGAAAATGAGGATGGAATTTTGCTGACCTTGTCCTCTTGGCTTGGATTTTAGTTGGCATGAAATACAATCCAAACTTTTGAACCTTTAGCGAGATGATAAAAAAAAAAAACAATCCCAAACCACCCGTCCGATCCTCTTGATGGACTTCTAGCCTCTTCTTTTGGAAAGCCCACATCACTAACAAAATGCCTCTGGTAACAAAAACCCCAGTCATTGGTGCACAATTGCTATTATTAGCATCATCTGAATCTTCCCAACCTCAACTTCTTCCATGCTGCAAATGTCACATGTCTGATGTAGTCCGTATTAAATTACAGCGTTTTAAGTGAGCGCAGGGAGGAAGGCTGTGTGTTATCAACCACCATAATGTGAAAGATTACCACCATCTTCGTCCCACCTGTTTTCACTCTCCTGTTCACACCGGGCGCAGCTGTGCCACCAAGCGCGGCATTTTAACATCTCTCTCTCTCCTTATTTAGCTCGGCCCTGCATGCAAGGATGCATTTGGAGATTGTCATTCCCTTTGGCTCATATAGTTGGTATTAGTAGTGTCAGAAAAGGCGAGAGGTTTGGGGAAGGGGGAGGTGGGAGCAAGGGCAGAACTCGTAAACATCTCAGTGAGTGGCAGGAGGCCGACTCGGTGCCCTCTGTCCTCCTGTTACAGCCATGCTTTTAGACTGAGATAAATGGGCAGAGTTGTCGAAGCTGGCTTGGGATTCTGCAGTGCATTACCTTAATTCTGTGTTGCGTTTGTTTTCCTCATTTCCACAATGAGTGCTGTTTTGATTCTATCAGCGTCTGCGCTCTGGTTTGTATCTGCTTGCATTTCCTGGATAAGAAGGTAATGCATATGGGAATTATGGCAATGTGGAAAATTTTGGCTTATTGAGCCAGGTTATGGTTTGTATTTACCTCAGTTAAGTTGCTGAATAATGTGGCTGTCGAGCACAATTACATTGTTCATTTCACTTCCAGTACAACCGTTTCGGGCCATTCTGGCAGTTTTGCACATTCTCGTCTCTTCCTTGTTTTCTCCATTTAAACTGATCGGATTAAATTTGAATGCTGTACGTCTCGTGACTCTCCGTTCACAAGTGCCCCGCACCTCTGCTTTATGACTCTGTCACATGATGTCCGATCTGTGTTCCTGCCATGATCACAGCACTACAGATCCCATCACACTGTTTCAGTTCATTCTCAGCCAGTCTGTTGAGTTTCCCCTGCTACCAATCCATCCAATTCTCTAAGGAATCGTGCCAAATTAACCCAATTTATGGGATAGCACTTCAGAATCTCGTCTGTTGCCAAGAAAACGGGCCCAGCCTCCGTGTGTGTGTGTGGGGAAATGTGTGCCCACAGAAGCAGAATTTGGCTCCTCTTGAGTCCATTGCCTTGTTGCTCCCAGCTCTCTCCACTCCTGAGACGGCTGCTCGGTTTTAAGCAAGCTACTTCAAATGTAATGGCTCCCTGGCTGGGCGCCAACTGCACTAACAATTTTGTGTGTTTCTTTCTGCTTGTCACTCGCAGCTTGTTTGTCTATTGGCTTCTACAAGGCGAGTCACACTTTGGGTGATTAGCTTGAGATCTGTGATCTCTGAAATACATTAGTAGCAGCAGATTGGTGTGTGTCTCTGAGAGCTTTAGTCTAACAAGGTAGGAGTACCTCTGACGACCAAGAAGTCAGCTTTTTGTGCATAATTAAATATCACATTTATTACTGTACAATAAATACACCCCAGAAATGCAAAATATATATATGCAAAATTCTTCCTCTCCAATATAACCACTTCACTCTCCTAATGAAAATATGTCTAGGAGAGTTTTTGAATATATATCCGCATGCCACATTCGAGCGACGGCTTCTCAGAATGAAATTCTTCGCTGCTTAATGCCCAGCTGTGCAGCTTCAAGCACAAGCCTGTGCGATTTTGACAGCTGTGCTTTTGGTTAGCGTTAAGCTCACACGGTGATGAAATTATCCCGCTCTGGATGAGGATTTTGGTTACATATTTGCCAGAAAGCCAGAGAACAAAAGTTTGTCATTTGCTCAATGGAGTAATGTTTAACCTACAATTATGTGGCGTTCTAATTACAAAGCTAAACCTATTTGTTCTGGAGTCTCTCATTGAGCCTATAGACATATTGAAACAATATCCTCTGATTTATATTGTTTCAACAGAGGAGAGAGAGAGAGAGTGGAGTAGCGTTTGTACATGCCTGGCACGTGACACTGATTCCAATAAAGTCTTATAAATGTTAAATTGTTTGAATGTGTGTCCAATTCGCTTCCCCCTTCAGGGTCTCAGAACTTAATTTTTTTTCTCACCCAGATACACACTGAACAGCTGCTACCTCCTCATGGATCCTTTTTAAAATCTATGATGGAAGATCCCCGAAATAAAGCGCCGTTAGAGTTCAAGATACAATAATAATTAGTGCAGTGTCTAGTACTAGCGTGCTTACTACATGTTAATGAATCTTCGTATTACCTCATCTATATTTAGTTTGGCAATCGATAGCTTGCAAAGCGATCCATTGAAATCTCTTCGCTCATTGGTCACAAGGTGTTGATTAGTTTTCTGTAACAGCAACTCTGACAGTAGACCCGGCTGCAAGGCGAATCACGGGTTTGTATCAATGCGCTTGATCTGATGTTATTACTTTGATAGTAACGGCTGATTCACAGGGTGAACATTCCGCAGAAAAACATTTTGTGATGGTCTAATTTTTATAGTGATGTCTTCTGCAAGGAAACGTCTATTTAGCGTTTCTGGCAGGCGTCTCCATTGTCGGCGCTCTAACAATCAAGGCGAATCAAAACTTCGGAACGGTGCACTTTCTCCGCAACATGACATTTATTTATTTTTTTGTCTTGAAGTTAATAAGACCGAGAAAAGAAAAAAAAAAAAAAAGAGGCCAGCGACGGAACAGGAACGGATTTGTTTTGCGGAGATTTCACAACACTAATCATGACTATAAACCAAAAAAGTATGCCGTGCTGTTCTTTAATAATTAACAGGTTGTTGATGTTGGCACAGTGTTGTGGTATAAGAGGAATTAAATATTTTTGGGGTTATACCGTTATGGGAAAACTATCATTGGCGAGGTTAGAGTAACACGGTGTGTGCTGTTATAACCGGACCTGACACAAAACCTTGCCATGGCTTATTCTGCAAAGAATTCTGAATAAACTAATAAGCACTTAATGTCTTTAAATGCATTTGCATGTCCAGTAGGACGGTACATAGGTGCATTGTAGAACATTGATAGGCTTCGGAAAATCCTGAAGAAGGGACGCACAGACAGTACTAGGTGTGTTGAAACGAGGTTCAGTATGAGCATATTGTGTGTAAAAGACACATGATTTATGATTTTGTAGCTGGGGCTGATGTAAAGCTGAGGTGCATAAGGTTTGGAATGGAAGGATGAGACTTTAGTGGCCATTGAGAGACGCCAAAGTCATGACATCATGTTTCGGATGTTTTCCAGAGCAGCAGTAGAATTGAATCTTGAATCACTCGAATCAAACGCTGTAGATTTTGCAGAATATTATGTGTAATTTCCGACTGTAATACGTGACCTTTTACTAGCGCATTGTGTAAAATGGCTCCTTCATTCTTTGTTTCCATATGTGGCTGTACAATACCTTAAACTATCATAGCCTACCTAAACAGCTGCCTCAGCTAGAAACATGTTTTATTTGAACTCTTCGGGGTGTGAGGTGACGGATAGAGGACATTGATGAGCACTTCATCTGCGCTGCTGTCATGTGGTGCTGTTGCGACTCTAGACATATGTACTGTGGACCTGTCGTAGGTTTCAGGCCTGATTTGTTCCCCTTGAAACCTGCTACACACCAGAGCAGGCTGCAAAGAGCCAGTCACAGTGTGCACGTGCACGTGCACACGCACACACACACACACACACACACACACACACACACACACACAAGTGAACATACAGTGCAGAGCAATACATTCTCAAAAGGAATATACAACTCATGATATAGAAAATAATGATTTAGTAATCAGTGTCCTCAGTGCTCGCTTCTAAAATCCCAAACGTTCTTTGGGAGAACTTGACCAGGGCCTGTTTTTCCAAAAATACTGTAAAGGTGGTAACTATTTTAGAGAGAGAGAGAGAGAGAGAGAGAGAGAGAGAGAGAGAGTACTCGGTGTGATGCTTGCTCTACCATTTAATGATGATAGTTGTGCTGCAGTGGTTTCACTGATCTCTGTGGCGACAAATCGTAAATAAATAAATAAAATTTAGAAATCAAAGATGGTATTAAACTGTGTGTGGTCTCTCACAGCCTGTGTACAGAAATGAGGAAAATCTTGACTTCTTATATCAAGACATCATCTGTTTTTCACCAGGTACTAAAATAAAGCAAATTGAACATCAGGTAACAATCACAGTGTAACAGATTCCATCATTTTCTTATTTGTTTACCAAAAAAGTCAGCCAATACAGCAGAAGCCATGTGGGCAAAAGTAATTACACCCTTGCTGAGAACCAAATGATGTTTTATGTCAATATATAAAGCTACAGAATACTCTGTTTTTCTCATTACGGTACACAGGCTGTGTAAGCGCGCATACATCCTAACTCTCCAATGTGACTGTTTTTTTCTTTGGTTGTTTTTTTTAAAGCAGCTTTGTGGTCCCAGAGATCAGGGCCGAGTTTCCTGAAAATAACCATAGCACTAAAGATCAGGGTTAAATGGTTGAGAAGGCATCTCTCTCTCTCTCTCTCTCTCTCTCTCTCTCTCTCTCTCTCTCTGTCTCTCTGTCTCTCTCTCTCTCTCTCTGTCTCTCTCTCTCTCTCTCTCTCTCTCTGTGTCTCTCTCTCTCTCTGTCTCTCTGTCTCTCAGGACAACGTGGTGTGTCTGTCTCCACGTCTAGCCCAGAGTAAGGGAAACCTGGGCCTGGTGTGCGTGTGCATCCAGGTGACCAGCACCGTGCACCTCATTGATCCGAACACGCTGCAGCGTGAGTACAACACTTAAACCCCTCCCCCTCCCCCTCCCCCTCTCCCCCCTCTCCCTCCCCTTTCCTGAGCCACATGGCATATAATTACCCAGATAATCTAGGGACTTGAATGGGTTTATGCCTTTCCTTATAGTGTGTTGCACTTGCAATAACAACATTGACGATCCTTCCCTTTATCGCACCTGACCCCTACTCCTTGTGTTAAACTACATATGAATTGATAGTTGCATTTTTGGGGGAAAAAGGCAGGTGATGGAGAGGTCTGTTCACACAAAAACAAAACCGCATTCCGTGAGCAGCGGTTCAGAGAGAGGTCTGAGGTGAACAGCCAGGCTGCTTTAAGCTGCAGGAAGACTTGGGTAGCTCAAATAACCACTCTTTACAAACATAGTGATCAGATGAGTATGTCAGCATGTTCACAAGGCCCACTGTGGTTATAAAGCGTGGTTATTTGACTTACTCGGGCAGCCATATGATTGGCCGATTGGGTAATTGCAAGAATGAGCAGAAGGACTAGTATTATCTGTACTACTAGTCAAATACTGATCTTTTGATGTTGCTGCAAAGCACATTCGTACTAGAGTTTATAGCAAGTTGGCCAAGATGTTACAGATGAAGGCAAGAGAGCAGTATCAAATAATTTAAGTATTTGCTATTATGTTTTCAGAATCTAGTCCAAGCTGAGATGCTGAGTTGTTCAGTGGCTTTAAACTCAAAACCTTCGAGTGTAGAATTGTTACTGCAGTGTTCACACGGTTATTTTTTTTGACATTTGATAACATACTTTTTGGTGCTCATGACAGTTGCAGAGATAGACGCAAACACGTACTGGCGTCACCCGTTCAACAGCCTCCTTAATCCGCGCCAGCTGGAAGAGTTTATCGTAATGGACATCGACATCATCAGGGAGCAGCGATTAGGCGCAGGAGCTGGCCTGAGATCCAACCGGGTAAGACCTCACATTCTAAAACTGCTTTAAGACTATGGATAAAGAACTGTCCTGAAGTGATACGTGAACAGAAAAGGAACAAAAGAGGTGTTTTTTTCTGACACGGACGTGAAATGCAAATCAATAATTGCTGTTTTGCTGTATTTGTATAAGCATCTGTTGGACAAATCAGGTATGGCTGGTGCTGTGGAAGGAAAAATCTATACGAATTGTAATATTTATTCAAAGCACTCCGCTGGCTTTTCCGCTGCACCTCACAGTTTTCTTTCCTCAGCAAGATGCAGAGGTTTCAAAGGGCGTAAAAACCAATTCCCGTTATTAATACCCCATTTCCATTGCCGTTTATGAAGCGTTCAGTATCGCATTAAAGCAGCGTGTGGGTGATAAACGGGGCATGTTTGTGTTTTTAACTTGTTTTTAACAGCACACCTTGGCTGAAGTGTGGGTTCAGAAGACCAGTGAGATGAACACCAGTCAGCAGTATCACTGCCGCACCCACCTGGGCCACCTGCTCAACATCGGAGACCTGGTGCTGGGGTATGAGCTGATAGCAAAGAGATTATATTTGTAAATTTATAACGCAAAGGTGAAGGATTAATCCACAACGACCCTGTTTACACTTGTTATTAAAATGCGTCTTGGGCGATCTGATCACAACTGGACAGCGTTAAGTGCAAGTGTAAATGACCTCCAAGACGCAAGTAACTACATGCCTTCCGTAGTGTAAACGCTAATGTGTCCCGACGCATCCCGGACACGGATGTAACAGGAAAATACACCGTTAACGCTGGATGCATTGGTTGTTGGTATGTTGCAGGTCTTACATTTTAATATCATTTTGCATGGGGACCTTTGACCTTCTCGCAGTAACGAAATTCGAACCAAAGTGGTCAGCTGGACACCTCGGAGACGCATGATAAACACAGGTGTAAACCGCGACGTGTCTCGGCCGTCCATTTGTCACCTGAATGCTCAAGACGCATTTTTAAACCAAGTGTAAAAAGGGCCAATGAGGCATGCTGTTCTAGGAAAATAATCACCTCTGAGGTGGTGCGACGTGGCCCGACACGAAGCGCCGTGCAAATGTTGCCACTTCAGAGATCATTTTCGAAGAAGTGCACATCCTGAAGTGTTTTACTCCGTTTAAACCACCACAAGTTAGTTCATATTTTGTAAACAGTTTGGAGCATGTCAGGTATTTGGAGATGTATGGAGCTGCTAAAGGAGAACCTGCCCTGCCTTTATTCCGCTCCAGCACACCACACCATCTCTCATGTCGTTTTATTACCAAGCGTTCATAAAATAAAATCATGTGTGGTTCAGTGGAACAGGAATGCTGAGCCGTGCTAAACTGAATAAGCGTCTAATTATATCATGGCTACAGTTTTTTTAAATTTATTATTATTGCATAAATTCCCTATCCAGGTCTCAATATCCTAATGTGCGTTACACCTAGAGTGGGTAGGTTTATGAAAAGTGATGATGGGTTTGTACTGATGTCAGCCGTTCTATTTTTACATTTACAGGTATTAATCTGGTGAAAGCATTCAGCTGAAGACACTTATAAACGAGGGATGGTTATACAGTGTACAGTCTATAACTGTTTAGAAGTACGTTGCGGTTTAAGGACAGGCCTGCAATTTGAACTCGCAGTCGTGTTATCACTAGTGCAGTGCTAGTAATGTTAATGTGTGGCGGTCTGGGAAAAACCATCAGATGTCGCAGGGACTGAATTCCGGCAAACGGACAAAGAATTGGGTTGGTTTTGATCGAAAATTGTGTTTTTGTACTTATAATGTATCTGGAAGCCTCACCTCACCTCAAATGGACATAAAGCTAAGCAATTCATGTTGTAATCAGACCCCAGTGGTCAAAGTGACCAAAATGCTCCTGTGCTGTGATCAGAATAAAATCTTCCAATGTGATTTTTCCACCTGTAACAGCCTTCAGAACTACATATGTTGTAGGAAGTATCAGATCTCAGCATGTAGTTTTCCAACGCTTCCGCATGTATATCTTATTTGTTTGTTCTTGCTTTCCAGCTACGACTTCGCCAACTCGAACCTCAACGATGAGTTTCTGAACAAGATGAATCCTCACCATGTGCCCGATGTGGTAAGAATAAGCTCAGCTCCTTATAATGGTCTCAGGAGAACCATGAAGAACCTGGCGCTGACTCATTTGTATGTTTAAGCTCTACTGCCCCCTGCTGATGAGCTCCACTACTCAGGAACGTTGCGTAATAAACAGCCTCTCTTCTCATTTTTAAATCAAACTCTCCTAAGAATAACATCGATAAGAAGCGAGCCAGGTTCTGCTACACAAATGCGATCTGATCGAACCCTACTGGAAACGATTAAAAAAAAAAAAAAAAGCAGTTGTTTCATGATGGAATAATGTCTGTTCTTGTTTCAATCAGGTTCTGATTAAGAAGAGCTACGACAGGACGAAGAGAATAAAGTGCAGGAACTGGAAGCTGAAGGAGCTGCACAGGGACCGAGAAGGCATGGATACAGATGATGAAAGGTATTGACAAATGTCTGGAAAACGTTTAGGTGAATTAACGCACGCCGGCTTCTGGCCAGTTCCAACCTGTCTCACCCAAAGTCTTTTTATAAACACACTCAAAGCTACATTTACCCCGAACATGCACACTTGAAAGGTTTACCAGCTCGAACACGCCCATGTCAAGTTTTTTTTAGCTGATCAGGAGGAAAAGGAAGTCTAACCAAATGAGATCATGGACATTCCAAAAGCTCCGAGTCACACTCCTCAAACAGATAAACTGAAAGCGTCCCGACATTTTTAAATAACTGATTTAATAAATAACGTGACTGGCATCGATGAGATTTGAAGAACTTGTATGTTTTTGGATACGAGAGACTTGTTAGCTCCTTCAGCCTCCAGTGCAAAACAAAAAAATGTCCGTTCAATTACACAGGAAAAAAAAAAAATTAAGCTTGTTAACCATTGTTTATTGAGCGGTAAATGAACCTCACTGAACATTTTGCAGGCAATACCAAGACTTCTTGGAGGATCTGGAGGAGGATGAATCGCTACGCAAGAACATCAACATCTTCAAAGGTGAGGATGCAAAAAACTTTCAGTACGTGGAACAGCACATCCAAATGCTAATTAACATTTATGCTCATTACATCCCTGCCTTTTCAGACGCTTCCAAGGTTCCTGTGGAGAGCGACACAGACGACGAGGGCTTGCCAAGGGTTTCGCTGGCGGAGATGATGGAGGACCTGAGTCTCAACGATGCCACCGGAGGAGAAGGGGCAGACATGATGACTGATTAGATTAGCATAGTAAATGCTCAGAGAAGAAATGCCAACAGTGAGGCAGTTTAGGGGGAATCCTATACACGTTTGTTTTCCTTTGTGCTTCAGTGCATCACCTGAAAAGCTCAATAATTAGCTACGTTGTTCCAGGGAGCACACACATGATGATGTGCAGGATTTCCTCCAGATTGCCTTATTGAAAATGTAAAACACATTTTTCAATATAATCTAATACTATTGAAATATAAACTTGCATACCAGTGTGTTCTGGCAAAGGACTGACTGAGTTGTGCGGTGTGATGTTGATAAAAGTGTCACCAATAAAAAAGATCCTGGCCAATGAAGCCCTCATTTGTATTGTGTGTTTTTTTTTATATAACATAAAAATCTTGAAATGGGGTTCTGTGTTAGGGCCAATTGAAGGGCTAATAATGGTTAAGTATTATATCAGCTTTGAAAAAAATGCCAATTCCTAAACTTGAAAGTGATTGGTGAAATAATAATAATAATAAATAAAAAAAGTGATTATAAGACATAAAATGTCTGCATGGGCCTCTGGATTTCAGCTTGCAGTGTTGATTAGCGTCATTTACTTCTACACATAGATCACCATTATATCATTATTTAATGCATTTCAGATCTGTAGTGGTTTAATTTTAAAGATACCTTCGAAAAGCATGATTTGCTATATTGTCATCCTGCAGTATTCTATACTACACAACTGATGTCATTAGTTTCTCTACTTCAACCTTCTGTTTATGTTTTTAAGGCCCTGAAATTGGTTTGTTCAGCTATGTATCTTGGGCCAGCTTTGTACGTGATGAGCAATAAGCTTACCTTTGTACATTTGCAAATTAAAAGCTCTGTCCACTAGGGGGCAGGTCAGAGGCGAATCGGCACCAGAATACCCTGTGCAGACCACGTTCTCTGATCTTGCACAACCTCGTAAACGGTGAAGATGGCAGTAGTTAAGGAAATGGCAGAAACGGCAACAATAGCACCAAAGTAAATGGTAAATCTTATTACAGCAATGGAGAGTATTTCATGTTGGCTGCCATGAATTTGGTGTTCGGTGCATTGCTTCAAATACTGTTTACACTGGGAAATGGCGATGCCCTTTGTTCTGACCACTCTCCACATGGCAGTAAGCTTAGTTACGGCTTTACTACGGCTGTCTAATGGTGGAATCAGATTCAATCATGGCTACAGAAGGAATGTCAAGGAACACGTCATAGGAGTTCTCAAACTAGGTGTGAAATGACAAAAAAACAACGTTCATATTGGCGCCCGGCACTGGAAATTTGTCGGCCATGACAAAATCGTCTCAAAATTGGGCAGAATTTGTGTTTGATCCAAGCGTAAGACCTGACACTGGAAACTCCTCCTTACAGAAAAGACTTTATATCAATGATGACATTTTTGCTTGAAAATTGATGTGCAAGCTGTTGCTAAAGACACAATAATGTATTTGATCCCTCGCCCAAATGTCAGCTCACAATATCACTGTAATTCCAGTCAAAGGTGTAGAGTTAGTTTGAATTTGCCTAGCAGGTAGCAGGATCTATAAAAATTACAAACATCTAGTTTGCTCTTTCTGTGTACAGACCTTTTAACCCACACACCCATAGTAAGGGTGGGATAGTGGTATCGCTACCGCCAAGCTAAATAATTTGCCAATATAGAGCGCCACAATGGAGTACTAATTAGAAAGGTGTGTCGGTCGTTCTGCATGCTGATTTGCAGGTAACGGCTATAGGTGTCTCACGTTACACAGAAAAAATCTGCATGTCTTAAATCTACCAAAATACACAAATGAGAGCACACAACTCATTGCCATATCGACTGTAGACACCAAGCGTGCGTATGCTCTTGTAGCCTACAGGCGGCAGCAGAAAGCTGTCTCTTGCAGATTCTAGTCCTTTCATGTAGTGATGAAACATATATAACTTCATACATCAACCTGGATGACAGATACATTACCAATGACAGCTGAGAATGACTAATAACGTTCATATACATTTCCTTTAGGCTAGCTATTAATCATATTGCAAAACTGGTTACATTTTAATCAGGCTTCAGTGATCCTAACAAATCAGCGTTCTGTGTATTCTTTATGAGATTGTCAGTTTACACCAGATGCAGGTTTGTGGCTTAAAAACTATTTTGACACTTTCCAAGTCAGGACTGATAGGATCATAATCTTGCAAGTAAGAAACTAGTGCTGAAATGAAATAAGGGGGAAGAGATTTTAGATGTAGACAGTGCTTGCTTCGGTGCCAAACAGATAGAATGTCAATCAATGTCATTGCAAGTGTCATCCGGTCAGATCCAATGCAGTCGTGTACGAATGTACATTTGTATTCCAAAAAAACCCAAACACAAGACAACATCCTAAAATATAAGACGCCTGTTCTGCCATCTTTCTTTCTGATCATGTCCAGACCTGATTTGGAGAAGAAAGTCCATCTTTTCTGGATGACATCTAAGTTAGAATCTCAAGATCAACAGTGACTATTAATTTAATATTAATAATAAATATCATTGTTAGTGTATTCATTAAGATACACTATTTTACCATTTTGTTGGAATATATTACATTTCTTGTCTTCTCTATTTTCTACTAAGGGTAAGAAAACTTGCATTTAGCTGGATATTTGGAAATTTTTCAAAGTTGTGCTGCTTTGGTAGGTAAATTTACACCGTCATCTCATGAAAATGAGTAACTTCCTGATTTCCCCATATACTGATGTTTGCTTGAGTTCATTCCAAAGCAAATAAGCAGAGGGAATGGAGATGTCTTTAGTATCTGAATTTACTTTACAAGCACTAAAAGCTAATAACTGAACAAGTTACTTTGTTCCATTCTAGCTGAGAATGTCGCCATGTCAATCATGTGCTCATGACACGTCGATCCCTAATGTTCCGTGATCATGTAGTGTTGAGTCTGAAATCAAACTTGTGGTGCTGTGATGGTGGAACTGATCTCCTGAGAGTGTGTGGGAGTATATCTGCATAACTGTGTTCTGTTCTCTTATTTTGCAGAGGTGATTGATGAGCAGCATTCTTTGCTGTTATATACTTAAATTACATGGCAGTCTAATGCAAATTAGACCTTGACTTAAATTGCTGTATTATTTATAGCTTGCCTGACTAAACCATGACTGGTACTTATACAATTCCTGAGTACTGGCACTTGTTCCAACCCTCTGGCTTCCTATAAATACTTCACACTATTTTCTGGTCCATTACTGGAAACATGATCTTGTGGCATTGCCATCATTGTCGCCTGCTTCAACAGTGCTTTAACTCTAATTTTACTCATAGGTTTTTTTTTACTGCTTAGACTGGATTCTGCCTTGCTGACAAGATAAATAGTGGCACACTGACTAAATGAATAAATGCAAATGTGAGCTTAAAATAAATAGGTCATGGGCGAGATGTTCATTTGGAGGCAAGCTAGATTGAGGTGTTGCACAACAAGTAATTTGTCAGCTAGGCATTAAAAACAGGGAGCGATAGGGAGGTGTGGAGTGTTATTGTGACACGCTCCGATTTCTCCAAGAAGAAGGATTGTGCTTTGGGAACTTGATCCCCCTCCCCCTTTATGGGAAACCAAACCCACTTGGGAAAGTGACCACAGGATCCGTCTGAAACACAACGAAACAATGACCCCTAATTCTCTCTCTATCTTCTCCATATCTACTGCTTTTTTCATTCTCCCCCTTTTCTTTGGAGTACTTAATTTTGGGCATGAACCCTCTGACTTGTTCTTGGGGCAACGGCAGATAAGCTCAAAAGAGCCGTTGTGTCTCGCTCTCGTAGCCGTAGCATACAGTTGTGCTGGGATCAGCTTCTTTATTTACAGCAGGTCAAATTAATGAAACTTTGCAATTCCATTTTCACAATTTAACAACTATTTTAACCTTTTTACAAATTGTAGGAAGAAACTGACTTTGAAAACTGAACTACAAAATTCATATTTAGGCAGGTTGGTAAGGCTGCTCTCTCTCTCTCTCTCTCTCTCTCTCTCTCTCTGTCTCTCTCTGTCTCTCTCTCTCTCTCTGTGCAAATATTATTATTGTTGTTTTCATGGCATTTGTATTGTATTATATATTACACAAAAACTTGCATGTTTTCATCACTATGCTGATGATGCTCAGCCATCCTAGTCAGGATCATTTTGAATCCAGAGCCCATTCCAGGAACACTGGCCATGAAGCAAGAATAACACCCAAGATGGGATGCCAGTCCATCACTCAGAACCATGCACACACATTCACACCTAGGAGTAATTTATCTTAGCTTCCTCATGTGCATGACTGTTCTGGAAGGTCGGAGGAAATCAGAGAACCCATAGGAAACCCATATAGACGCAGGGAACACATGCAAAACTCCGCAGAGACAGTAACCCGAGCTTGGCATACAACTCAGACGACGATATCCAAATGCTTTATGTACTTCATTGAAAACATCTCCTCACAGTAGTACCAAAACACCAGGGTCTACGAATACCATTAAGCTAAAACCTTGTTAGGGGGCAGATAGTCTGAGATTGAGTTTTTTTTTTTTTAAACTAAGTTCACTGCAGGTTTAGCATTCATATAGCTTTTTTAGAGTGGCATGGTGGTGCAGTGGTTAGCAATGTCACTTCACAACAAGAAAGTTCTGGGTTCAAACCTGCTGGCTGACTGGGGCCTTCAGTTTTTGTATGAAGACAGCCATGTGACTCCTGCCATTTAGACAGCCTGTCATTCTACCACCATCGGGAGGGGGCAGATCTGTTTTGGCTTTGTTTGGCTTTGTAGGAGATGGGGTGGCACAGTGACTCAGTTACGTAATTACTCAAGTTTTTATATGTGTGGAGTTTCTGGGCATTTTTCCCCATGGATTTTCTCAGGTTCTCCGGTCTCCTCCAACAGGTCTTAAACATATGCCAGTAGGTGGATTGGCTATATTCAAGTGCCCTAGCTTGGAATGTCACTGAACAAGTGTGGAAGGAAATTGTAAAATACTCCTCATACTGTAAAGGAGAAACCTAGTTAGCAACATAAGCAGAGGATAATAGTGTTAGTTCTTCGCCAAGGTCAAGGCTTCAAATCTGACAGCTGTTACAGTTAACATAAGCTTATAGAGACATTGCAAGTTTGCACTTTACAAATAAACATAAAACCTTGACTTTGCAATGAAAAACTTGTACAATTTTGTAAGTATGAGGTATAATCTGGTGTCAGCCAAAAGAGCATGATTCTGGTTCTTCTCAAGTTTTCTTACCACTGTTGCTTGAGCATGGCTTGCTCATTAAGGATAGAAATCTATATTTCTGTAAAGTTGCTAAGTGGCAAAATCCATTAAAATTTCACTTAAGAGTGCTATATAAGATTAAGATTGAATTGAAATTTTATTTCATGATCACTTACCTAATAAACCTGGTTGTTGTCGACAGATTTGACATTTGTGATTTAACCTGCTTTAACCTACTTTAACCTTTCCCTGTGTTTACATATTGAAGGAACAGTCTTTACCAGCCAACCAAAGTTATAATCTGGGCAGGTCCCTGTTTGCACCATTATGCCTTTGATTCTTGTGTTTAATGCCATTGTTGTAATGTGCTCGAGTTTACCCAGGGCGTGATGGATGTCAGGCAAATTATAGTGTTGCTGGAGACCTACACTATATTGCCAAAAGTATTCGCTCGACTGCCTTTACACGCATATGAACTTAAGTGACATCCCATTCTTAATCCATAGGGTTTAATATGACGTCGGCCCACCCT
>JAQQZR010000015.1:6063574-6110311 GCA_030068235.1 Notoglanidium macrostoma
GCCTCTCCTGTCTCTCTCTCTTGCTTGCTCACTTCCTCTCCTGTCTCTCTCTCTGTCTCTCTCTCTCTCTCTCTCTGTCTCTGTCCCTTTTCTCTCTCTGCCTCTCTCTCTCTCTGTCTCTCTCTCTGTCTCTGTCTCTCTCTCTCTCTGTCTCTCTCTCTCTCTCTGTCTCTGTCTGTCTCTCTCTCTCTCTCTCTGCCTCTCTCTGCCTCTCTCTCTCTCTCTCTTTCTCTGTCTCTGTCTCTCTCTCTCTCTTTTACCAAGCTGATTTTTACAATGATGTTGCAAAGCTGTTCCTGCAACAAATACATTTTTGCCAAAAATGTGTTAGTGGTGAAGCAGTCTTTTTGTTTTATGCACCAAAGCACTGAAACATTTCATTACCATCAAACGGTCATCAGACTCAACCTGTCTTTGATTTCATTAAAAAAAAAACCAGCTCAATATATTGTATAAAAATATACATATTATTACAATTATTGTACTTTTGTGCCATTTATGTACACTTTATAATTTTTTTTTAATATTTGTTGTAACTGATTTATATTATTATTATTATTATTATTATTATTATTATTATTATTATTATTATGCCTATGTTGCATCTTGTTTTTGTTTCATTATTTCTCATACTCCACACTATAAAAACCGCTGAGCTTTTAAGCATTTAAAATGTTTAAATAGTTGCTATTTATAAATGATCACTATTACAGCAAATTAATTCCATAATTCGTAATTTTGAGGTCATGGCTTTTATAAATTATTTTACTTTCCTATTAAATATATATTCTATATCTGTTATATATAGATACAGCATATATATTTCACAGACAATTCAAACCTGAATTGCATATGCTTTTTCAGCCAGCAAAAGTATAAACCTCACTGTTTCTTTCCTAAAGTAATTTCCCCCCTCCCACGTTATAAAAAGCAGACATGTAATCCACTTACACTCTGCTCTTCTCTTTATTTCTGTAATTAAAACAGTAAAATGAGCCGTCACTTCAGCAGCAGCCGATGCTGGATGCTTCCGTCTGGTTTTTTGTTGTCGGTGGTGGTGGTTTTTTCCCCTCATAATATAATTTTCTCTCTGCTTATTATTATTATTATATATTTTTTCCAGGATTATATACAGGATGCCAGCTGGCAGACAGATGGTGGTGGCTTCGCTCGTTTTTATTTAAAGAAACACCCTGAAGGGAGAGGAGGGGAGACGAGAGAACAGCTGGAGCAGGACCGGATCGGCCTGGTGAGGAAGAGAACCAGTTCTGCATTAACCGGCATCAGATTAGCAGCATTTTGACCCTTGATGTTAGTGTGCATTTGAAGCTATTTTGGGGTCTCGAGTTTCTACAAAAAAAAAAAAAAAAAAGAAAGCAAAAGAGTTTGTGTGTATGTGCGTGCGTGTGTGTGTGTCATGATACAGTGAGAGCAGCGCTTCTGTCTTGCCACAGGCCCTGCCACTCACAGCAGGGGGGCTCTCTGTGTGTGTGTGTGTGTGTGTGTGTGTGTGTGTGTGTGTGTGCGCACCCATTAGCTGCTCAGCATTCTGGGAAAGCCATGCGTAACCCTACAGCTCAACTCAAACCACAGCAGGCAAAACATGACTGGTTAAAACACACACCGCTCGGCAAGTTTGACTTGTAATAATTAGATTTCCTTTATTTTTTAACTTTTTACAAATCCTGCTATTTTACACACATAAAATGTATTCAAGTGCACAGTATCATCTCCCAGCCAAAGAGCCGTTTTTTTTTTTGTTTGTTTGTTTGTTTTTTTAACCATTTTGTGTCTTTTTATTTTTGTCATTTTTAATCAGGAAACAACGAGAGTGGACATGACTTGAGCCCAGCTTGCACTCAGAGCAGAGCGTCTGTCAAGAGATGCATGCCGGAATACAAGTGAACAATAAACTCCATTAAATAAAAACAAAACAAAACAAGTCACACAAGAAAAGAATGGCAAACAAAAAAAAAAAACCAAAACAAAACTGAATTACAGATGGTATTAAATAAACCAACCATGAACCAGATGTACATTGTCCCTGTATTTAAAATATGATTTCCTAATGCAAAAGTAGAACTGGAGCTTCACCGTTTCAGTGCTACACCGATCAGTTGAAAGAGTTTTACCACTAACAGGCTATCTCTATGGGGAACCCATGAGAATAACAATGAAATGAAATAAAAGAAATCACACACATCAGCACACTATTCTTATTCTTTCAATAATTAACCTTTTATTCTTTATTTCTGCAGTTTTTATCCGTTTTCTTTTTAAAGGAAGCTTTTAATCAAAGAGCATTTTGTTCATATATAGTTTTTTTTGTACAGAAGAAAATACTATACAACCCTTTTTTTTTTTTTTCCTCTCTCCTGCAACAATATTTTGAAGATAATCATCTACACATTTAATTACCTAATATTATGATAGTTCTTTCAAAGCCGTGTTTAAGAAATGATTAATTGTAATTTCCTCGCTTCAGTGTTTTTCTTTTCCACTACACAGTCACTCATTTTCTGCTGAAGCCAGGCAAACAAAATTCATTGTTATTTTTTTTTTTTTTTCTCTGTAATTTGGAGCGGAGCACTGCAGTAATTTCCTCTGTATAGAATTCATTTAAATTACAGTCGTCATTAGTGTTACTCGTTAGGCAGCCTTGCTTCTGGCATGCCTGGTTCATATTGAAATCATCCAATCTCGGAAGCAAAGAAAATCAGTCCCTTTTTTGTGTTTTTTTGTTTGTTTTTTCTTTAAATAAAACACAGAACAACAGGTCGTCGTCACACCGACAATTATTTGTGCATCAAAGCAAAGTGGGAAAAAAACAAACAAAAAAAAAAAAAAAAAACATTGTATAGCAATTTCCCTGTTAAAAGATATATGCCATTGTATTTCTGGTAAAAATGAATCTAAAAAGTGCAAAAACACCCTAAACGTTTCTCTTCGCAAGGTCACATAAATATTAAATAAACGGTTGTAATCGGAGCTAGACCGCAGCTTTTAGAAAGAGAGAACGAAGCTTGAAACGTAGCTTTTTGTCTGTATTATTCACACACTCGAGCATTTCTTACAGCGACTCTGTGACACTTTCCTCCATTTTTAATCCACAGCCAAGAAAGTCTCTCTGTTAAGAGCATGTATATGAGGTTTCTAAAAAATCTTCAACCACAGACTCCAACTTGGAATTTCCTCACTACCTTTTTTTTTTTTCTTTTTTTTTTTTTTTTCTTTTTTTTTTTTTAAATATCCATGCTACTCAAATTGTACTGAAAGAAAGAGGAGAACAAAATTACCTACGAGCTACTAGATCTTCCCTACGTTCAGAGAACACACTTCTGTCCTTGTGTCTGATGGATACTTGAGTGCATTGTGGGAGTCCATAGAGAGCCGAAGAGCTGGCATTGATTCCCTTTTTTTCCCCCCTGGGCAGCAGCACCATCAAGTATTCATGATCCTCCCCGGTCTGGTCCCGTTTTCCCAACGGGCCGTTCTGCAGCAACAAACACCAGCGTCGACTGGTCACGCCTGTGCAAGTGGAGGACTAATGCAACGATAACAGTGACAACAATAAAAATGAAAACAAACAAAAAGCAACAATAATGCAGTGATGCACACCGTAACAAAAAAACATCTTAAATAGAGGCTTGACTACGTAACCTCATCTATACAAAAGTGCACTAGCAATATCCAATGCCTGGGGGAAAAGAAAGAAAGAAAGAAAAAAAAAAACTGTCCACATTTGAAAAGAGAGGAGAAAATAAAAATAGAGTGCACGCTAGCTTTTTGGTGAGGTGCGTTTACTGAGATAGATGTGTTATGGCCTGAAACTTGCAAGCACTGTCACTGTTTGTCCCCGAGAGACACAATGTCCAAATGGAATGGAGCCTATGACACAACTGAGAACATTTCTGTGAGAACTGTGATGACCAGAAATAAGCTTTTTAAAAAAGAAAAAGTGAATCAAGTGTGAAATGGAAAATGCCAAAGCACTGTTACAGGCCCCTGCACTAATAATAATAATAATAATAATAATAATAATAATGCAGGATGTTAATGAATCGGTAGTTTCAACACATTCATTAAAAAAAACTTCTTTGTCTTAAAAGCGTGCCATTTCTTTCTTGGATTCTGCAGTTCAGAGACTGCACTTCAAATGTATTTTAACATCCACACACATCTACTGTATATAGATATTCATATATATAGACTGTTTTTTCTTATATTTTTTTTTTATCCACACACAAAAAGTAACAAAAGAGAATAAATTAAAAGCAAACATGCACGCACACACACGAAAAAAGACTGATGCGTAGGAAAATGTTTACATTGCCACCCATGTGTAAAAGACGGCCTCGTCTGTCTGTTTCTCTGTTCATTTTTAATGCATAATTAAATTAATAATGTTGGTCATCATGTAAACATTGTAAATCATTTTGGGCCTTCACTTTTCTTGCGTATTTGTCTTTTCCTTGTCATGTGCGGTGTCTCTAAACGTGATAAACGAGGCCACTCGAACTGGGGTTTGTTCATTGCACGCAGGGACCGTTTCTTCGAAGTGCGTACAGTGTGTAGCTCACAGCCCAGCCTAGGACTTGTCTTTCTCCAGTTGGGAAGCCTCGGCGTGGTTCATGGAAGCATCGAAACACTCTTCGTTGTCTTTCTCTCCATCGGGCTCGGGCATGGAGTCGTCATACGAGTCCGTGTTCATGTCTTCCTCTGGCTCTTCCTCGTCATCCTCATCGTCATCGTCCTCATGAGTAGGCTCTTCATCGGGTGACAGCTCATCCTCGAGCTCACCAGACGTGCCCGTGGTGTCATCCTGTGGATTGTTCAGACTCATGGAAGTAGGCACGGAAGCTCCAAGCCCCATAGAAAACAGTGCCTCGCGCTCTTGCAGCTTCTTGCTCAGGTCTAGCGAGTCACCGAGGCCCAGGCCACTGGCGTTCTTCAGGAAGAACAGTGAGCTGCTGATGTTGGTGCCGAGGTTCAGAGAGCCGTCCAGGCTGAGGGCTGAGCGTGGGTGGTTGGGGTACTCTGTGCCCAATGCTGAAGGGAGGTACATGCCTACATTATTGTGGGGTAGCCCTTGAGCAGCAGGGGATGTAGGGGGTAGACTAATGGAAGTTGGTGGTGCCACCAGCCCTGTCTGGTGTTGCCCAGCTTCACGGTTAGGAGAGACGGACAAGGGCACGTCGCCACGGTCCTGCTTCTCATGCTTGCGCTTGTGCGAGTCCATCTGCGACATGCCCACCACCGTGTGCTTGCACTCGGGGTAGGTGCAGTGGAAGTGCGAGCACTTGAGCTTGTACTTGCAATCGGGCACGGCACAATCGGTGCTGGAGCTGAACTGGCAGAAGCCGGCAGCGCTGATCACGTCCTGCTTTCCGTGGTGCTTGCGATGGGCCGTCACCTTGGTGCTGTCCGTGCAGCGGAAGGAGCAGCGCAGGCAGTGGAAGTGTGTCGAGTTGCCTGAGAACTGACAGTCGGCCACGTCACAGCTCAACGACGCCTTGAAGCGCTTGAAGTCATCAAGGACAAGGTTGTCGACACGGTCATGATGCTGCGCATGCTTGTACATGTGAGTGCGGCCGCAGAACCGGTAGCCACAGTTCTCACGGGTGCAGTGGTAGTGAGTCACCTTGAGTGAGAACTGGCATGCTGTGTCCCTGCAGTCCTCGTACAGGTCGTAGCGGCGGAAGCCATCCAGCATCATGCCCTCGTCCAGCATCTTGCGTGAGGATGCCGTCTTGCGGCGCTTGCCGAACGGCGACATGTCCTCGATGATCCAGAAGCGTTTCTTGGCGCCACTTGCTGCCGGAATGGAGATGGTATTCCCTGTGGATGTGAGAGGGAAAAGTGACACGTTAGGGCCGATGAAATGAGGCAGTGAGTCTATAAACACAAACACTGTAGATCTGGAATGAGCACAAATGATTTACACAAGTCATGACTGAGAGCAAATATATAACCTACTTGCTTTGTTTGACCTGAGTCCATAGGCGCTTTCGGACCAAACGGTTCTAGGAACTCACTGAGAGGAACTATCCACTGGGGAGCTCCCTCGAGAACTACATACCTACGTTCATTGCTACATACATGCCACTACATACATTACACGGCTAAAGGTTTCCGTGGATTTTTAGAAATGCCGGTTGCCAGTGCTGCATTGGCTCATGTGTTCGACCGATCGGTCCGAAAGCGCCTCATACTACGGTCTAACAGAACACATGGATGCCCAGTGCATTACTTACAATAAAAACATGCTTGTCTGTGGTGTATATCAAGTGTAAAAGTAATGAGTCTAGAAATTCCTCTGTGTGCAACTTTGGGCTTTTGAGCAGCCTGAGGTCACTGCTAATGCTAATCCCTGTCTGGAGAAGTACGGCCTCTATAAAACCCTGGCACAATTAGGACAGCTAATGGAAGACAACACAGCACAGTTCACTGACAGTGTGTAATACACTGCATGTACTCTAAAAGGTTGGAATAAATTTTGTTTAATAGATATTGCCCTGTAGGGAAAAACCTAGCCTTTAAGACAGGTACGCATGCAACATAATGTAGTCAATGAAAGTCATCATGAGTAGATGATTAATGATTCCTACTAAGTTATGGTTAAAAATTGTTTTTGTAGCAAATACAGAGGTGGACAAATTATTAGGCTGGGTGCTTGGGACAGGCAGATTATATGTCCAGGCTATCAATGTTTTATTAGTCATTGCCCGGCAGACAAGTGATTCAGTCAACTGCTCATATAGTGATTACTAGCATTTTTCTCCTGCTCATTAACTCCACAAAAAAACCTGCTCTTATATATTTTATTAACATCAATCAGTATTGATGAACTTTTTTTTAGTATCTGATCATGCATATTCTTACTAGCTTAATCATATTTTACTATTTTGTTAGTATGGGAAATAAAAAGGCACAAACATGGATTTATATACATGGAATGTAGACTAAGTATCACTGGCACGTGTATATTGCTGTCAAAGTGTCAAGGAAATCTGGCTTACTAACAAAATATTTACTTAATTCGGTAGCAGGCTGCTGACCTAGCATTACTAGCATTACCTTCTAGTTTTGCTGACCAGTTTTTATATGTATTTTTACATGGAACACCCTCCAACTGGTCTAATTACAAGAATAAACCAACACCAGTCTGATAATCAGCTGAATAGCTACTTTTATGTGCCTTCATTTACATTAGATTTACATTTTCTAGCCTACTCATTGTTGCTAGCTAGCTTGCAAACCGGACTTCCTTGCTAGCATGCAAGATGCCCTTTCTCTTAGGATTTTTGACACGGACATGGATATTTTTTTGTATGATAGTCTAAGTATTATGATCATTTTAACGGCTAGTTAAATAATATAACATTGATTTATTTCCTTGCTAGCCTGAAAGATGTCCTTGCTCTACAGTTATTGTTACCGAATCCCTGTTTTATTAGTACAGGAAGTAGAAGGGTAGCAATAGGGGTTTCTCTTGCAATTTGGCTATAAATATGCTAAGTTTCAGCTCAGTTAACTGTAAAAAAAAATTACTAAACAAAATGTTTGGCTTCAAGGTTAACGTATCTGCCATATATTGAACATTTGCATGTGTTGTCAATTGTACATTCTCTGGTACACCGAGACATTGAAGGATTCACTTTCCTGGATTTGTCCACCCTGTAATGCACTGTTTGAACTAAAGTTATTGAATTACAGCTTCAATGGTTCAAAGACAAACACAAGCAGACAGGTGAGGCCTGAGTCAATCTACTCTAGAGCTGCAGAGGTCTAACAGAGGCAGGAGAAAGGTACCTGCAGCGTCCTGCACTATAGGCACGTCATTTTTAACCGGAGACGGAGTGGCAATGATGGGGCTGAAAGCTGGTGTGTTGGTTGGCATGACAACACTCCGAGTGGCTCCAAGAGAGGCGCTGAGCAGAGAGTATGAGACACAGGATGGAGAGAGGAGGTATGGGAGTGAGGGAAGAGGAGGACGAAGGAGAGTTGGGGGGAAAGAAGGAGGCTGGGATTGGAGCGGAGCCTGAGGTAAAGATGGAGGAGGAAGTGGAGGAGGAGGAGGTGCAGATTGAGAGGTAGGGGGAGTGTCGGCAGAGGTAAAGGAAGAAGGAGCAGGGACCTGAGAACCTGGTCCTACAGAGATGCCAAGGAAAGGAGTGGTGGAGAGGAGGAAAGGAAGGGTGTGGACAAGACATCCATACAGGTGCGCGCACACACACACACACACACACACACACACACACACACACACATACACACAGGGATGGGAGGTAGAAAAAGAAGAGATCAAATAATGAAATACCAAAAGCCAAATGGTGACAGAAAAAATCAAACAGCCAAAAGCAACAGTGATGAGAATGAAAGATAAATATTTGTCAAACCGAATGGTGAAAACATGTAAATCATTCCAGTGCAGGAAAGGCTAGAGTCGAATAGCAAAAGCCCAGATTTAAGCCCAGAGATGTGTACTCTCTCAGGTTGACATGGTGTAGGTGGATATTATGAGTCTGGGATGCCTCAGTTAAGTTGCCACAGGCATGACATTAATGTGAGGAGGAGTGTGTTTGTGTGTGGACGACTATATGATGAATTTACTGCTCCATAATGTGATAAGTGTCATTACTGCTAGTGAACACTGGCTGCCTTGGATGCCTCATGAACAAGTTGTTACGTTTATATTTGCCAATGGAAAAGTAAAGTAGAGGCAGCAATTTTTAATTGATGCCTCTTGTTAGGGGCATATACCCCCTGAGGATCTGAAAACACAGTGATCCAGTGACACCTGTACGGTGAGGCTGATTAACCAACATTCATACATTTGAACATTTTATTCCACTATATACAAATACTGCCATCTTGAGCTTTCTATTCATTTCAATTCATAATTATCTCTCTCTTTAACGCAATCTAAGAATAAATATTGTTGGTGGTAATGGAAAATGGTGAGGATGGTGGTGATGATGATGGAGAAAAGTCCTTACCTGCAGGGGAGCTGTCATTGCCCACAGGAGTGCTGGTGCAGCTGCGATCTTGGTTGGAGGACTCGGATGAGAGGCCCAGTGGACTTCCTCCACCCATGTAGTCCATGTAGTCATCATTGTCATCCGCCATGTTGGAGAAGCTATGAGTGAGGCTCGAGTGGGTGCCCATGGCGCCGGAAGAGGCCATGCTAGCCATGTGCTGCATGTCGTCTGGTTGGTGACCAGAAGGTAATACCTGGCACATGAAAAACACAAATCAGTCCACAAACCAGCGGCTAAACAATCCCTATTACATGATTAGCAAAGATTTGCATTACAGACAGCTTTCTCCTTTTTTGTGCTTATGCAAAACAACAGTGTAGATCACTAAGTGGGTGGTTCCTCGATCGGGCTGACGTTTAACCCTTAAAATTCTTTCAACATTGAATCTAAGTAAACACATTCAACTGTTAAAAATGTGCGACATTGTTTTAGCAGAAAACACAAATTTGTGCTTAATCATCATCCCTGCTAAAGGCATGAGGACGTTAAGGAAATTCTGTTGATTTACTTAAAATAACTTTTCAAATGAATAGTTTACTTTCAAACTATTATTTGGTTACAGGGGTTGTGAAGTCGTCAAATTGTCACAGAACCTAATTTTCTTCTTCCCACGATCTTTGGGAAATTCGGGTGATGCAATTTTCTGTGAAATATAAAGATGGTTCGAAAGGATGTGAAAATAAGATTGTACCAAAGAATTTTAATTGATCAAGGATTTTAAGATAAAGATGTAGGCTGGGACAGGCAACAATGCTGCACAAATGATCCAGATGTTTTGATGTTGGCTCCGGTTACTTTGTTCAGGTGGACTTTTACGTCATCGCATCCACATCCCGTTAAACGTAACGTACCTGGGATGGGACTCGGTCGAAGTTCTTTCCCAGCATCCTCCTCATGTGCTTGCGGGCGTGAGACGTCATCTGGTGCTTAAGCAGGAAGGAGAACATGCAGCCTTCACGGATGCAGTGGAAGTGACTGTTCACCTGGTTGTACTTGCAGCCTAAGCAGGAAAAACAGAAGGCCTTTCTTATTAATGCCGAAAAGCAAGAAAGGCCGACCTCCGAGACGCCGAATCTAGCACTGATTCTCAATAAGGTGGTGATGAGGAAAAGCCAGAGCAGATGAGTCCGGCTCTTATTACTTTCTCCAAAGTGTCACACTGAGAAAGTGGAGCTTTCGGAGATTAGACCTGTGGTGCTCTTTATTACAATGACATCTTTTATTCAATTTGGAATTTACATAAATACATTCTGCATTTGGAGAGGCAATAATGCACAACCCTGCAAACCAAAGTAAACACACAATTATTTCCATATTAAATTCATTTTTCACAACCTATCTGCTGTTATTGTATTTGTTCAGTCCATCTCTCTTTTTCTCGTTTCTCCACTCCTCCTTTCGTACGGTAGCTCTGCAGATTTTTAATTGCTATATGCTTCTTTTTTTTTTTTTTAATTAAATGACTGCTTTTTATGGGCTAATCAAATGGACGCTTGTGATAATTTTATTGCAAATAATGCACAGAAAAATAATCAAAAGCCGAGCGTTCAGGGCAGGTGCCGACTGGTCTGTTACCATGGCATCCGTGGCACGGCATGGTGCAACAAGCTGCTTGTCGTCGGATCGCTTTTGTACGCACGCACAGGCAAGACACTTTAAACAGAGTGAGCTGAGCAAATAAGAATGACGAGCCGAAATATTGCAGATCTTTGTGCCTGCGCTTCCTGGTAACCTCATCCTCAGTGGTGTGTTTAATGTTGCTGCCATGGATACCCTGCTCCCAGTCCAGCTGAACCATCAATTCTTCATCATCCTGCTCCTTGCTTTTTTTCTTTTCTTCTTCTTTTTTTTTTTTTTTTTTTTTTTAACATCTGAGGTGCTACAAATCAGACGTGTTTTGAAACTTCCTTTCCACCCTGTCATAAAGTTTTTCTTTTTCTGTACTGCAGAGGAGGGGACCAGAGAGAAAGGGAGAAAAAAACGCTTTCAATTTGCCTGTGTGATGATGATCGAGGTTTGAAAAAGAGCAACACAAACAGACCGAGCTAGACAGGCACAGTAATTAACAAACATGTGTAATTGCTCATTCCTGACAGGTTAAATATACCCAAGAAAACAGCCCCTGTTTGATTGCTTACTATAAATACTGAAGTATTAATGTATGACAAAAAAGGCAGACACCATTTTTCTTGGGCTGATTTTAATCTAAATGAACCGTCCCCGGCTTTAGAGTTTGCCGCAGCCATTTTTTAACGTGACTCGAACTATTTGTTATGAGACATATATCTGACATAGCCGGGAATCTGATGGTATTTTGACTTTATTAAATATTTAGAACAAAATGTCCAGCATCAGCACAATAATACTAATGTGATGAGACATGGATACTACAGGGAAACGTTTTCCAGAATCCTGCTTGCTGCTTTTGTGCTTTAGTGATTGCGCTGTGATAGTGGAACAATTAGCAATGTCAGCGGAGGGAGCAGCTTTTTCCCTTCAGTGTGTGGAAACGGTGCATTCGCAGAGTGGGGACTGTATTGATGCGGAATTTACTGTTGCATCATCGCTGATGTGATTTCACACCCTTTCTCCTCTGTTCTGCTCTGCTGGAGTATAAAGTAGGGCTTCGTCTGCTAGGAAACACTTGCTTTCAATAATAGCAATACAATGAGTGAAATAATGAGGCGTGTAGGAAGTCCGTACACCACAAGACGCGACGGGATATTTTGACCAAGCCGAGAGCCTTACCGAGGCGGCCGCACTCCTCTCTCTTGGTGAAGTATTTGAAGCCGTTGGCCGCACGTCGCTCGGCTTTCTCGTGCTTCTTGATGTGCCACGGCAGCTTGGTGGTGATGTTGGTGACAAAGAAGCAACCTGGTCTCAGACAATGATAGTGTCCTCTCATCCTGAACTCACAGTGCTGGGAGACAAGACAGAAATGTCAACAATGAGCCAGCGTTTTTAACCTGTTAAACCTCTTATTTTTAACCTGTCGACTTGGTCAGAAGGTGTTGATCAATTTTCTGTAACAGCAGCCCTGACAGTGGTTCCACATGCAAGGCAAATTGTACGGCGGACACTACCCATAATCCAAATGTGTTGTTATTTACCAAGGAAGAACACATCATTGAAATGGTGAAATTTTCTGTACATCTATTTAACATTTATGGAAGGAGTGTTAGCGCTACGTAACGGTCAGTAAGATTAAATTAAAAAAAGATCCTGGTCAAAGAACAACTGTTTACAGATAAGTGATAAAAAGATCTAGTTTCATAGATGAAATAAAGCTATAACCGAATAAAGAGTGATGTCATTCTTTAATTGGGAAACTGTTTGTGGTATAGGAGGGATTGAACATTTCTGGACATCAACTTTGGCTTTGTAACAGTAACATTTCACCTCAAAGCAACTTATAATCAAAGTATAGTCATGGTCCCAGCATTGGCAGCTTGGTGGTGGTGGGATTTGAACTGATGACCTTCAGATCAGTAGCCCAAAACCCTAACCACTGAAGTACCACTCCTTTTCTCGATGTTGCACTACACCACTGAATTTACTTCAATTAGCTACTCAAATCCTTTCCATTTCTCAGTTTCAGGGTGCACGGCAGCACACGTGTAACTGACCAGCTCTGTTCGAGTGTTAAACACTGACCCCCACTACAGATCACTGGAGCAAACTGAAGCCTATGTTTTAAACGACTAGCTCACTGAGGTAAGAGCATTTCCCTCCTGTGTTGTAACCTGTTTCCAAACTGCCATCTGTTTACTGAGAGGCTTCTCCCTCAGGAGACGACAAACAGGATCTCCTCTGCTCAGGAGAAGAGGAGGGGGGGGTTAGGAGCGTGGGGACGTGGTGCATAAAGCATAATGAATTCATTTAGAACAGGTTTGGCTCCAAATAAGGACACAGGAAGCGCAGTGAGTGCTTTGTTCTATTAATGATGACATTTTTGATGAAAAGCCTACACTTTTCTTTCCCCCTTCCCACTTTGGGGTATTTACGTATTTTTCATCTTAATTCTTTTTACCATGTGGTAATGAGATCGCATAAATATCTTGTTTTAATTATAAGTAAACATCTGTTTGCTTTTTTTTTTTGTTGTTGTTGTTGTTGTTGTCGCCTTCTTGCATGCATTTACTTTGATTTCTACTGTAGATGTGAAGTCCTCGGCTCACCTGGTTGGGACAGAGACACTGTAGCGAGTAGTAAGAGAACTGATCTCGCACGTTAATCAAGCTGTTGTTGGGGTTGATGTGGTCCAGGCAATGTGACTCGGCCTTTCCAGACGTCTTACACACGTACTTGCAGTTGCCAAACAGACAGTGGAAGTGGAATTTGTTGGAGTATTTGCAGTCAGTTGCCAGACAGGGGTCACTGGGGGAGACGGGACGAGGCAAAAAACGAAGAGAGTGAAGAACTTGCTCATTATATTCTCCTATGCATAAAAAAAGATTGGGTCATGCTTTAAAGCACTCACTTTTCTTGAAACTGCAGGAAGCCCGGTTTGACCTGAGGCTTGGCATTCTCCAACGAAGTGGTAGCAAGCGGCGAGGAGGCGGCCATGTTGGGCACGGAGGCAGGAAGTTGCGGGATGGAGCCTGTCAGCTGCTTCCATGCCAACAGGGAGGGTGAAGAGGCATAGGACCCTGACACCGCTGCACTGGGCACGTCCATGGGCGGAGTGTTGGGCACAGAGACTGGCACGGCGAGCTGATTGGGGACGCCCTCGCTGGACTCCTTGGCCTCGTTGAAAGCGGTCTCTGGTTTAACCTTTAGGTTGGCTCTGAAGTGGAAGCTAATGGGAGACAGAGAGACATCATTACATCCAATTAGATCCACCGGCGAGGCCGTGATATAGCTGCTAAACATAGCACATCATTAACATCACCTCCAAATAATGACGTAAATAGGGGAGAGAGAGAGGGAGCATTCAGAAGAGCTTGAATCTCAATCTATTGCTCGTTAAAGAGTGTGGACGAGAATGAAAAGCAGGTTTACTTGGCATGTTTGATGGCTCCATCCACCGTACTGAAGAGAGCGCCGCAGTCTTCCACAAGACAATGAAAATGGACTTTGCGCAGGAAGTCACAATGGGCATCACAGATTTCGTCGGTATCATATCTGCATATAAAAAAATGACAGAGGTGTAAAAATATAAAGGGGGGGGCGACATAACATAACACAAGCAAAACATAGATCAAGTCAAATTCCCCTTTCACTGGGACCTGCTTTTGTATGTAATAACATGATAACACTTTGCACAGCAGCAGCTGTGACATATTGTCTTGGCTTTGGGACTATACACATAATATCATTTGTTCTGGCCAAGTGTTTTATTTCTACATCGCTAACCAGGGACAAACACCACACATGGCAGTGACAGGATAAAAGCAGACAAAGAGCGAGAATGACAAAGCGCAGGGTCAGGGTTAAGTAAAAACAGGAATCACAAAGGCATGGAAGAATAATGGACTGTAACACAGCAGGATATTGTGAGCCAAGAATCAGGAGAACGACTGCATCAGGTAAAGTGAACAGTGCAATCCATGTGCACCGCACCTGCGCAGGTAGGTCTTCCAGAGCTCGGTGGGTTTTTCCGGAACTGGTCTTTTGATCAGCCTGCTGAGGTACTGAGCTGCGTCACAGCTATCAGCTGCCTGGCCGCTCTCCAGCTCCGACTTCAAGCTCAGAGCGCTGAAGAAGCCCGGATTCACCTGCGACATCTGCACACACAGTGAGCACACCTTCACACACTGGTACACGTGAGCAAGCATGCTCAGACAAGTGTTGTTACACTCCGTTTACAAACACAATCAGCCTCCACTTGAGCGTAGGCCAACACGCATGCCAAGTGTTCTTTGTGTGTGTGTGTGTGTGTGTTTTGTTTGTGTGTGTCTGTCTGGGCGAGCATTATGCGGTGTGCCGAGGCCGAATGGGAGTCCTAAAAACGCCCACGAGCTGCTCTGTGCCAGAAGCCCTGAATGAGGCCTGGGTATGACTATAGTCAGTGCAACACGGAGAGCGAGGGAGATAAAGACAGGCACAGGGAGAGAAAGGCCCTGGGGGGAAAAAAAAACACAGTCTGATACCTCTTTAAATCATCAAGGTAATGGAAGTCGCACTCCATAGCATTTATATTAGTCAGAAAAGATGTATGATTAAAACAATGTCCATTTTAATCTCCACAAAAACACACAACATTTAAATATTCACCGAGTAACACTTAGTCTTTTTAAAAAATGAGGGTGACGCTTGCTCTTTTTTTCCCCTCACTGCTGACTTTTTAATCAAATAATTTACAAACTCCATAAATAAAGACAGAGCGTCTGGAATAGGGGAAAAAAAGGGAGAGGGAGAGGGAGCGAGATGAGGAGGAGGAGGAGCGGGGTAAAAAAATGTGCCCCAAGTTCAAAACAGCTCATCAAAAAACAAACATCTCTATATATCTGGCATGGCATCCAGCTCTTGCTATATTATATTAATTTGCGAGCAGAGGGCTGAAATTACACTGTATGAAAAATGGCTGGAAAATTTAAATGATACAAACTCATCTTATTAGCGGGCGAAACATTAAAAAACAAACAGCCCGCTCTGCGTGTTGCTAATTCGTCTTGGGCTGGAAAGTGCATGATGGATGGATCTTACCTTATTCATAAGTGAGGATAAAAGAGATGGATTTCCCGGCGCAGGGTGTCCGTTTGATTCATTACTGGAATGAGCAAAATGGGCAATGTTTAGGCAAAGGTTTGCATGGGAACAGTAAATATTATTATTTATTTCTGACTAGTGTGAATATGCAATGAAGGAAATAGACACATAAATAAGAGGTAACTTAATGTATAAAGCTGAGTGGTGGCTTCTGTGTATGTGTGAGAGAGAGACAAGGGTAAAATCAAGGTTTACACAAATGCCCTTTCACTTAAATGAACATGTCATGTTTCATACTTGACGTATGCATTATAAAAGGTAGAAGAAAAAAAATATATTATGGGCAAATCTTTACATTTGTGTGATAGATTTCCACACAGGGGGCACTAGAGGCTGAGAAAGGGGACAGTGTGTAAATCTCCTCCTTGACCACTTTGCAGACCCACCTTGCGAGGTGGTTTTAACAAGAGCACTCACACTAATTAACACAATACGCTATTATTCAGGAGATAAATCATGAGGCAAGGGGTGATGAGTGTGGTGCGAGGTCTATGGAACCGGGGGAGGATGGGGCGTGCCAGCTCAGAGGTCTTACCCGTGGTCTTTCTTGCTCAGGTCAAGGCTGTGTTCTTGCATGGACTCCTGGGAAGGCCCGGAGGTGCTGTCCATTGGCTCCTGCTTCACTTGGACTGGATTGAACCGGCTTGCCTGAGCCTGCTGTCCGTTTCCTGAGGAGACAGAGAGAGAGAGAGAGGAGTTATTGTTGGTCAGCATTATTACCCTGTGATGAGATCTGATCTGACTTGTGTCCAGGCCGAGGAGAGGGCTGGCAGTGATAATTATTGCAGAATTATGTCAAGCCGTCAAGGCATTTAAATGGTGATTGAGAGGCGGGAGGAATGAGGGAAAAAGACTCCTTTTTCAGCAGCACTTGTCACAACCCATTTGCGTGCCTGCCTCTTAACCGGTCATTACAGTGCACGCTAATGCTGAGGGAAAGTGGCAGCTTCAGATGGAGCGAATCCCTCCCGCTAAACCACCCACCCACCCCTACCTCGTCGCTCTCATCGCCACTTGTCCTTGTTGGCCTGACGACAGACGGCGGTCAGCCAGTGAGCATGCCCAAAAGAAACATCTCCTCCATCAGTCAGATTGGAGGTGACAGCCAATCAAATCAGTCAGCTGGATCTCTCAATGGTTTTTTTGGGGGTTTTTTTGCACAAAGGTATGTGGATAAAAAAAATTAAATAAAGATATATAATGGGGTAAAAATGCTGACAGGAATGAGTGCCCTGGCTTTTCCGCAATCCCCAAGTGACTGAAATATTAATTTGTCCTTAGGCTATACAGTGAAAGCCAGGCCTTTGGTGGCCTCTAAGTGGTATTTTATTTTGGAAAAAAAAAAAAAGAGGAGAGGAATAGAAGTGCTGAGTGCATCAGCCGTGATTGGGCATGTAGGGAACTTGCTTTTCAGGAAGTCAGGCCTGTTGAGGAATAGTGACAGGCAAGGACGCGGCATTACTGTCTGCCCTTGGCCCTCATTGCAGTGTGTGCATGTGTGCGTGAATGTAAACCCCTATAACACACACTTAATGATTGCAAGTCCTGGAAGCCAGACGTCATTTACGGTTGTTTACAATAGTTTAAAAAAGTGAATAGGCAAATTATGACTCATTCGGAGGAACTGCCACAACTACTACTGTGAAATCCCCATTTCACTAACAGCGCCCGCTTCTCCAAAAAGGCTCTCTAGTTATCTTTTGAACTAGCACAGTACTAACACACAGCTCATCATCACCAGGTTAACCTCCAGCTCCTCTCTGATCACACTTTCCTACACACACACACCCGGCTCACATCAAACCACAGCCAGCACACTCGCTCTGCTTTCGGCTGCCTGTGGGAATGAATTGCCTGAAGTTTAAAAAAAGACAGTTAAATAATGACCACATGAAAGGGAAGTCATTAAATTCTTTATCAGCCTCACAGTCTCCATGACAAACTCGCTGATAATCTTAGCGAGAGAGAGAAAGGCGGGAGAGGAGGGGGGGGGTGATCTGAAAGAGGGATTTTTTTCTGGAAATTATCCAAGAATAATGTTCTAGCGTGTAATTACTCCTGCTAAGTTACCGCGCTTGTGAAAGATCATTTGTACTGTATGTCTAATTAGTGAGCCCTTTCGATTCCAGGATCTGGAGTAACACTCCGGAGTAGGCTGGTGTTTATAAAAAAAAAAAAAAAAAAGAAAAGAAAAGACAAACCTGAACATTCAGGAAGGACACAATACTACCTGAACGCATTAGCAAGTCACTTGCAACAGATAACCCCGAAATGTGTGTGTTTCTCGTGCATCAAAAAAGAAAAGGGAGAAAAAAAGAAACTGCGAGAAAATAGCCGCAGTAAACATTGTTCACTCCTTTCTAAACGCTGGGCCCTGACCACATCCTCTTCATATTTTACACAAATGTCCTGTTCACACGCCATTTCTGAGCAAACACATAAATTTAGCAATGATACTTCATGATCTGCTCTCTGCCTAGTGTGGGGCTTTTTTTTCTCTCTCTCTCGACATTTTTTTCTTTTCTCATAGTTAACTAAATTAAACACGAGACATTCTCACAATGTTGAAGTGTGAATTTATGACACATACACACACACACACGTACACACACGCCCTCTCCAGTGAATGGAGTCACACCATCTGTGCCCCCCTCTGACACATGGACCCCATCCCACCCCTCGGAGGTTGTCAGAGGTTGTGTGCTCCCTCTTTCCTTTCCTGGTGCTCATCTCCCGGTATCTGCAGAGCTCTCCGAGGTGGAGTGTATGACAGGATACACATCCCTACAGCAGCTGGGCCTGCTCTCTTCGGTCCCATTCCCTTTCCACACACCCTCCACGATGCTGTCTTTATCCACAGCCCACCTGCTCCGTACCCACACTACAACCCAAACGCTAGATCATCTAGCGCTGCGTGTAGCGTGTATTTAAAGGAGTCGCTGCTAAACGAGTCGAGAAGAGATTTTCACAGCAGCTAGCGTCTGCTAAATGTGCTGGAAAGAGATTTTTCACAGGATCTGACTCCTGCAGAAATCATTCATATTCATGCACTAATGTATTAGTGTCTAAAAAATCCTCGATTCTCAGATGGGAAATTCGGCTGTAACGTCAAATTGAATATATTAGAACACGCACCTCGCTGAGCACTGGCTCCTTTTCTGCCTCAACAATTTCTGTTATTTTTCCCCCCCTCTTTATATCAGTCTTCATTATAAAAAAAACTGCTTTATACCTTCAATTTCTCAACTTAATTTTGTTCAGGCTCCATTTGGTCGGAGCGAGTGCGCGCACAGATAAGAGGCTGATGATGAGGAAGCATGTAGAACACAGAGTCTGGAAACCTCCTGAGAATGCTATTAGAGGCGGCTTTACCGGGGCCGCTCGCTACCACTCCAGCACTTATCAGCTAATGGATTGTGGGTATCAAGGCAATGATCACTGCAATAACGGGTCTAGAGCAGCAAAGCAGCCCCTCAATATTTGCCCTAATCCTGAAATCAGAGATTTGTGTACTGTCTGTGGAGCAAATGAGCTGATGGCCCATGTGTGCCCTTTTTACTGTCAGAGAGAGAGAGAGAGAGAGAGAGAGAGAGAGGGGCAGACAGACAGAGAGAGAGAGAGAGAGGCAGACAGACAGAGAGAGAGAGAGAGAGAGAGAGTAGGAAGTGCTGGTGGTAGAATGGTGTGAAAAGGAAAGATGGGACCTGCTTGCTTTTTAGATCTCATAAACATCATTACTATATGCACTGAAAAAAAAAAGATCACTTCCTGTTTAGACCCTAATCATGCTGAAATTTCACTGATCTTCATGCACTGACATGTTGCATAAGTAGTTAGAAAGATCAGGTGGTTCGTTAAATTGTACCTAAAATTATGTGAAATATTAAATAAACACAGGAAGAAAGACGAAAGAGTGAAGAAAAGGGGAAAGCGCAACACGTACAGGAAAAAGTAAGGAGAAGAGAGGGTGAAAGTGAGGAGGAAGGCCCTACAGTGTACAGAAGAAGAAGAAGAAGGAGTCGCTACCTATGTCAGGGATGCTCGTAGTACTGAGTGCAGCAGCAGCCAACCTTGCCATCATGGGAGATATCAAGCCCTTACTGGCCGAGATCTTGTCCATGATGGAGGCGGCACAGTAGGAAGTCGGGGTTGAGGCCACAGATGCCGCCTCACCGATTGTGCTGGAGCTTGGAGCCACAGAGTCGCGGGGTGTGGAGAGGACGCTGGAGCTAACGGCAGAGATCATGCCGGCAGCTGCTGGGGGCATCTGCAGGGGCAGCCTGGGTAAAAGTGGGAAGAACGAGTTGGATGCACCACTCAGGGCACTGCTGGAGAGCGCCAGGGCCACAGGCATGTTGCTGGGAAGAGCCTGTGAGAGGAGAGTGGAGATGCGGCTGGCGGTGGGCAGAGTGGTAGTGGGCTTGACGCTGGGGCTGGAGGTACTGGCTGTAGTGGGTGTGGATATCAGGTGGGGCACAGTGGAGGACTGCTGAGTGGTGGGCGACGCGCTCAGGCTGGAGTTCTTGCTGCTGATGGCTGAAAAGTCCACCAGGTCATCGTTGCTGGATTCTTCGTGCTCCTCCTTGGGCAGGAGGAAGGAGGACGTGAGGCCTAGCATTCCCGAGGAGCGAACGTGGCGGCGCTCGTGCTTGCGCTTGTGCGACGTCATTTGGCTGGTGGAGGTGAAGGTGAAGCCACAGCCCTGGCGAATGCAGTGGAAGTGGTTGGTGGCCTTGCTGTACACGCAGCCCTCGTACTTGCACTCCTCGTACTTGTAGAATTTCTTGAAGCCGTCCTTGGCGTACGCGTCATCCTTGATGTGGTAGCTCTTGTGCTTCTCGATGTCACACTTGTTCTTGAAGGTGAAGGTGCATCCAGGACGCCTGAAAAAAAGCAAGGGAAGTAAAGGAAGCCCTGGTTAATTTGCGTTCATTGTACACGGACAGTATCCAGATGTCTGAGGATATCTGGTCCTCACCTGCAGTGGAAGTGGGTGGTCTTCTGCCCGTAGAACTGACAATTCACAGTCCCACAGTCCTCAATGGCGCGGAACCTCTGGAAGCCGTCGTTTATCAGCTGTGCGTTCTTCTTATGGAAGTTCTCATGAGTCATGACATCGGAGGTGCTAGTGTACACCTTGTTACAGCCCACCTAATGGAAACAGGGAAAGGAAAAAACAAAGGTGCTTGAAGTAGAAGTGAAGCAGAGGCGGATGACAACCTACAGTAAACATTGTGGCTTTCAGAAGGTTGCAGAGGAGGTAAATGAGTACTCTGAGAACTGTATGTTGGTGGTTGGATTCCTCTGTTTTGCACTACTGATTCAACAAAAAGAAATCAATCTGGGGAGCGATGAATCTTCTGACCTAAAAAAAAAAAACCGACTTGAAACATCTTAAGATCTCCGGTGTAATGAAAAGAATGAACACAATTAGAGAAGTGTAAAAGCAAAAGCTAAAAGAGGTGACAATGCAGCTTTCTTTGAAGAGGTTGCACTGACATCATTCTGAGTTCAGATACGACTCAATCCATACCCAAATGAAATGCGAAGCGTTTATGAACGGGAAAAAAGTACAGAATACGTATCGTGGCATTTACTTGTACTTGCTTACTTTCCTTGGTGGTGACTCAGATAAAATGATGTCAGCGGTAAGAATTAGATTACGATTTCTCATCAGATCGTGGTGACTGTATGGGGGTTATTTGCCTGGCAATTGCACATAACTAGGAGAAAGAAATGATATATCTCTGCTTCACATGAACAGCTCCGGTGCCTTTTTTCATAGGCAATGCATTCAAAGTGCAAGTTGAGTGCAAACGACAAAAAGTGCACTAAACTTGCATAGTGTAAGCCTGACCTTAATAAATAAGACAATGCAACTGCAACATAGCAGAGTGGTGTGTGGTTAGAACTTTCTTCCATTTAAGGCTTTCCACACATACAACTCCGTATTAGAAGGCCACCGTCTCTGACTTGCTGTTAAATTGCAGAACGAATGTAAGAGATGGAGGAGGGGATGTAGTCACAGAGACTGTCACTTTCTTTCGTCTGAACGTTTCTGTTACTCAGCAGCAGCACTCAGGAGCCCTCCGGGCAGCAGGGGAGCACAGACTAATGTTTGAATTAAAACCAGCAATTGTATATCATCCCTGGCACTTTTCAGCCGTGCAAACAGGGCAACTTCACCATATTGAGTCAAACAATGAAAAAAATGCCACTCTGTTTTTTTCCCCCTGTAAATCAGCAGAACGGGTGCCAACATCTGCTGGTTCTCAGAGCTGTTAAAACAAGAGCTGAAATGTCTAATAACAATTACGCCGTTAGGGGGGTTTAAAAAAGAATACATCTTAAGCCATCTGCCCTTGGCCGCTGCACCCCGCGGTGAAAAAGCACTCGGGAGGGTGACACCTTGAAAATAAGCAGATGTTAAAAAAAAAAAAATTAAACAAATCCGGTCGGGATATAATCTCCAACTCTCCGCTTGGTACTAAAAGATGAAAAATGTCGAGTTTATATAAACAACTAACTGAATTTTTATCCATGCCAATTAAGGAGTGAGAGAGTGCGAGGGAAGTGCACGGCTGTGTCTTGTTCATCCGTTTTAATTTGTCTCTTATTTACTTTATGACACCTTTTGTCAAACGAATGAAAACTGCTCTTAAATGGTAATTCGGGCCTAATGGAAAAAGTGGAAGAACTGTAACTCCCTTTTATAGACCTGGTTAAGCAGCAGGATCGTGAAAAGCATCTCCCTCGCTCTTCCTATGGCTGGCACTGAGATGGAAGCTTTTTTGTGTGCCGCTATAATGCACGAGCGGCCGCATGACGTGTGATGGCGCGCGAACACGGAATGCTCTCGAGCGGCGGTCGGATCTTTTACTCTGCTTTTTGTTATAGACGCAACATTTCCTCGCTGTCTTTTACATTGAACCGAGGCCGCGGTTGTGGCACGTGTACTTTTTTGGTGCAACCTTTCCACTCTGACCTTAGGCACGTTAGTCATACACAGAGATGCTTTGACTTTCTGTGGTGTGTGTGTGTGAGTGTGTGTGTGTGTGTGTGTGTTTGTGCAGCAGTGGTGGTGTTATGCTACACTGTTTACCTGCATACAGTGGTAGTGAGTGCTCTTGCCATTCAGGTGGCAGCCATGGTAATACACGCTGCAGTCATCCAGAGGGCTGAAGCGCATGAAGCCGTGCTGCAGCGAGTTGTCCCTCTTCTTGTGCATGTTGTAGTGCCTTATCACATCCTGTTTACTGGTGAATCTCTGTTCAGCAGGAACACGGCAACAGGTTACTAAAGGCTGCTGCTAGTAGTGTGTGTGGTGTGTGTGTGTGTTTGTGGGTGTATGAGTGTGGCTGTGTGTACTGTAGGAAACTAGCAACATGTTATTTTATCAGTCTGGCAACAGCTGCTCAGCACGAGAGCCAAGTCAGCCAAGTCAGCGATGTGAAGCATGTGTCCAGCGCAAGACGTCTCAGTGATACAACCAGCATGTTTAGGTTTTTTTTTTTTTTTTCGCACTTTCCTTCATTCCTTCAACCTTTCAGCACAATATGAAGCAAGTACACTTCTTCCTGCCTCGCTGTTTGCGTAAAAGTCCTCCGCCTGCATCTTTATTACTTTTCCTGCGTTTTAATTAAGACGGAGCGCTCGACTTGCAAGATCATAGTTCTGATGTTCTCGGCTTCAAAGAAATTATGTTCCGTGCAGACGGTTTCTCGAACGTGCGTTGGGAAAAGAGATGACAAACAAACAAACAAGACACCCAAAATGTTTCGCGTTTTATTCCCCCAGCTGATTGCGGTTTTAATTAAAGTAGTAAAGCGTGGGGTTTTTTCGTTCTGGGTTTGCATGCAATAAGGAGGGAATACACCAAGATTCCCTCCTAAAATGATACGACACAGCAGAGTGGAGAGAGGGGGAAAAAAATAAAAACAAACAAACGGGATGTAGGGGGGGGAAGAGAACTTGAGATAGAAGCGAGGAAGCAAATCTGCGGTAATTGGGCTTAAGCTGATGTTACAGGAAGTGTAACCAGAGACAATGAAATCAATGAGCTTATTTTCTACAGAAATATGCAACAGGAGACCAAAATATAACAGAAACGTCTAAAATGCAAAATGTAATTGGGTATACATGAAGAAACACACAGCTCATTCGAGCAGACATTGTATATCGTCTTTCTCGTTTCAGTACAAAAAAAAAAAAAAAAAACCTCCACTGATGGGCCTGATCAGGGCAGATTCTTCAGATGTATGTGATAGAAGCTTCCAGAATGGTGGGACAGAGCTGAAGGTGGGTTTCAGTCAGAGTGGTCGTCTGGGGTTAGGAGGACCTGCTACATTTATTTTAGGATTCCCAGTACCGTGTGGGATGAGCACAAGGCCATGAAAGGAGAAGAAGGGCCCGGTGTCGCAGCCGAGAGGCCGGATAATATTCCACCGCTGTGTCATGTAACATTTCATGAGTTATCACTTCCAAAAGCCTGTGCATTTGAGCCTCTTGAGCTTTTCTTCTAGGCTAGGAACATCTAGCCAAGCATTTGAGAGATAACTTGCCTGTAGATATCTGCCTGTCATCGCCTTCGTCTCCGAGTCATTAAACAGCTTGGGGTTCTCCTGATCGAGCTGAGTGGTACAATAAGTGTTTTACAAAAGCACGTTTGTGCAAAAGGCAGTCTGAGGAATTGTTCTCTGACGAGCCCGACGTGAGCTGCTGAGCCGATATATGCAGTTCGTGCAACAGCTGTCTTCTCTACTAACAAGATCTCGACATGTTTGTACTGAGAAACTGGAATTACTACACAAGCGGTCTTCACACACAGAACAGCTTTTGGTTGCATAAGGATTTTTGTCGCCTTTAACAGATCTACTCGTATTTGCCTTTTATTTTCCCACCATATGCGCAGGAGGCTCGAGTGCCAGCGTTCTGATCTGCTTAATGCTGATTCTGCTGCGTCGTACATGACAACTCTCGGGACATGGATCAGATTAATAACGTGAAAGGGGGATTAGCAGTGGCCCCAGAGTAATAGCAGATGTCCTCTGGAAACAAAAAAAAATTGCGGGGAAAAAAAGACCTACTGGAACAATCTTATTGAGGAATTTATTCTGCTAATAAAAAGGGTTTAAATGAACTCGACATTATTCAGTGCTACACTTTACAGTTTCCTGTTATAAGACAAAAGCATATTGAAATCACCCTCTCCCACACGTTTATCAGACAGTAAGTAAGTGCCAAAATAGTGGTGTGACACTTTCTTATGACACACAGGGGTCGTGAGTTATTGACTCGTCCTCTCATCAGACGAGCATTCGGAAACCTCTCGGCTTGTTTGCTCAGGCGGCTTTTTAAACCGTGCGAGATGGCTGTTTTGAGGCGCTCAACCATGGCTCTTAGGCTGCGACATTATTCGGCCCACATCATCTCATTTATCAAGGTGTCTTGGAAGAAGGGGTGTGTGTGTGTGTGTGTCTGTGTGTGTGTGTGTGTGTGTGTGTGTGTGTGCTGGAGGCTGAATTTGCAGCCAGTCTGTTAAACTATCTATAAAGATAATAGGAATTATGGAGTTTTGAAGCGAGAAATATGACATTATCACATCATGATCACAAATATTTGAAAATACTTGATTCTAAATATTTCCTACAAAGATGAGATATGCACCTTTCATCTGATATCTGCTCATTTTACAGATTTTTTTATATATGCATTACTACACGATATTAACTCAATTGTCTGCTATTAAAAGTGTTTATTGGAAAAAACATCATAAGGGAGAAATATACATAGGTAAGTTTTAAAGTGCAAATTTGCAATAAATGATTTTTATGCCATAATTCCATTTTTTATTTTAGTTTAGTTTAAACATTAAATGTGGTTGTGGCATTTTTCTACATCACCACTAATGAGGGCAATTTTTCGAATATATCTTAATTAAAACAAAATCCATCCCTCCATCCATCCATCCATTTTCTGTACCGCTTATCCGTTGCGGCCCGCAGGGAAGCTGGAGCCAATCCCAGCTGACTTAGCCGGGTACGTCTTGGACAGGTCACCAATCCATCGTACGACTAAAACAAACTCCCTGCCACTCATTCTATTTGCTCTGACATCTTTATGAGACTGGATAGGCTGAAGACTTTTTTAGATCCCTCCATCACTACATCTGAAGCACTGATAGCAGATCGAGTGCTCTGTTTAACTCTAAAGCGGTGTGTGTTTGTGCGTGTGCATGTGTGTGCGCATGTGTGTGTGTGTGTGTGTGTGTATACTGAGGCAGGGGAGCTCACCTGATAGTTGCACTCAGGGTCCATGCAGTGGTAATGCTCTCTGTACTGATAGGCACAGTGCACATGTCCACAGTGCTGGCTCCCTGAAAACCTGCAAACACGATCAGCCCAAAATCGTTACACTCGCCTTTCCAGATCAAGATCTCCGCTTCTGTTTAACAACAAAACAGTCATTGCCACTTTGAAAGAAAAGCTTTTATGTGCAATTAAAAGCATAACCTTTTGCCGAATGTTCCGACCGAGTGATTTTCAGCCGCTTCTTGTGACGAAGTGAAACGTGACCTCTATCCGTACAGGGTTGAGCTTTAAAGGGCAATTTAGCCTTTTATCCTCCACTGATAAACACCCTCACGCTGACAGAATCATCTTCACGGAGCACAGGAGCCATTACTGGCGACTACAAACGCGTACAGAAAAGCGAGATCTCATACCTGCCCACGCTCCCACAACCATGTGATTACAATTCACACTTCAGTCACAGCAATCTCTACCAAATTAGTTCCATTGGCTTCAGAAGCAGTAGGTAGACTCTTATTAAACTGTAACCCCAGACGTAATTCACTCATTTGCCCGTGCTTTAAACCCTGCCAAATCAGCGCTCGACACTCCAGGTTAACAGGCTGTGCTTTAATCAGGGAAAGGTTAGGCCTAATAGAAAGGTTTGAGTGTGTCTGTGTGCTCCCTTCCCCTCCCCTTCCTCCCTCTCCTCGCTCTCGGTGTCTGACTGGCCCGGGCTGCGGCAGATTGGCACTGCTTTAAAGAGGCCCATTTCCTGAGTGTTTACAGGCTGATTATAACCCTGACGATGATGACTGTTAAAAACCTCCAATTACAGCTCAAAACACACAAATAAACATTTGCATTGCTGCTGCCAAGAGCACCATCTGCTGAAGTAGACAGAAAACAGCTAAGTAATAGAATTTTTCTCATAGCGCAGCATGTGTTTACTGATCACACTCGGGAAGTCCGTTAAGGGCGCTTTCACACCGAGTCCGAATCGGAGCGCGACGATTACTTTCGGTTTATTTGCTGTTTGGTTTGGGTTGGTTTTATATCACTACAAGTCTGAAAGTGTCCTCATAAAACTCTGTCGTTCACTGGTTAGAAATACAGCGACAGTAAACGACGCTGCCAAGTGTGAGGTCAATAACTGATTCGATAATTATATAAATTGCATCCAGTGTTTTTTCTCTCTTTTCGTTTGTCAGTCCAAATATTCAGAACACTTCGGGGCTGTCCTTGAAGTCAATTTGGCAGTTGATGTCTACTAAAAAACAAAACAAATAACGATTGGGGCATTTCCTGCAGTTGATTCGATTCAGAATCGATTCACTGTCTCAATCGAACCGCGCAGTTGAAGTGGAACTGAACGCGAGATCACATCGCTCGGAACCACGGTGATGGGGAAAACGCACCAGTGTTCAATTCAATGCCCTAAAAAGAAAGTACCCTGAAATAAATGCCGAATTTAGTGTTGAAGAGGACATGTGGGGTGATTTGGGCTTCGAGTACTTGGGACAATCCAGCCCATGGCTAACAGCCCCCGAGAGTCCCCTACGCACACACTCATGGCTCTGTTCATCCTTGTGTACATTAGGGTCTGTCGGGAGAGCGGTCCACCCCTATGCTCATCACCCAGCTGTATCACTTTGCCGGTGGACAATTCCCACTCGCCGCGTCAGGGGGCTAATGGGCCGCTGGTATTCAGCAGCCGATTAAATATTAATATGGTCACGATACAGAGATTGCCGCACATCTCCCGTTACAATGGAGACACGCCGATCAAAGTGCAAGGCAATGGTGGGTGCACGAAAGCGTTTAAAAGGCAAAACTGCGACTAAACACTATGAAGGAAGCTTTTAAACCTCCAAACTGTGGAGGAGCTCGGAGATGAAGAAGTTTTTTCCCTTTTCCTGCAGGGGGGAAGGTGGGTGTAGACGAGTTTACAAAGCTGCTTTTTAGTGTGAGTGTGCTCTCATTAGCGTGGAAGCCAGTGATGATCCTCCCCCAGCACCCCCCCTCCCTAAGATGTACCAGGCCGCATTTGCCCTTTTTATGAGTTCTCATTTTCCTTTTTTCTCCTCCTCTTCTTCCCTTTCTTATTTTCCCCAACACGGAAATTGAAACTGTATCTGGGCTTATCTGCTGCCTCCCCGCGCATCAACTGCCGAGATGTTTAGACAAATTTTATGCATTATGCAGTGCAAATATCAAAACAGTTCTTGGCAGTGCCAGCAGAAGCCTCATTAAAAATTCCTTAATTAAATCTTCTTGCAAAATGTAATCAGTCCAAGGAGGGTTTTGTGTATGTGTGTGTGTGTGTGTGTGTGTATGTGTGTCTGTCTGTGCACGAGTAAGTGTGTGTGTCTGTTAGTGCCAGGCTTTGATTTGTGGCCTTCATGTTACGGCTTTGGGAGACTAATCATTTACGCCACAGCCTCAGCCTCTTTGAAACACCGTTTTTTCTCCCTTTAAAACCTGAATAAATAAACAAATGATAATCACCTTTCTAGTGTCACGGCGAAATGAACACAGAACCTGATACCGCAGCACACTGAATCTATCTCTGTGCTTTGTCTGGATTTGTGAATGTCTGTCATTTAGTTCATTCAGTGTCTTCATTTATGCCAGAGATATTGAAAATGAAAAAAAAAGAAGGGGGGGGGGGGGAACAAGTGTTATCTGAGCAGCTAGTTTTCTTAGAAAAACTGCTCAGGAGTGTGTGAACACAGGGGAGTCAGCTTATAAAAAGCAGCTAATGTGTGAAATGTATTTGCAAACGTTTCCCGATGTTTGCTTAAGATTTCACAGCCTTTGCCATCATTATTACATGAAGCACAGTGCTGGCAGGAAGTGTGGTACTGCCAAAGAAATGACTCACTTGCTTTCTTTTATGTAAATTCATCTTCCTGCTTGCTTATAAGTAATTTATAGTCTATGCACAAAAGCTATTTTGCCTACATGCTTTATTAGTCTATAAAACACAGCTCAGAAAAAAAAAACAAAAAAAAAAACAAGAGGTTGCTCCCGATTTTCAGAAGATGAATATTTTCATACCTGGCAATATATTTCTGGTAGACGTTGACGTCCTCTGTCACGGGTTTCTCCACAGGAAGGCCGTTTCTGTTGTGGTGCACAGGAAAGGGATGGAATTAATGGCAACGCATGCTGTCGTTAATAATAAAAACCCTGTCACAATATTTACTTAGGCATTTCAAACTTTGGTGTATCAATAAAGATTTTCTAGCCTGTCACAGCAGTTTTATTTGCGAATGAATCAGGGAGGTATAACTGAACCTTGATGCATGCCTTCCCAAAAATGAACGCAGAGCGGAGATGTTTCTGAATGCATAAATCATTCATGTGTATTTTTTTTCTTGAGAGTGCACAAATGGAAGGATGAAGTGATGAGGCGAGTCTGATGACGACTATTTGCTTGTGTGTTGGTGTTTTTTTTTTTTGTTTTTTTTTTAACTCAACTGGCTGCGATTTGAAGGATGACTAAAGCTCTTATTGCACCCTCTATCATCATCTGAGCAGTGACTCTGCATGCAAGCAGGTTCTCCACAAACCTGGCACTGGTGACAACTCGAGCAGCTCCATGTGGGAGTTAGCCTCAGGTTAATATACCTCTTAAGGTGTTGTTTTTGACAGCAGATTACCTGCTGTTAGGGCATGTGTACATGCTTATGGGTGTGCATGTTTGAGTGTGTGTGTGTGTGTGTGTGTGTGTGTGTGAGTGCACTCTGATGTAAGAAAAACCTGAGGGTCTCTAGGTTCCCATCGAGATAAACCTTAAGTACACAAGAAGTCACGTATGAGCAGAGACAGTCCACTGAACAGAGACTTGAGCGCTGCAAGGGCCCCATAAACTGGTTTTAAAATTTAGCATCCAGCCCGGCAGACCTTGGTTTAGCCACATTCCCACACTAATCAAACCACACATTGTTACGCTAACAGCTAAAAGAGGAAGTCAGCTAGAGAGTGACGCCAAACATTTTTTTTTAAATGTAATGTATAATGGTTTAGCCCTTCTCAGAAATTAAGAGGCCGAAATGAAGTGTTCCACAGAGAAACTGACCAGAGAAAAATGAGACTACGGTGCTAAAATGTATTAATTTGCATCCCACGGCGACACAGTTTTTAGCAGTAATACATCTAACTATCTGGTATCCATGATCTAAACATAGACTTCTAGGGTTTAATGGGTAATTCATTCAGTGAGGGTGAGAGCCGACCATATATCATCACTGCCATGCCCATGGTGGGGGCTGCCGGGTCTGTAGTGATCGAGTGTAGCTAGTTCAAGAGCAAAGCGTTCAGTGGGCATCTAAAAATTAAACCCCTGATTAATTCAGACAGTCGTGTTAACACAGAGAACCAATACGCTTCATCCAGTGTGTAGCCAGTGTGGTGGCCTGATTACCCTTTGGCAAACCTTATTTCAAATCTAGTGGAATCTTTTTGTTTTGGTGTGTGTGTGTGTGTGTGTGTGTGTGTGTGTAATGTGCAAGGACTCTTACTTGACTGATGAAACAGTTCCAGTAGTGATGGAGTCAGTTTTGGAGAAGCTGGACTTCATAAAGTCAGTATTAAAGCCTATGTGGCCCACCTGGTCCACCGGTAAACATGGGGGTCCAACAGCTCCGGCAGAAGCAGCTGTAGGAATCACGGGCGTGCCTGGGGTGGCTGGTGTGGAGGACAGGACTCCAGGCATCATAGGAGAATCGCCCTTCCCAGGGAGAAGCTTCTGGATGTTTCGTATATCATATTTGGAAGGTCGGCCAACTTTACCTGTCTTATAAGCTATTGCCCCGCCCATATCAGGGTTGCCTTCTCCCGGCTTGAAGAGGTGCAAGTACTTGACGTTCTCCAGGTCATATTTGGAAGGCCTCTTATAGGCATTGCCATTCTGCTGTCCCAGGCTCTCGCCCATCTTCAGTTTCTGGATGAAGAAGTCATATTTGGAGGCGCGAGATGCCAGGTTATGGGTGGGAATGCCGGTTGGGTTGCCGCTGAGCTGGGCTTGCTTGTGCTCCATGCTGGTGGAAAACATCTGAGTCTCGGCTCCTGGGAGGCAGGAGGAAGGCTGCAGGAGTGTGGCGCTCTTTTCAGGCGTTATCTTTGAATTGAGCTCCTCGGGTTTGGGGTGAATGGGCCAGGGCAGGGTTTCTCCGGCCTTCAGCTTGCGGATGTACTCCTCGTACTTGGAGAAGCGTGCTCGGCGTGTGGCCTCCTCACTTGTCAGGGATGAGGGGTCTGAGGTAGCGGCTTTCATCTTCTCAAAGCTGATCTTCTTAGCCAGCTCGTCACGGCCCTGCTGTTCGTCATAGCCATACATGTGCAGGAACTCGTTCATGGTGTTGGCTGCATAGTCGCGCAGGGCAGAGGCTTCCCCTACAGAGTAGAGTTAACAGATCAACAGTTCAGCTTTTCGTAAAGTACCGAAGCGTACTGTATACACTGTAGAGTTCTGCAATGTGATAAAAATGTTCTATCGTGATATGCATCACAATAAACAAGGCTCCTAACAAAATGCCTACAAAACAGTAGTGAGCTGTAGCCTTTTAAAAAATATATATATATCTCTCCGAAAAGAGAGTTCAGATCCGTTACAAAATGTTAACCTTTTACAAATGTAAACATCGAAAGGGTAGAAAATCTTTATGGTATAATAAGGTATACTTAAATAGCATGTCATGGACCCTTTTATGCCATTCTATCAATCCTGCAGCATTTTGCTACGAAAATGTTGCTCTGGCTAACACACTTACACGTACAGTGTGGAAAATATTTAACTGGTTGCCACTTAAATGCTCTTCATTTACTTGAGCAATGAAACTTCACTTTTTTCTTTTAAAGTTAATTAAAACACACTGTCCTCCCCAAGGACAGAGCAAAAATGCAATAAACGCATAGTTTAATTGCGTTATGTAGAAATTAATTCTGCGCCATTAACTTTCCTCCAGGTTGGGGGAAAAGGTTCAGGGAGATGGGCTGGAAGAAAATGCATTGGTCTGAAAAGCAGGAACTACTAAGAGCATGTGGGTTACCTCACAGAGTGTGTTTATACATATGCCTGCAGAAAGGTATATACACTTGTATGAAAGGCACACACACTACGTTTCATACAGTGTTTATGCGTGCATATACATGGAAAAATGTCGTCTTGTGGTAGTTTGTCTGGCAGGAGAGCTGGCATGATGCTTGCACCGTGCTTTAGATGACAACTTTGCCCTGGTGTCAGATACACTCCCGGGACTCGCAGCCTCTCCCTCTCTCTGTCCTGGCCTTACGCCAGCTCTGCTCCAGACCTTTTCTTCATTTATTTGATTGCTTTTTTCATCGCCAGCGAACGTAAGGAGTGGTAACGCGAGCCACAGCCTTGGTAATTAATACCAAAATATTTCAGCTTTGGTCTCGTATTTCTGTGTTATGGCTAAATCGGTCTCTCTCCCCCCTGCTTTTCACATCTCATTCTCAGCATGTAAAATAATCCCCAAATTTCCATCGCAGCATCAGGGTTACTCCTCTCCATAGCACATTACAATGAAAGGCGATCTGGCAGATTGAAGGATCATGAAAAATTTAAACGAACTATATGAGGCATTTTAGAGGAAACATCCGCTTCTTTGTTTTGGGTGAATTACTTGGGTCAGGCATACAAAAACCTTGCTGATTAGAAAAATTCAAACGATTAACAGTTTGGATGTAAAGTACGTTTATTAGGCTGAATGGTTTTTGCATTTGATCCTGCTGATACTGTAGCGTGTAGATCATTTGAGCTGTTTTATGGCATTTTTTTTTTTTATTATTTAAGCCCTAATTAATAATTAACATCTTTTAACAGTGACTAGAACTTTTTTAACTGTTTAAAGAACATGACTCACTCTGATAAGGCTGGATATCAGTCATAAATTTGAAATTTAGTCTCTGTAGGTTCGTATAGGACGTGACTGCTTTGAGGCTGTCATGTTGGGTCATGCGATTTTTACCCTGCTTTAAAGTAAGCACAAGGTCTTTAATCTCTATCCCTGAACACTTTCCAAGGACGCTAATCAAAGCCACTCATGTCTCTGGTCTTATTTCACCCATAGGCTTTCAAACAGTGGGGAAAGTCCCATCATTTCCTTATAGAAATCCCCCTCTGCTGCTCAGAGTAGCTATCTATGATTACTGTCATTGGCTGTATGTTTAGTAAAATCTGTATTTGCAGGCTTGTTCTGTTTTTCTGTGTACGTGTAAATACCCATATTGCCGTAGAAGTCATGGTAGTACTACAGCTAGTAATGTCAGGAGTAACAATTACAGCAGCCGTGTGCTATTGAAGAAAAAAAAGGATAGAAATAAAAGTAATAGACGAATGTTTTTGAGTGTTGAACGCGCTATCAATGTCGGGAGAATGATTAGACTCAAACTGCGCACATTAAGCCAGGACCTGAGAGCAGATAACCTTTTAAAACAGCATGTAAATGAGCTTTTCTTCTCCAACCTTATCACACATCCTCCTAATCATGCCATGTGCATGTGGCTGGGAAGCCGCGGCTTTGGCGGAAAGGTGTGATTTGCCTGGCTGCGCTCCCGACTCGCTCGCTTTACCTCCCTCCCGCCCTCCCTCTCTCTCTCTCTCTTTCTCTCTCTTTCTCATCACTGGAGAGTGTAAAAAGAAGTACCCTTAGTCTTGCCACTTTACGCTGCCACATTCCAGCCTCTGACACAGTCCTTGTCTGCGTTTCAGGCAATTGAGCTACATTTTTTTTCCCGCACTGTGTGATAACAAATAGGCACCAGGCTATATCTCTCTTTTGCCGGCCAAACATGGCCATCAAATCCCAGGGTGAGCATCTGAATGTGTGTGAGACGGGAAGAAATGATTAGGACCCACTTACTGGGGAGTGAGGGGGGCTATTTATGGACTAATCAAGGATTTACTGACAACTTGAGTACGGAAGGGGAAAATGTCTGGCGCTAGTCGTTTAGTTTATTTGAAGTAAAAATTCGAGTCTGAGCAAAAATGAAGTTGATAAGGGAATGAGAAAAAGCTAAAAGTCTTTAGAAGATGTGATCAATTAAAAGTGAAACAATATAGCATTCCTGTTTAACTACTTACACATGTCCTACAGATTTAAAACAACAACAACAAAATAATAATAATAATGCTCCAGAAGACAAAAATGAATGCATATAACCTTTGAAGAGTCTAATTGCACCCGTGGTCCAGCTGATATGATCCGAAGCTCATCTCTCTCCATGCATTAACAGTCGACTTTTTTACAGAGCCGCCTTTTTTATGGCCTGCGTGTGAATTCTGCGAGGCGTCAAATTGCTGCGCGAGAAGCATTCTGGGCTCGGGGAGCTGATAGGGAACCCACACGGTGCCTCCGAGTGAGGAGTTAAATGTTTTGAAGGTCGCAGTTTCTCTCATTGATCTTGCAATGTTTGTTAATTACATTGTCACTGATGTTGTGAGAGATAATTAAGCCACTATGTTTATATGCATAATTATGTGCGCTCCGCATCAGCCTTTGAAAGACAGCAGCGAGGAAAGGGAAGGGGGGAAAAATATTTTAATTGTGAACCGCGCGGTAACACGGCAATATAGATGCCCTAGTTACAATTAACAAAAGAGGAGGAGGGAGAAGAGGAGGGGGGGAGGAAGAAAAACAAGTCAAAAGGAAAAAAAAAAGAAGCGTGTGCTTGATGTAGCCTTGAAACACTTTGCTTGCTGTCGGGAGACGCACTGTAAACCGCTGCAGACGAAAGGTGTAGCATATTTCACGTGTCATATTTACAGGCAGCGTGCTATTTTATTTATTTATTTATTTATTTTTAACAAATAGGACTAATTAAAACCACAAACATTTGCTGAGAAGATCTTTAATACGCTTTCCTGCATTATAAATGCAAGGTGGGAAAAGCTGAATTAAACTGCCACAGGCAAACAGTCATGCTAGTGGAAAAATAAGATGAAACGGAAAATGTTTTTATTTATTTATTTATTTTTTTTACTAAGTGAAGTACTGTAAGCAAGAAAATGTACCAGACCAGCCGGAATTTAACTGCTGTACTGAAAAAAGGGGGCAGCGGTGCCTTATCTGCATTCGTTATCTACTTCAGCTTGAGTGGTATTGCGCGTTGAGCACTACTGTACCTCGCAGATCGCAGATAAGTATGCGGCCGGTCTCAAAGTTCAGCCCGTTGTTAAGCAGTAAATATTTGTTTTTGCTGTTTTCTGGTGTTATTGCCACTTTATAGGATATGCCAACAAGTCATGCCATCTAATCTGACTGATAGTAATGCCTGATACTAAGAAGAGAAAGCATAAGCTTTCAAGGCAATTTTTTTCCCCCTGAGGTCAAAAAGCAAAATCCTTGGATGGTACACAAGTGCAATTAGCCTGTTTTTGCAAGTAAGGTGCTCATAAAAATATGAGCTCTCCCTGAGCTCTTTTCCTCCCACCATGCTGTCTCTTATTCAGCCGCCTTATGTAGCTGTCTCTTCCTTAACGTGTCATACGTGAGACGGACTCGGCGTTAGAGTTGCTCTGTAATGACAGAGACTTAAAGCAGGAGACGCTTGGCTACTGTAGCGCTGGATTTGGTAGGTAGTTCAAAAAAACCTGCTCAAAATATAATCCTGGGTGTAATATGATATATAATCTGCCCTGCCAACACTACTGGCTCTCTGCTGATATGTGTATAACACAGTTTTCTCTGTGAGCCTGTTCCAAATATTCAGTTATTGTTGCAGGAAATCACATAAGTTCCTGTCTTCCCAGTTCCACCTGTCAGAATAGCGTCACTGGATATTCATGTAGTAACTCTAGATAGTGCTTTCAGATAAAAATCGTTTAAGCCTGTAAGAATACAGCTCCATTTCCTGTGTCTGACTCTCCTTGTGGTTCTAGCTCTTGAATGCTTTGAGGTAAGATAAAACTAAACCAGCATCTAAGGAAGACGGGTGAGAGCTCTTAATGCTTGGATTTGTACCTGGAGAAGAGAAGGAAGGTTGGCAGTTAGGGGTCTCGCTGGACGGCGGCTCTTTTTGCGGACTGTCCGAGTCCCTGTCGTCATGGTAACTGCCCTCGTGGGACATAGGCATTGCTTCGGCTTCGTCCCCGTTGTCCTCTTCATCGCTGCAGCCTTTTGGCTGTACCATGTACACGCCCTCTGGAGGCCCGTCTTCTCCGCCATTGGCTTTGGACCCCTTTGGCTCATCGTCGTCCAAGGATGGCGGGTCGTCAGCATACTCGCCGTTCACCCATTTCTCGATGGCCTCGCGCCGCTTCTGGTCATCCTCTAGGCTCTGGCCCAGCGTCAGGCCTTCGGAGAAATCGCTATCGGGTCTGTCGCCCTCGTCGTAGTGCGAGCTGCCCCGCTCACTGTTGTCCGCCAGGCTCGGGTCACCCTCGGCATTCTGGGAGCTGCCATCGTATACCACCTGCCGGCTCAACTTGGCACAGATAGCGTTGAGTTTTAGGCCACCTTTTCTTTTGGCGGCCATCGTGGATTTTCCTGAGGTCTTTTCAGTGCATAAACCCCTTTCAGCTGCAAGTAAAAAAACAAGAGAGGCACAGGGGGAAAAAAAGCAATTTAGACAAGAATTGTTGATAACTAAAGCAATATAGTAATTCCGTGACTATGACCCTTTTCCTCAGATACAATTATACAGCTACACATGAGGGTTAACAAAGCGTTTCAGAAGAGTGATGCTGTTCCTACACGGCACTTACACACCGTATAACAAAGGCTTTCACAAGAAATAATGAAGTAGTCTGACTAACAGCCTGAGTGCTGATTCTGCTTCCATATTCTTTTTCTTAAAATAGTCAAGTCAATTCGCCAATTCGTCAATAAAAAGACAGAGTTAAGTTACATGTATAAACTGTAAGTACCGAGACAGAGCGAGACCGAGAGCGCGCGCGAGAGAGAGATGATGAGAGGGCAGACTTCATCTTTTCTGTCACTGAGAACCTTGAAGCCAAAAGACGACTAGATCACAATCAGACCCCCAACGGCGCACTGAGCAGCCACTGCATTGAGATTTAATCCTCGACATGACAGCGGAATAAAAACAGCCTGACACTGTAGACTCTCTTTACCTAAAGAGGCCCAAGCTCCTGCCAATGAGAGCTCTGTTCAGCCTTAACTCTGACAGCAGGGGGACGTGACGGATCTCTGCAGAAAGCTTTAGAAGGCACACAAAAATGGCATAACGGCAAAAGATGGAGCTTTCGTCCAGCAGCTGTTAGCATTAAGCCTTTAACCCTGCATCACCTTCCTGTTCCACGGTTAGTAATGGCGAGCTGGAGCCATGTGGAGCCCACAGTTTGCTATTTTCAATGCTCAAACACACCTGACTCAACTCACTAGTAGATTCTGAGACTTAGCAGTGTATTAGAGCATGGGAATGACCACACGGTGCCAGAATTTTGGGCCTCCATGACACGCATTGCATTCAAAAAATTAAGGTGAAAAAGCAATTAAGGGTAGATTTTTATTTTTTTATGAATTTTTTTTTTAACGGTCTCTTTTTTTTTTCTTTCTTTTTTTTTTTTAACCTCAGGTAGAAAGGTTGTTTAGCTTAGCTAGTGCTTTAATAAATTCTAAGAAATGCCCTAAATAGAATTTCACATGCACATACAAAAAATTTCGCAATGTGGAAATACAAAACCCCCCACCACAACTCCCACACACACGCACACAATAATCCAACAGAGATGTAAAAGAGTTGTAGCTGTTTACAAGGTGGATATTTTTGGTCATTTTTATTTGAAAGCAGGAACTCTTGAAGACTTTACAGGTCACACCTAGTACAAAACAGCAGCAGACTATATAAAATTGTTCCACTGTGGAAGTTCCACAGGATGGTGTGGTATAAAAATGTCATGGTGGTGGTCTTTTAGAGATCAAAACGTTATCTTAGATTGAGAGACATACAAACACACACACACACACACACACAAACACAGAGACAGACCCACACTTCCTGTGTGCACCTCATTGACTAGAGGAGTCTGCTGATGGTAAGAGCCACTGTTATTTTAGAGGAGCATGTGTGTATTTGGCAGAGCGGCTCCAGATCTCACCTGCACCGTCCAAATGGACCATATGGCAAGCGTCGCAAGCCAATCAAAAACATATTAACCTTAAGCAAATGCATTATATAAATAATCTGTTGTAAATGTTTTCCTCGGTGACCCTCTGTATATGCAGAGGTTTCTTCTTTTGGAGCAGAATCCTCTCTGCGCTTCTTTTATAGGTTCATAACTCGAATGATTCGTGCCTTAGCGAAGCTCATTTTTAATCAAGTTTTCCACGTGTACTTTTAAGGTGATCTTTTTCGTCACTGCGCTGTAAAAGACAGAGTGGACATGCACATGGTGCGCATTTGTTTATCCTCAACACACGGCCGGAATGGCTATTTCTGACCTGTTCTCATAAACTCATCAATAGAAAACAGGGGACATAACATTCTTGTGCAAACACATGCACCAGATGACCTAACCAGGATTTCCCACTCAGCCACTCCATTACAACACCATTTCTCCACTATTGTCTCCACTTTTTTGCTTTTTTTTTTGGTGTTGTTTTTTTTCTGAGTGTTAAATACACGCAGCTGAAGGTTACGCTGTCCTGTCAGGCAGCGTCCTGGGGGCCCCGTGGCCTCGGCACATGCTTTCTCAGTTACCGTGTTTGTGCACAGCCCTTCCTCTCTGAAACAATAAGCTGAGGAATTATGCGTCGAGCGTCGTCCCGCACCTCTCCGTACCGCGCACACACTGCTGGGATCTAAACTCTGCTGAACGGCAGGCTTTCACCCTGAGACAATTGCAGGGCCGGGGGTGAAAGGTTCACGCTGTAGAGGGCAGCAATTTAGGAGCAAAAGAAATAATCAGCTGGAAAAACTATTAGGAAGTGGAAGACATAAATTCCAGAATATTTTTTTCAGAACACCTCCAAAGGAAGATTGAGGTCATTTGGGCGTAACAGTACAGGTCATTTTTCTGGTTACTGTGCCACTATTTCAAGCTTTAAGTACAGATTTCCTGAACAGCGCAATCTATCTTCACCTTGTAGGAAGTGCTTCCTTACCATTATCCACAATTTGGGTGTTTTTGCTAAGAAGCACACACTTGTGTTCAGCACTGTTCTATTGATTCTGAAGATCGTATCCTAATCTAATACTGATCTATAAAAGCCGTAAACACTCACGCTTGCTGATGAGAGAGGTCAGGTGACCCGTGTGGCCAACAGGAAGGCTCCAATAACCACTTTTTACAACTGTGGTGAGCAGAAAAGTATATCAACGGGAATAATATGTCAAACATCGAGGCAGACGGGCTACAACCGCAGAAGACCACATCAGTTTCCAGTCCTGAGACCGCAGTTGGCACGTCGACAAGGGTTCCTGCCATCAGAACTACAGCTCACTGGCTGTTTTTTGTTTTTCGCACCATTCTGTATAAACTCTAGAGACGGCTGTGTGTGAAAATCCCATGAGATCAGAAGTTTCTGCAATACTCAAACCACCTGGTGCCAAAGATCACATTTTCTCTGCATGATTTTATGCATCACGCTGCTTTTATATGATTGGCTGACTGAATAACTGCGTGAATGTGCGGGTGTTCCTAATAAAGTGGACGGGGAGTGTGTTTGTTGTTTTAAATAGCATAGTGTGCGTAAAAAGACTTATGTCAGAACCTGTGGTTAAAAGAGTAATGAAAGAATTATACAAGACAGAGTTCAAAAAACAGGCCCAGCCACTCATAACCGCTGATTTTGAGTACACGCCTGCCAAACCGAGCTGCCTCTCCTTTTGCAGACACTGCCGATTGCTATGGTAACCGTGCTGTTTACCTCCAGTCGTTTATGTGCATGATAGCGTACAATGCGATAAAATCAGCAGGGACGGAGATGAAAGCACAGGCACTCACACGGGAGGCTTTCCAGTTCTCATGGGACCGCCGTTCACGTTGACAAAAATAGGTGTAACAAGCAGCAAAGCCCTATTAATTCCACACTCTGACCTGCTTTTGTAAGCGCAAGCGAAGCGACAGGGATTCGGCCGGATCTCAGAGGTGCTCGAAGATGCTCGTCCACCTCGACTTCATAAACGAAGCAGCAGGGATCATCATAACTAAACCAAACTTGTTTTTCTTAAGTGGATATGTTTATTGTAACGCTGACAAGATTTTCGCGGAAAGACTGCAGGGCTGGAAGGCGGGTAATCCCGTTACTGTATAAGGAGAAAACCTTTGCGGGGGAAAAAAATGCTCGGAGTATTTTAAACAATTTCGACAATAAGCGCGAGAGAGGTCTTCCGTTTTATCTGCACGGCCCAAGACGCACATCAAAGGCCTCATAGGTCCTGCGTCTTGTCAGAACGGAGCTACTTTGCCACAGCACATGCTAAAAAATGACTGATATAAAAACACTCTTTAAAAAAAAAAAAAGAGGAAAGAAAGAAAGCTCTCTCCCGAAGCCGGTCTGTCACGGCTCTCCAGACTCTCCATGTCTTCTTGTTTAATGCGGAGCTTCTGTTTATGTGCCAGAATGATATCATGCCCAATCAAGTGGTGTTTCAAATCCTAATAATGCTGTTGGAAGTGCATTATTTGTGTGAACGTGTGCAGACTGTAATCAGCCTGCCAGAGTGGGGAAGTGGCTGTTAATGACTGCTTAGATTGGCATGTCCTGTCCTCTCCTTCTCTCTCTCTCTCTTTCCCTTTCTCTTCCTTTTCTCATTCTCTGACAGGCAAGGCAAGGTACACACAAAAATTGTAGATGACGACATATGCGTTCATCACCTGGCATTTTATCACAGACAGAATGTTCTAGGAACAAACCACGCCACGCCTATTTCCCAACATAGATCTGCTGCTTGCTATAGGAAATATGTTCCTGTGTGTTCAGCTTTACTGAGAGACTTGTGGCATCTGTCTATAAATCTATAACCTGATCCCCGGTTCGGCCTCGCAGTCATGCAGGGTGTTAGTGGTGTAATGTGGGGAATTCATTCGCCATTTCAGCATAGCTTGACTGACAAGGACAAAACCCCCATCATATGGCGAGTTAATTAATATAAAATAGGCATGGGAAATGCCAGGATTGTAAGAGATTATTTTTCATTATTTAGCATGCTTCACAGTTTCAGATCCCTTCTTCTCTGTCCTTAAAAAGCACCTCTATAAGATCATAACCTGCTTGGCAGATTAATTGACAAGGCCGGGCTCTTGGCATGTGCCTGCATGAACTCTTTGTGTCCCTGTTTCCCATGGAAGCTTCATGAATACGAGTGTGTGTGTGTGTGTGTATGTTCCCTGCCCCCTACTCATACACACACACAAACACACACACACACACACACACAAAAATGCACAAGCACCGTCCTCCCACACCTGAAAAAAAAATAAAATGGTGCTATTCTGTTTTTATTTTATGAATTTACAGCTTGCAGGACGTGTGTGTGTTTCCACGCTCCCCTGAGGGTGTGAACGTGGGCTCAGGGAAGCCAAGCGGAAAGCCACTGATGGACCAATCCCCCAGTCCCCGGCATCTGGCCCCCTCTTTCACTTTTATTACACAAGAATAACAATAAGCAGGTCCGCGACCCCGTGTCCAGATTTGCCATAATTTTTTCCAACAGTCTGTGCTGATGCTCCAAATTTCCATTTTCTGCATGCATATTTAATTGAGTTTTGTCCCAGTGGTGCGGAAATGATTTGTTTTTTGCTCTCTGTTCACTTGACTCCTCTTCGGAGTTGGTAACCCTGATTAAGACGTTCGCGTTAATTTCCCAGCGCACACCTTTTTTTTGTGCATTAATGGTTCTGATCGTCTAATTAAAACTTCTCAGCTTCACCGCTGATCACCGCTCGTTGTGCTTCTGACCTGAAGTTTTAATTGCCGCGTCAGAGGCGATAATAATAATTTCTGGGTTCTGATGATTAAAAACAATGCCATTGCCGACTGCATTTTAAAGGGATAGGAGTCAGGGGAAGAGGGTGTTGTTAGGGTACCGACTGAGGCGGGAATGTTCTTATGGGGTGAATACCGGGCCATTTCTCAGAAGAAAACACAGATGGATTTCTTGTTTCGTAGCAGGTTTTGGTGGAAAATCAGGCTTGTTGAGCTTTACTTTTACTTTCATATGAAAGAATATCAAAAGACATCAGTTGAGAAACTCACACACACACACGTTTGTTATAACATTGTGAGGACCTTTCACTGACAATTATTAATGCAGCTAATGAATGGTGTTCCATAGAAACCAAATCATCCCACAAAGTCAAAACTAACAGATATCCCTATCCTTAGGGGGAGCAGGATAGATAAATAAAAAAAAGAAATGAGTTACTTTTGGATATTTTCTGGAGCTACTGAATTATACGTCACAAAACATCATCTAATAGTGGCTGAAAATCACTGTGTTGAATGTAAGTAAGCTATGAGCGCCGAGGGCTTACGGGCCAAATAAAATGTGAAGTGACGCTATAAAGGAATGCTGAAACGTGTGGAATTTCATGCACACCCACTTCACTTCCCTGTCCTCTTTTATCTGATGAATTCTAATAAATTTTTTAGATTCCACTGCAGGAATCAATCCTTACTGTGGGGCTGCGCGTCGAGACAAAACAATTACGCTCAACATATAAATGCACCAAAACAAACTCTTTTTCACTCAAACAACAAATGTTTGAAGTCCCAAGATGTGAGGACATCGAAAAAGATGAAGGCAGACACCTAGACGGACACAAATCTGTTTTATTATTAATCAGCCGATGCTTGTAGCGTGTTTTTGCTATCAATAAAGCACTTATTGCTTTTAGTCTTGGATGTGACCTTGCACGCTGCATGCTGTCTTTGAGCCGACCTTGAGGGACCTGTTCTGACTTCTTAGCGAACCTCTCTCTCTCTCTCTCTCTCTCACACACACACACACACACTATACCCCCCCTCCTGCTCTTGCAGACAGGAGCCTTCAGCCAAGTACAATACTCCAGCCAGGGACTGCCGCGACTAGCACAAACAAACAAGCCCTGAGAAAACAAAGGCACACACGGACGCACACCACGCAGCACAATGGACACAAAATGCCACTGTATATTTTTAAATGCAAAGCGGAAAAGGAAATATGCCGTAAGGGGAGTACTTAGGCCACAAAAGCACAATTCGAAGAAAAAAACTTCTGATGAAAAAAATGGAAGAGGGCTCAATACATCTGTACAGATGAACTCTGTTAGTGACCCTGAGCTTATCTAAAAAACTTTTAGCTTAGGTGATTGTCACACATCTGTGGAACGAAGGTATGAAGACTGAACAGGAAGTCTGGCTGGAACCTGGCAAAATACTTAAATATGACGGTTTGGAATTTGAACTCAGGAAAAAAAATGAACAAAGTTCATTTCACTTCGGCAAGAAGAACTTTTAACGTTTATTCATTTTCACACAATCTTATCCCTCAACCTTAACATCTGTAACTTCTGATAGAAATTCGGAGGGAATTTTGCAGGGATGAAACCATTAATGATGACTACCATCACTGTTTATTTTTTTTTTTTTTTAATTCATTAGCAGATCTGACCCGAAACACTCTGTAGCATTTAGCTTCTGTGTAAAAGCAGTGCTTCAGATGGAGCCAGATTGAGCGCGACCCTGGCGGTGGAGGTTAATTAGCCACGTTGGCAGCTCAGAGCTGCGTGGCAAGACCTCTGTGAGGAGCTGGCAGCAATTTTGGCAGCAAGTTTGGCAGCAGGGCATGGCATAGGCAATGCACAGAGCCTCCCGACACCTCTCAAGGGTCCTTAAGCCGATATCCATACAGATTAACTGCTTGAGCTGGCTGTATTTCCGTCATGAGGAACCGTGCATAGGACGGTAGCGAGAGCCGGCGGAAGGTGATGGCGGGAGGAGGGACGCTGGAGACTTCGGCCGCTGCTTGATGTCAGTGTGTGTCACTCAGAGTCATTATCTGCTAGGATATATTTCATTTAGCAGTTTCCGGGGCCACACTGCTGAGCAAGCCAAGTCACCATTAGGGCCCGTCCTCCAGGGGGAACACAGCACAAGCTGCTCGATTAGTTATCAATTAGGAGTGCAGAAACCTCCACCTGCTGCGTGTGAGAAAGTCAGAGAGACAGAAAGACCAGGACTTCCCAGCAGAGAACTAAGAATGTATACATGTCCATCTTAAAAAACACACCTTTCTCCTTTTCTCCATCTTTTTCTCTCACTCTCTCATTGACTCAGCTTTTTTCTTAGCCGTCATCCAAACGATCATCAATCACCTATGTGCTGAACCTAAAATCTGTGTTTGGACGTTTCGCTATGGCACCACAATCACCACAATGAATTATGGCATTCCTTAAACAAGCGCCTCAACTTTTTAAACAGCCTATATTTAAAATTAAATAAGGCAGAGCAACAAAGCTTTTAGTAAGATGCAGCTTGACGGGCAGCGTGTCCCTTAAGAAAGAAGGGGAAAATTAAACAGGGTGGCTTTTCTTAGCAAACATTTCCAGCTCACATGGAAAGCTTAATTGATTTCCAAGGTTACCTCTTAAAATTTGTTTTGCGGCTCCCTGCGCTCAAACGCGTTCGATGTTTTTAAAGCAATTTCCTCAAATTCTGCCTGCCCACTGCCGGTCCACGTCTTCTGCATGAGATGAGAGGAGGAGGTGACTTTAAGCAAAAAAACTGCATTTCCAGACAGGAAGCTTCACTGACAACTTCGATCCCCGGCCACCATTAAAACATTTGCTGTGCTTCACAGACTTTGCCATTCCCCCGCCCCCCTCGCTCTTATTTAATGCAGGCAGGAATGAGTTACAGGTGTCCTCTAAATGTCTGCTGCATCAGGTACACGAGGAAGGAATTTCTGTGTCCCGTGTCCTTCTTCTTACAAAGACAAAAACAAGTCAGCACTTTTGGCTTTCTCAGCCGTGCTAAAACTGTTCTGCGTCAACCAGCGCCAATTTCTTTCTTCATCTCTTAATTCTTTATTTTGTTTATTACCATTATTATTATTATTATTATTATTATTATTATTATATTACCAAATGTCAGGACTATCTGACTTTTGACTTTGTGAGGGCATGTGGCTGAATGGGAAAAAAAAAACCTTTTTTTCCAGAAAATAAAAAAATAAACAAGTAAAGTAAGTAATTAATTAATTAATTAATTAACTAATTAATAGAAAAAAGAGCCAAAAAGTAGGTGTAGGCAGAGCATTAATTAGGTACATTAATAATTTTGTCAGTGGAAGGGTCCTCAAAAGGATAGTAAGACGTGTGTGTGTGTGTGTGTGTGTGTGTGTGTGTGTGTGTGTGGCCCCTAGGCTATAGGTCATGCCTAATGCATGTTGGTTTATTTGTCTATAATGACAGTATATTCATCTGCATGGACCATATATATTAAAAACCACAGTCTGTAATATAAGTTAGAAGTAAAAAAAAAATGCTGTTGTAATTTAAACAGTTTACAAATTCAAACAGGTATCTGTGTTTTGTTAAAAAAAAAAAAGAAAAGAAAAAAAAGCTTGAGGAGGTAGAGTGCTGCTTTACTGAAACTGTGTGCTATTTTGGTCAGAGAACACATAAAGGAAGTGTTGCTGGCTGACTCAAACAAAGAATTTGCTTTTGATAAAACCACAACAGCTTCTTGTATATTCTACACTAAAACATTTTGGTTTCCTGATTTTATTTATGCAGTATAGCCTCCTGCAAACTGAAGCAACACAACAAGTAAACAGCACAACAGCCTTTTTTTTTTTTTCTTCTCTGCAGTGCAGAAATGTGCAGTTAAAGTGGTGGTGACAAAAACAGCAGGAAGAACAAAAATCATTAACACTGTCGTTTTTTTTGTTTTTTTTTTGCATTGACCTAAATGTCATGAATGCACTGAAGCTTATGATGAGCTTCAGACAAGTGCAGGTTGCAATTTTGCCTTTCGTCGGCATTAGGGTTTGCCTTATTATTATTTTAAAGTGAAAACGGATACTCCGCTGAAGTGCAAATTTGATGAATTACTGTAGCAGATTGCTGTTATTAATTATTAAAACGTATTTTATAAATATTCAAGTCTGTCATGCATCTAATAATGAAGGCTTTGGAGAAGGTTACTTCCAGCACGCATCCTAATGTGTCAGAAATATCACTTTTAATCAAGGCTGTGTCAGGGTGTGCATCTGAACTCTAAAAATTACAATCACCGGGTGAACTCTTTAACTCTCTCTCTCTCTCTCTCACTCACTCACTCACTCAATCCCTCGCTTTCTCCCTCTCTCTCTCTCTCTCTCTGCCCCACTGAGTGACCACCTCTTTGCTGTGCTCATCCTAAAGGAGTGTGTTTTGGACTTGAGGGAAGAATAATGCATCGATGCTGATTTACCTTCTGGACACACCTAGTCCCAGTGCTAGTGCAGCCATATGGTGCGATGCATATTCATACGGCTGCGTCTGCGCTGCCGCAATGCTAAGCGCCTCTTCACAAACTTCAAATAGGATGAGAAGGAAAGCAAAGATAAAGTTTTCCCCTCTGTGGTCTTTCCCTTTATTCTTTCCATTTCCTCTTTCTTTTGTCTTCGAGATGAGGATGGGTGCTGAAGGCTGGTCCCAGTGTGTGCGTGTGTGTGTGTGTGTGTGTGTGTGTGTGTGTGTGTGTGTGTGTGTGTGTGTGTGTGTGTGTGTGTGT
>JAQQZR010000015.1:6111899-6161872 GCA_030068235.1 Notoglanidium macrostoma
GCTATTATACACTGAGAGAAAAGATTAAACACACACACACACACACACACACACACACACACACACACACACACACATGCACACATAAACACACTGGCCTCCAATGCCTGGGCACAGAGCTAGTAATTACCAAAGCAACCTCTCAGTGTGTTTCCCTCTTTTCTACCTCAACAGTTTTTCCACCTTCTTAATGTCTGTCATCCTCCCTCGTCTTACTCCTCTCTCCACACCTTCTATTTTCCACTCATTCTCCCTCCCTCACGTTCTGCCACGTGTTCCGCTCTCCTCCGCCGTATCCCATGCCGAAGCACGGTGCCAGCCTTTTGCCAGGTGGCATGACACACTTGTCAGCGAGCCAGGCACGGTGGCAGCGTGTGCGCTGTATTAAGTGCTGCTTTATCAAATTAGTTTGGTATCCAGCTGATGCGTAATAAAGGTACAGCGAAGCCCCTGCTGCTTCCCAGACATCAATCCACAACGTGAGAGCCAAACCTGGGTACTGGCCTGGACACGCGCCACACCTTTTTCCCACTGATCAGCTTATGGCGTCCTGGGCACGCCAATAACACTGTGTGAGGGAGCCTGAACAAACGATACGGCGGCAGCTGCTCTAACAGGTAGAGAAAGATGAAAAGCTCTACGCAGCAGCGGCGCTTTATCAGACGGCGCAACAAGCGCTTTTGTTTTCACGCCAGGGCCTTATGCAAGGTGATGGACTGCTGCTGCACATTTTCAGCAATGTCATCTTTTCAAAGGACGTCTTCGGTATTGCTCTCTCATGGGGAGGATTGGGAGATCAAACAGAGGTGGAAGGAGGAAAATAATGGATCACCTGAACAATATACCTTCTAGCACTTTGTCTTTTACGCAAACAACGCAAGTCGCAAAGCCTCGGAAAAGGCGGAACACGGGAACCAGGCTTCAGAGGGCTTCAAGTGTTGTGCAGAGGAGCTGTGTGTGGCAGTTAGGTCTGGAACGTTAGGAGGTAAAAAAAAAGAAAGAAAAGGAGAACAGAAGGTACCACAGTGTAGATCATAACCAATCAGAGGCCCTGAGAGAGCAACTCTGCTTTCACACCGATTAGAAATGAGGCTTTTCATTCCACATATCCAGCTCCAACTCAAAACAAGTCCATTTTTATTGTTTGGACTTTTGTTCTATGAGTTCTCAAAAAACTTGCTAACACTGTGCTAAATGTACTTTTTTTTTAATGACTCGGATATTCTGTTAAAAACTGATTTAGAAAGTGTCATGTTGAGGTCAGTTTGTGATGTCACAAAATAATCAATGGCATGAACCTATCGTGCCTCTTATGCAAATGAATAGAGGATGATGTCATACTAGGAAACTCTGAGGAACAGAACAAGTATGCAAAGCTAGATAGTTATCTAACTTGGGTAATATTAGTGAATAGCAAAATAGTTTTGCTTGCATTAAATAGGTTTAATACAAATGTCTGAGATAGCTTCAGTGCAAACTGAGACTTGTGACAAAATGCGAATTAGTTTATTAGCAGTAAACGCTTCCTGAAGGCTGTTAAGGAAAAACAAAAGTTATTCTGGCACAGGACAGTCTTCAGGAAGGAAGGCTGCGGTTTCTTGGTAACACGATAAACCGAAATTATTTGTCTTATTAACTTCAAGAGTGAGAAAAGAAAGGCTGGTGGGGGAATGACTGTTAATAGCTGCTATGACGTAAATGATGACAGGAAATAGCTTTGCAACAAAACCTACGAGTGTCGTTCTTTATTGAAAAATGAATTGTCATTGAAGTGTCGGTAAATTCGCGTGGTATAAGAGGAATAAAACTTAAAGGACATTAAAAAAAAAGGCGAAGATTTATTCCCCACCTATATCACGAATTATTTTACCTAGGTCTTTAGAAAGTTTAAAATGAGTACTTCAGGTGAACTTCGGGCTATAAATGACTCGGCCTAGCCACAATACTCTGCGTGGGCGTCTTTTAGCCACAAGTATAGTGGCACTAATGATGTGGTAGGAAGAGCCTGGACTTCAACAGGTGCCACCAACTACATGTTCATTAAACAATAGCAGCCGTGCTGTCAACAAGCCTAGTCTTCAATTTAACACAAGTAGCTGGGAAAAAAAAAAAACAGTGCGAATTCATGTTCTTGTACTCAGCCGAGTTATAGAGGAAGAGGTTTGAGTGCGGCTGAGACAGTAATCTGAAGGGTTTCGGCGAGCAGAAACAAAGCCAAACAAAGCTCTCTCTGCAATATGAGTTTGGTTAGCCTGAGAGTTAGAGCATGAGTTATGGCTCCTGGGCTGCTGGGGAAGCTTGTATTTATGGGGGTACTGAGTGAGTGTTAAATCCCTGCTAAGAAATAAAGTCGTCCCTGAGCGAACTGGGGAAACATTTCACTCAGTCTAAAAGGTGGTTTGGAAAAAAAGGGCCATTCCTCTTCTGCAGGGAAGTGCTATTCCTTATTCTGTGCTGCGAGGAAAAAATATATAGAGATGGAGGGATATCAGATTGAAGTCGCATGAATCTTTAAAGTGGATTCGAATCCTGCTGAAGGCAAACATGCTCAGGGGATGAAGAAATGAGAGTGATTCCTCTAAAATGGCACCGTTTCTGAGTATGTTTGTCAAATGTATGCAAACCTGTTTGAGTGTGGTTTCAGAAAAGAAAAAAAAAAAAAAAATCACTAACCCAATACCTGAAACTGCGCCAGTGACTTGCAATTGAATGCAAAACAAATTCTAGGAAAATGCAAAGTGTCTCTTGCATCCCCTGTGGTTCCTTCACCTCTCCTCGAGCTAAAAGCCTCCTTCCCCTGTGCTCCCCCAACCCCCAAGCAGTAATCACAATTATTCCTTAAAAAGGCTCTATTTCTGCATTAAGCTAAAAGGACTATATCTTGTTCCACCCCTCTGAGTCAGGGCCGCCTCACTTACCCTAAGTATCTCAATAAATCAGCAGTTACTGTTAACATGTACTCCACAATTCAGTCATCAATCTCCCGCGGCTCAGAGCGAAAACAGGGGAAATATCTGCTTAGTAAAATCTCGCGCAAGTGTGTGCACGGACGGAAACGCAAACACGCCTACACACGCAGGCACACACACACACACACACGCACACAAACAAACAAACCAATCCACTGGGACATCAGAACCGTTGCCAGATCGCTACAGAAACGTGAACCCAGTTCATGTCTGAGCTCACCTTCACCGAGGGCTCAACTCTTGTTGGCAAGAGAAACGAATCAACAAGGATAGAAAAAGAACAAACACTCTCCACTCATCTGTCTAATTCTCTATCTATATGGCCTCCGTTTTGCAGGCCCGCGCTGAGCCCGTCATGGCCTGAAACTTGAGAGGCTCCATGCAAATGTGTGTTTAGTTTTAGCGACACTGTATTTATTTAACAAAAGGGAAAGTTTAATTGAGAGGCGCACTGGATTAAGCCAGAACACCGCACGTCCGAGCCAAATGCAGACCCAAATACAAACTCCTCCGCGTTCCATGGTGCTCCTCCGGCAAAATCCTTAGAACATCTGTATGTAAGCGAGCGGCTGAGAGCACACTCCATGCTAGCAGGGAGCCGCTTAGCTGGGCAAATAACACCACATGTCAGCCAGCTAAGACATTCAGTGCCATCCTTCTCACAGGCCTGGGTGGTAATTAAGAACAACAATTTGAGAGAAAGAGTACACAATGGCTAATCCAAAACCAACACAGAACCAAACTGGGGAAGATTAGACATCTAAACGTTTAGTTCTCGAGGACTCTTCATCTGTTGAAGAATTAGGCCCGTTTCTTCTGTATCACACCTGTGGAGCAGGATCTGAACGAAGCTTGACATTACGTTTTCTGAATTTTCAAACGAGAACGTTTTGCAGTATTATTCTCCTTTTTTTCCCCAGAAGTGAGAGAATAATCATTCGGTATTTTTGTGCATTTTTTGTCAGTGCTCTGTGGGTTGACCTGCACACAGTGGAATTATCACACATTCTGACATCACACCTGACTCTAGCACCACCTCAGCCTGTGTTTGTGTGTGTGTGTGTGTGTGTGTGTGTGCGCGCATGTCTCGAGTTCGCTGTGAGTGTGTGTTGCGTCTGGCTCAAGCCTTACCTGGCAAGAGACGGCCCTCCTGATTGCGTCTCACCTCTCCTTGACGCTCGGGCGGAATTCTCTCCACGAAGCACGGCATTTTTCCCCCCCGTCTTCCCACACGCCTCCACGGCTACTCGCACTCGTCCCCACACTCTCTCCCTTGCTCCTTGTGTCTCTCGCACTCGTGCATGCAGCACAGATGTCAGGGCTGTGCGTGTTTACCCACTTTACCAGTAGGGGTCCTTCAACACCCTCTGCTCTCTACCTCTACAGCCGTTACGGGAAAAAAAGGCCTGGAAGAGAGCGCGAGATGGAGATAGAGAGAGGCCACTTAAGCTGCTCTCTCCAGTGTGCCGGGCGCGTGGCTGACTGTCCAGGCTGGATGAGAACACGGCAGGCGAGTCCACTCCGCTAGGCTCCAGCCTCTCAGATTGAGTTACACAGAGTCAATGAGCGAGTAGCAGCCATGGGCAGGGGCAATATCATGGATACACACACACACACGGAGAGAGAGAGAGAGAGAGAGAGAGGGAAAGGGAGGGAGGGAGAGACCATGCACGGCTGCTGTTGACACTGATAACATGTGCCACAGACTCCACGCTTGCTACACTGAAAGCAGATGCCCTGCTCTCACATTTCACCATCTCGCCCCATGATGGTGGCTTTTTTGTCCCCGAGTGATTGATTTAGGCAGAAAAACAAGCCTCCGTCCGAGTCATTGACACGCGCCTGCCAGATTCGTAGCCTCCGAGTTATTGTTTAGCAAGGAATTTCAAGTTTCTCTCCTACATGTGGGCCACTTTTCACATCACAATATTAACGCCAGGCCTCGCAGCTGCCCTGATGACAGCTCTCTCCTGCTGAGACAGCGCACTCAGACAGAAGAATTTGAGACTAAGCCTCAAATTAATATCGCGAGCCGGACCGCCCCCAAACTGCACATTACCGTAAGTGGAAGGTTTCAAGGGTGACCTGAAAAACTATTATTCATCAAATACTAGGTGTGTCCGTCCCGAGGAAATAATCTGGAACGAGAACAGGGCATCGACTCAAATGGGAGGGTGAGCTGTGTGTGTGTGATAGAGGGCTTCGTGTGCTCTCACCCAGGGACGGCCAATCTGTCTCTTGAACTACATAATACCTACACAATACATACATACAGACATACAGTCATACATATTCACATGCTATCTTTGACCCACAGTTTGTTCACACACTCCCTCAAGCTTTATTGAGTTCTATTCACGTTTATGGCTTAACAGCAGCAGATTGTACCATAACCGGGATCAGGATACAAGTCTTGGAAGATGTCGCTCTGCCCCGTGCCCTCAACTTTAATTTGCTTACTGCTCTGAACAGGATAATGACAGCTGCTAACAGGACGTGTTATCCAGGATCTTAATGATAGTGCAGAATTAAGCAAACTGACAAGTGAGACAGGTTCGACTCGTTTTTATCACTTTTCAATAAACAATGCAGGGTAGTGCCGTTTTGTATTATTTGAAATAAAAGAATGAGTGTGTCAACGTGCCTTTTATACAAACATCTGAAAAGTCAGTTAAGCATCTTTTCCCAAGCTCCACCAGACTCAGAAGAAGAAAATTCGCAGTTATTTAATGACTCTCGATTTCTGAATCGACGCGCCGTGGGCATGACGTCGTCCTGTCGTTTTCTTTTAAACGTACACCTCCGCTGTCATCGTGCTGGGATTCGCCCCGTTCTCTCTAAATGGCTTTTCTGACAACTGATCTGTAAATACAGCCACATCTGCAAGTTCCCCCTTTTTGTCCCTCTCTCCCCTCTGTTCTCTCTCGCCCTCCCCTCTTTAGTAGCAGCAACCCGGACCTTCACAGCAACACACACACACACACACAGTTATACACTTCCACTGTGGTCCTGTAGCAGACCCCCCCACCCCTTCACACCACCCTCCCCCGCCCCATTCTCCATTCCCTGTGCCACTATAAAAACACAAATATGCCATAACTCAGTCCGGCCTGCCACGCAGCCTCCATCTTGCCCTGTACCAGGGGGCCTCTCAGGAAGGTCACCAACAAATGGTTTTCCGATTGACTGCCCCTGAAATAATTTTTTTTGCGTATTAAAACCTGAATCTGCACTTTCTGCCCTGCACACTTTTCTAATTATTCGGGCGTCCTTGGGATAGACACAGATCCTTCACACCAGAGAAACAAGCACTAGGACCTGCCATGCAGCTGCCACAAATGTCCCCTCTTTCTCTCTCTCTCTCTCCTCCTCTCTGTCTCCCTCCCTCTGTCTTTCCTGCCCCCCCCCCACCTGCCCTCCTCTCATCTGCTTCTCGCTTTACAGCCCCCCCCCAATCTGTTTTCAAAGCGTGTCTGTCCTTTATTAAATTGTTTTCTTTTCCACATTATCAGTTGCCATGGAGACCTCATCTCTCGGATTATTTGAATTTCATTATATCTATTGATTTGGGAGCATTTCATCTTTTTTATTGTTTTTCTGTCAATTTTCGAAACGAATAACCATCTAATTTGCGTCAGCGCTGATTACGTTCGTCCCTCAATAGAGGTCGGCAGCTGCGCCGGGGAAACAAATCAATGAAAAAACATCATAAAACTCGAAAGTACAATCAACCAGGATATGGGTGACATTCCGCGCTTGCTGAAACGAAGTCATCAAAAAATATATATATTTTTTGTGCCTGTGCATGGTGTGTGTATGCGAGTGTGAGTGTGTGTGACATATGCGAGTGCCTATGTTTAGACATGATCTATGAATTTCAAAAGGTATATGACTGATCCTCTATCTGAGCTTAATATCCTAAACTCAGTCTCCTTTTCAATATCCACCCCACCCCACATCCCGACTGAAACAAAAATGCTTACTTTGTGCTTAAATAATTTATGCAATTTTAGCATTTATATATAAATTTTTTAATAAGCTGCGTGGAGCAAAGTGGCCATTAACAAAACACACAGCTGCCCAATGGCCCGAGCTCTGCAGATCAATTGCGCTTTTTTATGACATGATAAAATGCTTTTAAAGCAATTTACACAAATATGGAAAAAAAAAATGCTTCATAGGCTTCATTTATTCATAAGGCAGAGTATTAGAGGGAAAAAAAGTCTTGTGAAAGCTAGCTATGGAAGATGGTCCAAGCCCTAACTGAAACGGACTAGCTGTCCTTTCTGCAAGGACATAAAGTTCCATTACCAATGCATGCAGTCAAAGGCAATTTAGCAAACACGGTGTGCAAAAGAAAACATCAGCATATTGGAGGTGCTCATGATTAAGAGGTGTGTGCACTTTGTTTCCTAATTTCATATGTAATGTGGGTTTCTCTAAAGTACATAATGATGGTGCAGATCATCACTAGTGCATGGGACTGGATGGATGGATGGTTCAGGATAGACGAATCAGGGTATGGATGGATGGAGAAATTTATGAATGGATGGATGGATGGATGGATGGAAGGAAGAAAAATGAAGAGATGGATGAGAAAACTGGATAGACAGATGCTTGGATTGACAGAGATAGATAGCTGCATGGGTGGATGGATGGAGGGATTGGGTAGATAGGTGTATGAGAATGTGGATGGATGGAAGGATGAATGGATGGAAAGAAGAAAATAGACAAATAGATGGATGGATGGATGGACGGAGATCAATGAAAAGTAAGTGTATGAGTGGGTGTATGGATGGATGAAAATAGATGGATGGCTAGACAGATGTATGAGAAGATGAATGGTTAGATGGATGGAAATGAGTTAGATTATTAGATGTATGGGTGAGCGGAATGGTGGATGTATGAATGGATGGATGGATGAAAATAGGTGGTTGGGTAGACAGATGTACGAGAAGATGGATTGATGGTTAGGTGGATGAACAGAGGTAGATAATTAGATGTATGAGCGAGTGGAATGGTAGGTGGATGAATGGATAAGAATTTATCGCCAGATGAAAAGACTGATGCTTGGATGGATGGATGAATAGACGGAGATAGATGAATAGATAGATGGTGGGTGCCATTGCCACAGTACTCACTGTAATAATATCTATTTTTAGAAACATTTCTTTTTTTTTTTCTTTTATCTTGTGTTTATACCTAATTTCCTGTGCATTAATACATGTGTTTAGGAGCATTTCCTTTCTCCCACTAGGTCTGCGAGTGCTGGGGCTAAGCAGTTTGCTAATCTCCTCTCCTCTTTTTTTCTTTGCTTGCTCTCTTTATAAATGTGCTGCTGTGGGCAGCGTGTTCGCGACACATGTCAACATTTGACAAAGCATTAGTTTGCGTCTACAATATTCCGTGCCTGGGCCTCTGAAATGAGGGAGCTAACAAATTAGCTTTTTATGTTTATTTGTGCGTAGGTGTGTCTGAGTGATGGCTGAGAGGGGAGGTGCGGCGAGGGGAGGGGAGGGGGTGGTTTGGAAGGCGAAACAGGAGACAGGGAAGATGCAGGAGTCACGACTCCTCCTGATTGCTCCTACTGTCTATTGTGCAAAAACATGCCCCTCCCTGCCGTCGGCCCCCGACACCCGGCACACGAGACTGGATAAATACTATTTTATGTATCGCTATATGAATTCTGAGACAGTAATTACAATGTTCCTCTTTAGCTCCCACACAGCAGAAGTAGATCTGGGGCTCTGACAGCGTAAAAGTGCAGTTCCGTGTACTGTGAAATTGTAGGTGTATGAGACGCTTGACAGCACCGGTTCCTAAGTGGTGAACCTAACACCGCTGCACACAGCCTTTATCGATTCGCTTTTTAAGCGCTACATTAATAAGTTGTAAAATAGGGTTTTAAAATCACCTGCTGTTTAGGAATGGTTAGATATTGATGGGATGTGTTCCCTCAGCATGATTTTGAGGTAAGCATTGCAGTTTTGATTTTTGCCACCCCAGCAGACACCGCCACCCCCCCCAATCCACCCCCCACATTATCAATGTGGCAACAATAACATGCGTGTGTCCCAAAGCAAACATTCCCACAGTGAATAACAGGCTGTCTCACACTCCATCCACCAGTGGCAATAAGCTCTCACTGGACTGATCATGAAGCACAACTTCCTACTCCAAAAGCCCTTCTGCTTGAGCTGATGTTCCCAAACCGTAAACTGACTCCAGCCCCAACATTCCCCCACGTGACCTTGGACACTTGAGCAACACACACTCCTTACACAAGTAAAGGTAAAAAAGTACAAGTTAAAGAAAGTGCTGTTGAAAATTTCAATTTTAATTGGTCAGAAGATGCTGATTCGGTGTACTGAATTCAGTGATTCAGAAGTACTAAAATTCAAATGACGTACACATTAACGGACTCATCCTACTATGTTAGCATTTCTACAGTAGCAGCTTATTCACAGCGATATGTATGGTGGCTGGGCTACCTAATCTAAAATAATATACAGATTAAAAACCATGCTGGAAATGGTGACACTTTCACTAAAGGGGATGTTTATGGAAGGAGTCGCCAGTGTCAGTAACAGTCAGTAGTGCTTTGTAACAGTCAGAACGTTTTCAGGATAAACAACTTGTGGGGGAAAAAGAAAGAGTGGCTGGTGAAAGAATAATGGTTTTAAGCTGCTATAACATGAACAATAAGAGAAACTGTTCTTGCATATGTTCCACAACATTAAATGCAACTGTAAACTGTTAAAACTATAACATGTTGCTCATTAATAAAGTACAAATTGTGGTATAAGATGAATAAAGCACAGTGGGACATCACACCACACCGTTGTTGATTATTTTTGTACAACAGCATGCCCCATTCTCTTTTATTCTTCACTGAAAGCTTGAAAGTAAAAGTACAAAAAGGAATCACTCATGAAAAAGAAACACTGATTTTCATTATTGAGTATACATTGTAATTTATAACACCTATATTACTAATATCATAAACATTGGCTAGCGTTATATAACGCTGACGATACAAACCTGGTTTACATGCTAAGAGACGATGGACGAGCATTTCTTATTAGAAATTTAAAGAGATTTCTTAAATGTAAAATGTTCTTCTTTAAAGTTCACGTTCTTCTTTTCAGAAAGCACTTACAATTTGTACAAACGGCCTATCGAACAAAAAGAGGTGTGGATATTTATGAAGACATCCGTCATGAGATCCTTCACCCCTGGGTTCGTTGTCAATTCCATTAGATTTTAACTTTGTTATAAGTTTTAGTCCTTTGAAAGCTGTCTAACGAAGGAAAGCAAATATAACAATCCCATCGTAACTTTCGAAATACTGCATTCAGATTATAGAGCAACGAATCTGTTTTAATGAGTAGACGGTAGAGATTTACTTATATGTACACCCCCAACACACAGTTATTAGTAGTGCTATTAATTAGTATTAATATAGATTATTTTGGAACAATTATACTTTTACTGATGACGTTATACTTGTGTGTATTGAGGTCAGCGACAAGTAGAGTTTCTGTACATCAATTCTTTTGCACCCAGAGCCATTCTGTCAATCAATCACCTTCTAATTAAAATGATTCACTGAATGTGGCTCACACACACACACACACACACACACACACATACACACACATGCTGGAAGGCTAAAAAAAAAAACGTACAGTAGGAGAAGTGCTCTCCGCCGCAGTAAAAAGCCACACCATTATGGTGCACTAACATAAAGGTGGGTTATGGCTGATAGTAGAGTGATCCGGCCCAGGCTTGCCCAGACCAACAGAGCAATAAAGTATCATGTCTGCGCACAGAGGCTTTAAAAAGCACAATTAAGGAGGAGGCAGGTTAATAATTAAAATGCATAATTATTGACCCCTATTTCCAATTCCTCTGAAAGTACATTAGATCAGGAAAAAAGCTGGAGGACAGGAGGGGAGAGCAGAGCGTGCATCCTCTCTAATGCATTCTCACCGGCTGCAGCTTCCTCTGGAATCTAATGCGCCTGTACGCCTGCCGCTTAATGAGGCTCCCCTCACAAATGAAGGATTTCTGAAACAATCAGCAAGCATTATTATCAAGCCTACACCCAGCTGACTAGTGACCCCCAGACCAATCTTGCCCTCGAACTCTCTGCCACTCAGGGATGGGAAAAACCAGGGCAGTAGGGGCAATTTGGAGGGTTAACTGTCCCTCGGGGGCTATCGCTGCGCTGACCAGCCGTCACTGCTGGTGTCTCCGACAGGCGGCTGACAAGCCAGGCCCGAAGAGCTTAAACGTTAGCGTGCAGTCAAGTCAAGAGTGATACATTTTCTGCCAACTAGTCAAATCAGTGTTTCATCACTGGGCTCTCACAAAGAAGCTTTTAATTAAACGAAAATATTAGTTCTACCAGCTTTCAACATGATCTTACATGGTTTAGTCTGAAAAGCAAAAAAAAAAAACAAGGATTTTGACCCAGGAGGAGGAGAGCGGGTGTAAGACACAAGCAGTCAGCACAAAAAAAAATTACCTTCTGCAAAATCCTGAATGCCAAGGACAGGTGGATTAAAGTATTAAAACAATCGCATTTCAGTCCTGAAATAGTCCTCTATCCGTTCAAGATCAGGTGCGAGCGTAATGACACCTCAGGCAGGATCTGCTCCCCCCATTAGCTACGAGCATCAGGGAGAGTTAATGCGAACAGATTATGCCATGATTATGGTAAACGCTCCTGTTACAATCCCATCACAGAAACGAACATATTCTAAAATCAAACAGATGGCTTGCTACGCACCCTGATTACCGCGACGCTTTGGTGCTGAGTCTTTTTATGAACGGGAAAATAAAGATACTCGAGCACAATCACATGCCACAACTATACAGCCTGTCTTTTTTTTTTCCCCCCCACATTTTCTCTCTAATTAGGATCGTGCAGCTAGTTGAGAGGAAAGAGGCAAATTGGAAGACACGGGTTACGCTAAAGTTCAGCCCTGAATCTATTTACAGTGCAGAATTAATAAGAAGCAGAGGTGATAATGGTGCCAACACAGTGAAACATTTGGGTGAGTGATTTTTAATTTAATCACAGCCGTTTAATATGAGTCTATTCTTAAATGCTACAATTGTTAAGCGACTACAGTAAGCAGACAAGCGTTCTTTTGTGCTATTCCTCTTCTCGAGGGACTTTCAATACATCTTTATATGAACTTACACTGAGTGTCATAAGGTTGAGCCGTACGTGCTCAGTTATGAGCTCGTTCAGTAAGGAACAGTTGAAAGCAGGCATCTTAATTCTTTAAAAATTCCATTAGTGAGCTCACTGCCATCATGGGACTTTCTGCGAAAGAGGCACTTTCTGCAGAAGTGCAGGATTTATGTACCACACATCTCTCTCAAATGGACAACTCTCCAAACCTGAAAGCCCTCATTCTGATCTGCAGATCATAAAAACGGCAATAAAAGCAAATATGATTCAAAGCAGCTGAAAGGGCATATTTCTTTCCTTTTGCTTCCACCCCCTCCTTTTTTTTTTTTTACAGACCTATTCATTTTTGTCGGTTATGTTCAATACAAAGTTCCCTGTCATATTTAAGGTGTGTATATGTGTGTGTATACTGTGAATGAGAACAGTCAACTGTAAATTTCAAGGTATTTCAAACAAACACACACACACACACACACACACACACACTAGAAACAGCAAGTCAGTACTTGTAGCTGAAGATTGCAGATAGGGATCTATGTTTGTCTCAAAGTGAAAAAGACATTTTTTCCCCCTTTCAAGTCTAGTCTTTTGTTGTCATGTAAAATACCCGCTCCTCACACCACACAGTTTTGTAATCACAAATGCTGAAGCAACCCTGATTAGCAAGCGCACAGCTTTTCTCCTCTAACCGTCCAAGATGGATCGCTTGAGAAACCAAAACCTGTGGGCTTAACAGGAAGTGCAGCAAATGCTTGTGTGTTCCTTATAATTGACAATAATTAAGGTGAGCTTGAAAATAATTAAGATGATGAAAGCTAAGCCTCTTAGTCGAAGGCGAGCCATCTGTGGTCACAATATTGCACCCTCAGAAACTTCGGTCCAATTTGGGGAACGGAGAACAACTGTGCCGTAATTTCTGATTAAAAATAAGTGCTCGAGTGTTCCAAAAGTACACGTCCCCCTGGCTGGTGTGCATCACGAGCTTTGAGGAATGAGCATACTATGACAGGCAGCAAACAGGAAGTCGTTGAGGGAGAGAAAAAAGAGACAGACGAACCTGCGCCTTTCAGTCTTACGCTTAAGACAAAGTTAACAAAGTGTGACAGCTGCCAGGTCCTTGACAATTGGGGTCAGTTAGAGGAAAAGTAGCTCAAGTTTTCTGGGCTTTGCAAGAGATGCTCAGGAGCAACTGCCCAGCACAGCATCAAAGGGGATTAAAGGCCACAGCCATCTGCTGTCAGGACAAACTCGCAGGGAAAGCCAATCCCTGCGTAGAACAACTCCGAGACGCACTTCAGGGTGGACTAGTCAAGCGCCGGGGAACGCAGCCATGGCACCATGGAATACGGCCAATTAAGCAGTCAGCCAGAAGCCTACTCTTGCATATGACAACTGCATCCCTACACCATTGCTGTTTATGCGCTTGTTTGTCCTATTACCAAGGTTTCTTTCCTCACACACTTTCTCTCTGTCTTTATCTCTTTCTAGCACTCTTTCTGTTTTATTGACAGGCCATGACAGCCTTTTCTCGCAGCCGCTAATTTGTTTTGGGCTCTGTTCCTGGCCTCCCCCATGACTGTTACCTCAATATTCTGCTACCTTTTAGCTCCAGCGTGCAGCACTTGACCCGCCGCTGCCGCATGCTTCCAGCACTTTAATTGTCGTTTAATCACATATCAACCTGTCACTTAAACACCCTCTTTTTTCAATTGCTGGAATTTGCATATTGTGTGAAACTAATTTCTGCCAGCTCTGTCGGCTGAGAAAGGGATGCTCACTTTTCTTTCTCACCTTTTCTTTCCATAACACACACACACAGTCATACAAACATATAGTACATATACGAAAGCCTTAGATATTCTGAAAATAAGTTTGTTAACTGTCTCATACAAGCCTAGGGTAGGGAATAGTAGTCTATTTATGGATGAATGTACATCATGGATATTATGGATATGAGCATTCTCTAACCACTAGGGCCATGGTTCTCAAAATAGGGTCTGTGGGTCCTTAGGGGTCTTTGCCATAAACCCTGTGGGTCCACAGTTTTAAAATGATGTGATTAAATACTGGTGGACAAAATCACTATCAAATGCTAATACTGTTGTTGGAGTTGTTAGAGCAATAAACTTATCATTGATATTTACTTAATTAACTTGTCACATGAATTAAATGGGCTAAATCTGAAGCCTCATAAAAATGTACAAGCAAAATAATAATCAAACAAATCTATCAGCAGTTTAAATCATTTTGTAATTTAAATTTTAATAAAAACAACAAAAAAAAAAGAATATTGCTGTTAATATTTAAATACTATAATTATTCATTGGATTTTATTTTAGAATTCATTTAATTTTTATTTATTTATTTTTTTTGACAACCCCTGAACATTAACCCCAAGCAATGCACTATGAAAATAAGCACCCTGGTCTCTCCTATTTTATTTGTCACAGATTTCACGGAAGGCAAGCTGCACTATTGGAGGGATTCAATGGGCACTGCTAGGGTTCGTCTCACTTTCCACTCATCAGTTAACAACAGATGGAGAGACACACTCTTTCCATTATGATCGAGTCCGGTGGTGTGTGGAAGGCCACACACTCGTGCAATATCTCCCCTGCCATGTCTTCAGCTCACGCTGGGGCCGAGGGCTGGGCGCTGGGGGCTCAGTGATGCGCTACTGGAGAGAGCAGAAGCACAGCGTCCTCTAGAGATGGCCAAGTTTAATTATGAAAAGCAGGAAAGCTCTTTGTTCCATCTTTTATTATATTAATTGGCAAAAGGGGGCCGGATATTGTGGGTGAGGAGGGGGGTGGGTCTCCAAAGGGGGGTGTCTGTGCGGGTTTTCACGGCGGTTTAATCCTGTTAGAGGCACTGTCCATGCCCTGTACACACTCTGCCTCCTCTACCTCTAAGTCACAGTCCATAATGAATAGCTCCTAAGCGTAAGAGTGAAAGGGTTGGTGACAGACACCTGAGTGAGAGCAGGAAGCATTCAGGTTTTTAGTAGTTATAAACCAGAGTGACTTCCAGTTCCTGCCAGTGCCTGCTGCTGTGCAGAACCTGACGAAGCTGTGATGCTGTACTAAAACTCATCCTATCCCCCTTTTTTTTTTTTTTTTTTTTTTTTTTTTTTAAATGCACACCTCTCTGTGTTTAACATAATGATCTGTTCCTTCGATTGCTTCCTATTCTTAGTGTATGCCTCATAGGCTCATACTGTCTGTTTTGTCTGTTCAGGATCAGCTAAAATCTCCCACATGGTTACACAAAGTTTAATCTGGCTCACTTAAATAATATTCATATTGAAAGTTTTTTATATGTAAAAAAAACACTTGTAACAAAAAGATGTAAAAAAATATATATTAGCTTGCTAATAAACAAGTTAGCTAGTGTGAAAAGAGACTGTATTTGTGGTATATGCTAGCTAAACATAAAGATTTACAAGCAAACAGTGCCATAAAATAAAGTGATAGATAAAGTTAGCTAGGTTTAGGGATGACATCAGATTGGGTAATATAAAGCTAAACTAGTTTTAGCTAGTGTGGGGAAAAATGGGAGAATGTTAGCTAAACATAAAAAGCTAGCTAGCTTTTTATAGTACGATAAAATAAAGTATGAAGCTAGCTAGCTAGCACTGGTTATACTGAGGGGATGTAACTGGAGTAGGACATATAAAGCTGACTCTAGCTGACTTGTGTTAACTTGCTATTAAGTAAGCTAACTTGTGAGAAGAGACTCGGAGTATGCTAGGTCAACATAAAAATCTAGCTAGCTGATGCTAGTGCCATACAATAAATTATAAAGCTAGCTGGCTAGCACTGGTTACAACCAGGAGGTGTAGATTTCATGAAATTAAGTATATAATAAAAGAAGGTATTAAATAATCTGGTGGTACACTTTACCACATACCCTATAACCTCTGATGGGGGTTGGGTTTTTTTTTTGGTTAACTTCTTACAGTTACCACAAGGACACTTCCACTGGCAACTGCACTGACCTTTATAAGCAGTTCTTAGAAGTAATGAACAAGAGTATTTCTTATCTTATCTTTGCCCTCAGAGCACCACTTATTCAATATAGCTGCCATTGTCTCACTAAGATATGATGTATTTTAATTTTATTTCAGAAGAGAGAGTGCTATAAAATGTACAGTAAGTAAGTATAATTCAGTTTGCATCCTGGCATTGTGGCGTGGGGCTTTTGTGTTATAAAGTTATCTATGACTTCCTGAATGGAGGATCCTCATCATTCAGGAAGTCAAAGCAGGACAGAGTGAAATTTGTGGCTCACCAGCTCCCAATGAATTACTCCTGACACTACTATAACTGTTTATGTGACTCTCTTAACTGATGCACCAGCTCATCGAAGGGTTCATCCCGACCTGACCAGGTTCCTCGTCGTTTATTCCTGAGGAGCTGAGACGTCTCCAAACTGTCAAAAGCATTTTCTGCCGAGCTGAAGAGAGAGACGAGAGAGAAGGAAAGGGAAAAAAAAGAAACTGCCGCGCACATTCACGCGCACGCACACACTTTTCGCGAGGCTGTCAGGTAAATTAGATCTGAAAGCTGACAATTTCTGACCATATTTCCTTGATTATTTCGAACAAATGCACACCAGCCGCTCTAAGGAGATTAAAGTGACATAAAAGTCCCGAGTGGGAGGAGGGAGGGCAGCGAATCCAGGTCACCCCCATTTGTCCCCCTGCCTGACAGCAGCTATATCGCTATCCAATCCAATAAAAATCCCCCCTCCTTTTGCTTTAATTAATTTTACAGCTAGCTTGCTTAATTACTTTCAATCAAAATCCTCTTGCCATCACAAAATTAGAAATGGTTCAACTCCATTAGTCTAAATTCTTCATTTACATACACAAAGACTGTCAGCTCTTGCTAAGCAAACGGCCTCTCGCTTGATGAGATTGTTTTTTCCCTCCCCTCACTGTCACCCTCTCTCTCTCACCCTTTCTCCCGTCCCTTCTTCCACCCCGCCTCCCTGCAATATTTCTTCTTTTTTTTTTTCTCAAGGAGAAAAGTAGCATAAAATTATTTGAGCCCTGATTTCAGATGCTTTCCTTTGGCTAATATGCATACAGGTAAGATAATAGATGTTAGCGATGAAGTGTGTGCGTTTGAGGACTGCACTGTAAAGATGAGTTCACAAGATTTCTCACTTCTTTTTTTTTTCTTACACTCCCCCAAAACCTTCCCATCCCACACACACCCACACACCCACACACACACACACTTTTATGGAACAACCAAGTGTTCGGATTGAAAAGAAATCTTGAAACACAAGTAGCCACAATAGTTTAGTTAGGTTTTTTCCTTTTTGTTTTTTATTGCTCAGTGCTCACCTGTGCACAACCGTCACCAGTGATTCTCTGAGGCCAGAGGATAATTTCCAGTGGTGACACAGCCCCTCAATCACAGACAGTGCCCAAGGCCTGCACATCAGCAAGAATTAAGGGCATGCAGATAAACTCTGTGGTATGGGAACGGACTCAAACCCCAGTCCTGCTCAAATAACTAGGCCTTATAATAACAAACAAATCAAACACTGAGCAACACCACTCAACCCGGACACAAACACACACATCCAAAAGTGCTGACACTTGCTCGGAGTGTTTGTTTTCATTTTCTGCCACATCTCTTGACCACACATGCACGCAAAGCCGCAAAAAGCTTGCTAACCGAGAGCAGCTTTGATCTGTTGTCTGCTCGCTAAACATATTACCTTACAGCTTCCTTCCTCTCCAGAGAAAAAGTGACAGAGCACCTTGAGAAAACCAGAGAGGCTGTTCGCCTGCTCCTAACCTGCGTACGGCTAATCGCTGGGAGCTGTAAAGCAATGCCCCGAGTGGCCGTCTCATAAAAACTCGACTCTGATGGCCCTCTAAGTGCTAGGCTCAGGTCTGACCCCCCATTCCCATCTCCTGCGCTTCTACATATCTACTACCCCTTTTTCCCGCTCTTCCTAACCACTCCCCATTAACACCCTTAATTATCCGAATCCATCATTCTTGGGATAAATTAAGACTGCCTCTTTAATTCAATTTAATAGGATAATTTTCCAAACTCCCATTTGCTTTAACTCTCACTCTCTTCTCTGACTCTCTGGTTCCCTGTGCATGCTCTCTCTCTCTCTCTCTCTCTCTCTCTCCCTCTCTCCTTCTTCTACCCTGGATGACTCTGTCAGCTCACGGGCTGATGGAGCTCATGTGGTGTTGAGCATCAGAGCAGCTCTGCACTACTCACCCTGCTCACTTGGCCTTGGCTAATCCAGTCTTATCCAGTCTCATTGCTCCTTACTGGCTGTGCTGAGCCTCATGATTTCACACACTGCATCTCAACAGCTCCTCATACGCTTGGCGCCTGAAGACCTTCATTTCCCCATACGTTTTTATCTATATTGAATTATAACTTGCTTTATGTGACGTGTCCAGAAAAAAAAAAAAAAAAAACAGAAAAAGCCACAACCTACAGTTTTACTTTTAAATCCTAAAAATGCAAATTAGAAACACCCCCTTTCACTGGTACATTGGTGTTTCATGGCTTTAATTTACATACTGGCACATGATTGGCTGTTGTATTTTATGACGCAATAATGCCTGGGTGTCATGTGTTCAATCCTAATTCAGATTTTCTACTGAGGTTTTCACCCATTTTTATCCAACTTTAACCTGTCTGTAGACTTCAGTTATTTGCGCTAAAAGAATTTAATATTAAAAAATAAAAGTAGAAATAGAAAAAGTGTACGTAAAAAAAAAAAAGTTTGGAATGGCTTAACAAATATTAGCTAAAAATATATATTTCCTATGCATATTTAGTACCATTTATTATAAAACAACTTTTATTAAATGCACAAATTGAACTTCTAAACAAAGCTACAAAACTGCCATTGTGAAAAAAAAACATTATCACAAAACTATACTTTTGCATGAATGCAAAATATATTTATATAGTAGCTAGTAAGCTTCTCTGATGAAGGACAAAAACAACATCAAATACATTAATTAGACAAAACGCTATTTGCAGTTTATTGGAACAACACTCTAAATGACACATAAATAGACACTGCATTTAAATGCAGGTAAAGTGTTTTTTGCTCATACAATTACCGAGTGTACCACTTCCCTTATTCTGCGCTTTACTCTTACACATACCGCACACACTAACACGTCCCCTCACACCCCCACATCCCCGTTAAATCATTCTCTCAAAATTTCCCAGAGACTCTTTGTTTGGGCGCTCAGGACTCTGGGAGAGTTTCAAATGATTTTAGCCATGATTTAATTCAGCTTGTTAAAGGGTGATGTCAGCACAATAGAGGCCGAGCCTCTAAATCCACCACATTCACCCAAAACAGCAAGATGAAATAATCACGGGTGACGTCTGTGAAAACACTTATTATATTCGCCCATCGCCTGGCTGAATCTGCTAAACCTCATCAGCGTTATTCGCCGATTTTTCTCTGGGAACGGGAAAAAAAAGATTACTCATACTTTAAGGGTGAACTAGTCTTTTCAGTGCAACATCCATGCACCGGAATGGCAGATAAGAACTTTTAAAAACATTTATAAACTCTACGAATTATAAATCATCCTGATAAGGGACATAAATGGTATCTGATTATGTTCGCATGTCCTATAAGCGCACACATTGTGTGTTCCTGTGTACAAAATAAAATATGACCACAACAGCCAGAGTAATGAAGTCCACTTTTATTAGGAACCAGTGAAGAGTTATTTTTACTCAGCAGGAATGGTGAATCTCAGGCGCTCGACTCTTGCACTTGTCCGCACGGGCTTTACCAAAGTCCCATAAAAGGCTCGGAGCTGACAACTCAGCACTAGAGATAAGAAAAGGATCAACCTGAGCCTTTCTCATAGCTTAATTTATTTTAAATCCAAGCTCTATTTACACACTTGCTGACTGCCAGCCGACGTCCCATTAGACGCAGAGAAACACTGCTGCGTAATGGCTACCGAAACACCTCACACTACTCATTTTCCAACACTTCCAGCTCTACATGTGTGCAAAAGGAGCGTCGAGACCGCAGGGTAAAACCCGGCTCTCAGCCTGGAGAGCCGGACGCAGTGTGGGTTAATAATGAGAAGTACTCGTGTGCTATCTGATGAAGAGGTGAAGTCCTAATCGTCCTCCGTGGCCCCGCAGGAGGAGGCCTGTGTTTATCAGCACCTAGGAGGACACACGGAGCTCGGGAAAAAGGCGAGGGAGGGGTGTGTTATGTGTGAGCCGTTCCCGACTGACAGGATCTCTTCATGGACGTGCCAGCACTTTAACCTGGCCTGTTATTAAAATTCTAATCTGTTCAACATGCCAATGTTAGCACTTTTGCCTTGATTAATAAAATAGCACCCTTGAGCACCATGTCTAGGCGTTTTCTTTCTTACCCCGGGTTGTTTTTTATCCGTCTATCTATTTATTTATTTAACTGTTGAGCTTTTTTTATTATTATTTCAGAGTAGCTATTCCCACCTAAGAACAAATTATGTAAAAATTAACTTTTACTTTTTTTTTTTTCTTTTTTGCACAATTGGGTTTCTAAAAAAGTATTTAAAAAAAGATGAAGGATACAAAAGCGTACTGAAACGCCGAGATAAGAATATTTTCAGGAGGGAAAAACGCACGGCAGTTTTTCCGAAGCCACGCTTGAATCTGGCGTGCTGTGTGTGATCTCAGGCTCGACGGCAAAATGTTCTGGTGAAGAAAACAGGATGATGCAGGAGGAACAGCGGCGGCGGCAGAGTGGGGGGAGACTTAAAGGACGTGATTTATCTGAGCTTGATTGCATGTTAATCGAGGTTACGTGTATTAAGTGGAATCTAATTGGAACAGACACTGGCAGCCTGACAGATCGACATGATGCAGATGGATTGAAAGAGAGAGGGAGGGGAGCAAGAGAAAGCGAGAAAGAGAGAATGCAAGCAAAACTGATGTGACTCAAAGGTGTATTTTTACACACTGCACACCCAGAGGATCGTATTATTCTGCCTCTACAATTAACCACAAGCCAACGTCATTGGGTGTATTCCAGAAAATGTTTGTGTAATTAAAATAATGGTGCTGAAATCTTCTCGTCCACTGGCTGGCCTTGCTGGAGGACACACCGAAACGACACTCATGTGCATGGCATGCACGCTACTCGATCCCAGTTGTCACAAACATTCAAGCACTCCCTTCTGTAAAAGAGGGAAAAAATACCCTCTTTCATTAAAAAAAAAAAAATCTACCAGCTGCTTGAGGACATGTCACCTCTCAGAGTCAGCGGGCCATGTGCTGCCTTCTCTCACGCGCTTTTTCTATCTCGTCAGACAACTGGTGCGAAGGCCCTTCCTCTAAATCTGAAGCCTTCACCCTGTGTGACAGAGTGCCCTTTACAACATTAGTGCGGAGAAAAAAAAGAGACACCTGTTGTGTCAAACAACTGCTCTTTGAGAGGTTATGCAAATGTTTAACAAATTATGACCCCAGAAAGCAAGAGGTACTGCAAAGCACCGGAGCTCAGAATAAGGTTTTCACCTTTTTCTTCCTCTTTGAAAGCACCATGCCATCAGTCCAGAGCCTTTTAACGCACATCGATTGCAGTGAGGCTTAGGCTCACAAATGTCATCCATTGTCATCTTTTATCACAGCAGTGTCCAATAGCAGCTCTGCATTATTAACTGTGTCACATAGCCGTCGTGGATGACCGTGTCCATTCATGTCCTTCCATTTTGCTCTCACGCAAGCGGGGAGATTATGAAAGTGATAGCATGGATGATATTATTTTGCAGCTTTTACATGCATTTTGGGCCTAGTCAGGTCCAAATTTGAAAGATAATGGTTTGAAAAAAGTTCTAAATGATTGCAACAGGCCAAGATCTTTTCTAAGGGGTTATTAGGGAAGATGAATTTTTACATGGCTCTGAAAATAAGAATTAAACCCCCAAACAAGGATTAAGTAATGAGAGCATACTGATTCATAATGCCAGAAATCTTCATCATAACTGCATTAGTCGATAAAAACACAGAGCTCCAAGGTATAAGTGTGTGTTCGAAATGCAAATGGGAATAGAAAAGTGGGGATATATGGAGGAGGGGGTGGATCTGAACGACCACAGGCATCATGTGAGCGCGGAGAAGAGTTGAAATCTCAGCCATCAAGGCAGAATGGTCAAATCAGTCATGACACCATCCCGTCATTGTGCCGAGACTGGGGAGTTCCTTCAGTCGGCTGCTGATTTGATCCATGCTGACTGTTGCACTAATGACATTAATAAGGACAAAATTGCTATTTTGAAACACTGAATTTTCCGTCCTACTTTGCGAGCTGCTGTGCTTGCACTTCCACCTTCTGCTAACCCCGCTTGCTGAAATTTTATGAGTTTGTTTAACTAGAATATTGCTAGCTCTTTATATAAGTCAGGCTGTGCATCCCAATGCTGGAATCGAAATGCGTAATAAGGCAAACAAAAATTCAACACGACTTCCGTACACATCTATATATCTGCCATTCAAAGCCAAATAACTGTAATGTGTCAAGAGGAGGGGGTGGTCATGCTCTGCCGGCCCCCAAGCTCCAACATTGAGAGAGATGACACAGTGTGATCAAGGACATGAATTGCTCATTGATTTTTAGCGCCAGCTTAACTATCCATTCCAATTGATTTTAGCCTGGCTGCGTGTGCGAGTTATGGCACTTTTTTAATGCATCTCCTGTATGACCGCTTATCACAGGAATCTACAGCAAAAGTAGTGACGAAAGATGTTAAACAGGTCCGGAAATATGTACATGCCTTATTTTTCTATACGCACATCATGTAGGCGTACCTCAAACTGGATTTACCCGAACAGTATAAACACCACCGAATACCTTCTGTTGGTTAAAAACGTGACAAATTAATGTCATGATTACAGTACATTAATGCGTACAGGAAGCTGCTGGGAAAATAGCAAGGATGTGAATAGGCACAGAACATTCCAGAAGCAAATCGACTAGTGGGATTAAATCTTTACGAGGCCCAACACATGAGGATCCAGTATACGTTTCAATCTGAGAATATACACAGGCCCGCTTAGCAGAGCTTAATCAAAACACACACGCACTTCATATTTTTAAATTCCTGAATTTTCCTAAATATTCATGTAGGCACTCATAACTAACCCTAAACCAATAAGCGATTAATCCAGAAGTCTTAATAAACCCAATAAAGCAATTAGACGAGAATAATTAGAGTGAAAAATTTCTTTTAATGTATCTTTTTTCTCCATCAGCACCCTCCCAGCATTTGCATGAATTATTAATAAATCCTGGCTTCAGTGAAATAAGAGATAATGTCAGAAATGTGATCCAATAGATGGCCTAAATGTCATCTGTCACTGAGAAATGCATTAAAAAAATGAAGAAGGCTAGTCTTTCACTGACAGGCACATTTCTTTACAACGAGGGATTTTTCATATCATGCATCCACTTCCTGCGCCCACTCTTTCCAGGCTCTTTCATCCCTAAAGCCGGGGGTTCAAATGGCCGTTTTAGTGCGAGGTGGGTTTCTTTCTTTCAAGGAGTGCCAAATAAAGCACACTTTAAACCGCTATGTTTTGAAGAAAAAAAAACATCTCCGTGTAATTAATGTTTTACAAGTGCTGCTGTTCTTATTCAGAAAATGGCCCGATCAAAGCAGGCAGGTTCAGATTACGCAGCTAATTGAAATCCCACATTTCAGAGGCCCCCCCACCCCCACCCCCTTTACGCACACAATGAAGCCTACGTGTGCGGAGTCCACAAATGACATCAGATCATCAAAGTAATATGTGTCTTTTCTTTTCACTGTATTTCCCTTCTAAGCCTTCATGAGACAGCTTAATAAAGCTGTAAATGTAGGCAGAGACAGCATGTGTGTGTGTGTGTGTGTGTGTATCATCAGTGAAATGTCCTCACAAGGTTAGTATGCCACACGTGTATGTGTGTGTGTGTGTGTGTGTATGTGTGTGTGTGTGTGTGTGTGTGGGCATGTTTTTATATCTTGGTAGGGACCAAATGTGGAAATCTATGACAGTTTTGACCTTGTGGTGACATTTGGTTGACTATTTATGTATTTATTCATACAAAAAAATGGCAATTTTGATTAAAAAATACATTAAATGTTTCCTTTTCTTTACTTAAGTTAAGGTTAGGGTTGGGTTTAGTTGTATGCTAGCACAGCATATGAAGCATTAATTAGCCTCATTATTAATGTCAATTGAAGGTCCTCACAAGTATAGTAAGACAAATGTGTGTGTGGTTGTCAGTGAGGTAGCTGAACACACTCTCTACCCTACAACAGCACGGTCTCAGAGACAGAGGGAAATTCACACGTTTCTCATTTCTCCTCACTTCTACTTTTGGTGTAAATAAGTATCCGTCCCGTCACGTGTGTATGTAAATAAAGTTAACTGAAAGCCAGTTTGGATGAAAAGCTGTGTGTAAAGCAGGTGTGTAAAGGAGTGGGTACGGTTGAGCATTCAGCCTCTGAATACTTGAAATATCAGTCAATGTGCTTGCACAATGCACGCAAACACACAATCAAATTAGGTATTATTGGTGACTTAGTCCTGACGATACAGAGCCGGCATTCATGCACATTCATTTTCTGCCTCGAATTAACCACACTCCCTCCTTTGGCTTCATGATCCACCTGAAGCTTTTGTTTAAACTAAAAGTAGCACAGGCACTAATGACTTGCAGTAAAAAAAAAAAAAAAAAAAAAAAGTAAGGCATCATGGAAACATTTATGACGTGGCACGGTATAAAAAAGCCATCATTCTCTCGTATTTACCTAAACCGGCTCACTTTCCGAAACTATTGTTTTATGGGTTTGTTGTTCTAGCGTGGGGCATTATAACTTACTGTAGCATTCTTTCCCAAGGTCAGCTGCTGGCGTGACACACACCTTATTTGCTTATGGGGCTTTTCAGGTCAGTTCTATTATATTTACATCAAATAATTTTTGATAAGGGATGTAAAAGGCCTATAAACTGCCACCATAAATGGGAGAGGTGTAGCTGACAGAAGAAAAATAATAAGTACAAAAGATCAACTGACTTTTTTTTTTTTTTTTTTTTTTAAATCTGTGACACATTGATATTTTCCATCTTCGTGCCGGACGGTGCCAGGGCGGGGCTGCTCCCCTGAACCGGGCCACCAGCTCCTGTTTCTGCCCAAAGAACCTGCCTTCTATCTGCACAGCACTATAATCACTTAACAAAGACTCGGGCATTTGCACAAATTAAAACATCAATAATGCACAAGTGCTTTTCAGTTTCTGCCATAGACACTCTGGCAGTGGGGTAGGAGCACTCTCTCTCAAAATGTGCCTCTGTGCTGGTTAGGAAGGAACTGAAAGAAGCTGTCTATCCATCTCTCTTATTGGAAAGAGACAAAATTGAGACGATCATGGGTTTGCTTTTTAGGAATGGCACAAAGTGTTTCAGCCAACACCCTCAAGTGGAACACTTCCATGAAGACGTTCCCAAAGGTATTGCTGCTGCTGAGCAAAAAATCCACGTATACCTTTCACCTAGTGTCTAAACAGCCAGTCAAGCCTCTAATTTACAAGGACGTTAGTCTTTTAATACTGTGAAAACTTTTCATACTTTTTAAAGGTGGTTCAACAAAATATTTAGGAATACCAAATACTCAAATGTACAAGACATTTTTATATAAATCATATAACGCTGCATTTATTTCTTATAAGGGATGGAATTGGCGACTACACTTCCTAGTTTCCCAGAATGACGTCTTAAGACGATAGAGAATCGAGTAGGGACAACCGTTGTGCTGAAGTTTAGCATATTAAATGCACTGAAAGGTTCAAAAGCATCCTGGTGTGAAAAAGCAAGTAAGAGATGGGAGCCAAAACTTTTTATAAACAAGATCATTAGACACACAAATGCAGATGTTATGCCCCAACGAGACATTAATTCCATATGGTCTTTTATTAAGCACTGACCATGTTCACTGACTCATTTATATGCCATATGTATAAATACAGATTTGTACTTTAATATTAATTAATAAATAAAATAAAGAAAGTGCAGGAGTTTTGATCTATTTAAAAATATTAGACGCTAAAAAGAAATAGGAATCTACATAGAATGTAACACAATACCTAAAGTAACACTTAAGAATTTGCATCTGTTTTTCCTTAACGGATTACGCAGGGTTCCTTTCTTTCCTCTTGCTTTTGTTTTTTTGGGGTTTTTTTTAAATGTCTCCTCACAAACAGTGCGCTTGTTAGCAAACTGTTAAGTCAGGCGCACGGCACACAAATTGCGCTCGGCCGAGCGAATTTGTTTTGCAAGGGTGACCTGTTTAATCATCTCATTTTCTTTTGCGGACGTTTATTCATCCGGTTTCCACGGTTACGCCGAACATTAAGGGGCTACAGTAATAAGGCTTGAGAGTCAAACAGGTAATAAAAAAATTAACGCCATTCTCGGGCAGCCGAGGCCCGTCTCTGAAATGAAGCAGGGGAGAGGGGAGAGCGCAGGCGGGCCGAGAGGGGCCATACTTCCCAAACAATTAAGGGCCGTGCTGCTTATTTCCCTCCGTAGAGCAGCTGTAGTGGGGATTCGCATGGACAGGACACTTGGTGAACCCTCATCGCTCAGCAGGGAGGGGAATTAGTTGAAAGTCATTCTGTTCCTTTATTTATCAGCAGGCCTAGATTACTTATCAGGACCATCAAAACTCCCTGAATTATGATTATTAAACATTTCTTCCCTCCTCCTCCTCCTTCTCCTCCTTGTCTTAGATAAGATTACTGTCGGTTGCAGGAATACGTAGTTATGGAGTCCTGTTGTGTAATTATAGATAGTATATAATGTCAGTTTTACTGGCTTGATCTGGACTTTTTAAAAAAAAAAATTTTTATCATATCTAACAGACTGTTTCATCACAAAGACTCTATTGAGCTGGGAAATGGAAATTACTTTTATCAAAAAATTTGAGATAAAAACAGTCAAAAAAAAATGTTCTCACTGCACGTGGCTGGATCTCTCCGTCTCTATCTTTCCCTATCTCTCTCCAGTAAGAAACAGTGCCCTTTTGCAGCAAATGATGAACCCAACTTACAGCCAAATATAGAAAATCCCAGCACAAGAGAGGGGACAGGTGTTGAGAGCGCAGAGAAGCCAAACATGGTTGTGAAGCAATACGGGCAAAATAAACAAGTCATTAGCATTTTCAGTATTTCTTTTTCCCCCCCGAACTTTTTTGGCTAAGCATACGAAGTTTTGATGACGTTGTTTAACCTGCACTGGAAACAAAACAGCGATTATCATTCGACTTGTACAGTCTCCACAGCATAACGTGGCATTTGTCGTGTTCTGAGCAGTTGTGGAAAATATCTAAATCATGTCGAGACACAAGGCTGGCTTCTGCAGCCTCGGATGCCCTTTAATTCATTACTCACTGCATATGAATAGATGGGCATAAAATCGTACAAATAATATGGCACAAGCCTGGTGTCAGGTTGCTTGTTTGCCAGAGAGCTGACATTGTGTTTGACTCATTTCACAAGCTGCCTGATGAGAATGGAAAAACCTGTGAGAGCCCCAAAACTTTTTTTTTTTTTTTTTTTCGTTTTCCCACACGGAGTGTCAGAGTTCGTCTTTTTTTAGCATTCAAGTCGCAGCAATTTAAGGAGGCAGCAGTTGCGCGTGTCATCTTGACAACAGCAAACACAACCTGATTGCCGGCTGACCTGTTTAGAGGCCTAGCTGTAAAATCTCAGCTCTGATGGCCACCATGAGGTGACATCACCTTGCCCTCTTCCTCCTTTATCTCCTCTCTTACCGAGAAAGGGCCAAGAGAACGCAGTGTGTGTGGAGGGAGAAAATTCCAAAAGAGAACAGAGTAAAAAAAAAAAAAAAAAAAAATCACACTAAGCTCCAACGTGAGACCGCCAACTGTTCTGTTAACAGCCTCTTAACAGGTGTAGGCCCTAGAACCATGTAATCCTATCAAGTTACAGAGTTTAAAAAAAAAAAAAAAAAATTCAGTCAAACAGCAAACTCCTGAGCCCCATCACCCCCACCGCACTCTCCTCGTCCCCCCTCGCTGCGCTACACTGTGTAGTCCGTGACAGAACGGAACAGCTGGGCTTCAGATTTATCATGTACAGACAGTAATTATTGCTGCTGCTGCCTGCTACTGACCCAAGTGAATAGAATGTCACAGGAAAAAACACACAGAACGCGGGGACCCGCGTCAGGGGAGCTTTCAGACGCGAGCGCCCCTGTTTGCAGTCAATTACCAGAGAGGACAGGATATCGGCCCGGTGGCGCTCCAGTGCAAACACTCTCTCAGGATGAAGGTGACAGAGAACACACAACCCTGCACTTCTTTTTCTTATCAATGGGGGGAAAAAAGAAAGCAAAAAACGTTCACTTGCACTTTGAGCAAGTGAGCGTTTCCAGCCATTGGTGTGTGTCTTTACATGATCTATTAGCTGAGTGACGTGCACCAATTACAGCTTGACAAATTCTGATGCTGATTGATGGCATGTGTGCACAGAGCTACACAAGCAGCGTGCAGTGTAGGACCACCCATACGAGCGCACGTGAACTTTGCCGGCCCGTTCTGACCCCTGAGTTTTGGGCGAAGATAAGAAGAAGCGTACCTCTGACATACAGATAAACTATCAGTCTATTAGCCGAGTCAATCAGCGCGTTAACAGCAGTCACTAAGCAGTTAAACAGCATCGCGTGCCTCTAACATGCACGAATATGAAGTTCATTGAAAGTGACTTTGTAATTGCTCTGGATTAAAGTGAACTTTATTCACTGATCTTCATCCAGATGAACAGAAATGAGCTTTTATATAAGACGGAAGGTAATTCTTCAGAATATACTGTGTATTAAACTATACTTATTACTTTCCTCATAAATTCTACTGAAACTGTACATAATTAGCTCTTCCTAATTTCAGAAAGCCTCTGCAACAAAGCGTGGACTGAAATGAAGTCGAAACGAGTGCACACTTCTTCATGGGAATTAAAGCACAAGCCTGAGCAGCGCACACTGCCCCTGTCTTTAACGACCGTACCATTCCAGCCTCCAACCTGCCCACGGGGTCGCTCCCACCTTAAACCCCCCTCCTGCCACGTTTAAAAGGATTAGACGCCACATTTTGTGCTGGCTTAATCTTCCTTTCAGACGGCCTAATAAGTGTGCGTCGATAAGCCAAGCATGCAAATTTCATTCTAGGCCAGTGGAGCTCATGCTTTCAGACAAACGGACTGAGGTATTTTACACCGTGCTAATTGCTTCTTCGTATTCCTCTTTTCTCTCTTATATGCCATATCAGCGGCGGCAGATTATTCCTCTCTCCCACTTTGCATGAAATTAGAATTTCATGTGGAAGATCATAAACGTGAAATAGAGCCGTTCTACGAGCCCTTTGTGAGGGAGAACGTCTTTAGGCGGAACTTTGTCACTTTTCCCTGGAATAATACGAAGTGTTCGGAGTCCACAGAATGGACGTTAAGAGGAAACAGCTCCCTTTTGAATTTCAAATGTCATTTGTCACGCTTCTTGTTGAGCTGCGCTATACCAAGAAGAGATAAGATGGCAAACTTTAGGAGCCGACAGTCTGACAGAGGAGAACTTTACATTTACTTCGTGCCATTACAGAAAATGACATGAAGATGCCCGATGAGGAAAAAGTTGAATGATAAGCCTACAGCTGCATAATAATAATATTAATAATAATAATAATAATAATAATAATAATAATAATATTAGCTATTTTTAAGACCCCTTTAGGGCCTAAAGGTATGACGTGTGTTATTCGTGCCTACTTCCTCTTGCAGTATTAATTAGCCTATTACTGTGCATTGGTGACAGAAATGCTTTGAGCTTTTAATTAGGACCGAACGTCTGCATGAGTGCACAAGAGAGGAGAGGAGAGGAGAGGAGAGGAGAACTATTTCCTTCTCACAGCTCCTCTCGCTCCTTGGTCAACTCACTAGCATCATTTAAACACCTCTGTGCTTCAGATCTCTCTTTTCCTGTTGCTAAAATATATTTATGTAGTAGATAAACAGGTAAAAGTAAGCAGGTATTGGAATGCTGAGTTAATTATAATGTTGGGGAGTCAACGTCAGTTCATCTGATCAGAACGCGCCCGTACTGCCAGCCAGCTGTCCAACTATCCGTCTTTCTTTCTCTCATTCTGCTTCTCTCACTTCTTTTTTTACACATCACTCCCTAAATACAGACCCTGTAAAATCCCACTAACACGCTTAAGCTTAACAGTCTAGTACAATTTAATCTCCAGTTCTCCATTTTGTACATCTGGCTATTTAAGGTTAAATAAAACCGTACAAGATCCACCCGATAGACTTGTGTTTTTTTTATGGCATGTATGGAATGTTTAATATTAAAATAAAGAAGTCTGAATGAAATCAGCAAAGCACATGTTTTTGTCCCTCAGCTAAGTCCGAGCTGAAATCAATCAGATATTATGATTTGAATTCAAGGTTTTACATGTCAGTCTGAATCACTAACCCGTTCCTCACGCAGCGTCCCACCGGAGAACTCGGTTTAAAAGGGGTTAAACGTGACGCTTCGCGCCCCCTTTCCCTTCCACCGTCCTCCTTTAAAATTTATTTCAAAAACTCTGTTAATCTGCAGTACACAACATTCCCATTAGCATAGCCCGGCCTCCTCGTAAAAAATCCAGCTCATTTAATTAAAAAATGTAAATTTACTGTCATCTGAGGGCTGGCGATTTAAGACAGCACCAGGCTTTTTATTGCTTAAGACATCAAGTTGATTCGCTTGTTGCTAAACTGTGATGAAGGTTATCGAGGCTACAGACCTTGACTCGTGTGTGTGTGTGTGTGTGTGTGTGTGTGTGTGTGTGTTTGTTTTCCTCCTCCTTTCAGCCTGTAAAGGTGCTCACGGTGGATCGAAACTATATGTTAACACGCCAAAGGGAAAGAAAAGCCACTGTAGTGAAAGACATGTCGTAAAATTATGTGCAGTCCGAACAGAGTGCATAGAACTAAAAAGGTTCATCTGAAAAACGAGGGTGTGTCTTTGGACTTATTCAGTGTCCTTTTGAACATTAGGTATAAAAAGTAAGAAAAAACCACAGGAAAAAAACACACAAAAAAACTACACGGTACATCTGGGGGTTTTGTATTTAAAAAAAAAAAAAAAGAAAGAAAAAGATTGATTTCCCAGAATTCAGTACACTGTGCACTGTTTGAGTAAGAGCGAACATTTTCTGCTTTTCTCACTTCTTTTTTATGGTTTAATAAATACGTAGAGGACATAGGATTGATTGTTAATGCATGAAATGAAGCAAGCGTGTCAAATATTCAGCTTAAGGAATCACTCATGATAATAAAAATGCACTTGATGCAAACAAACAAAAAAAAAAGGTTAATATTCATAGTGAATAAAAATGTCTTAAATAGGCTTCATACACAGGATAAAAGTTACTCTGTCTAGTTTCTGGGTTGAACGAAATGTACTATAATTTAAAACCTATATTATTATAGATCAACAACAAAAAAAAATCCACATATCTATTAAACAATAAAAGCAGAACATAAATCCAGATGACATCAAAAAAAAACAAAAAAAAAACACACATCGGTAAATGTGTGAATAATAAAAATATATAAACCCCTGTTCATACACATTTATATGTGCACAACTGTTTATCTTCATGTCTACCTTTAAACACAATCTAAGATTTGATTCATGACACTATAAAATTTATCTAAAATACATTTTCGGTTTACAGGATTGAAAAGTTCCTGGACCAGGCTGACATGTTTCCTGAGGCATTAAAGCGTCCCAAAACCATCATGGAAAAAACAGAGGATATAGTAAGCTCTAGAGATCAGTTTCACATGCGCTGAAATATCCCTAAACGGGGGGATGCGGGGATAAAGAGTGGGATATCACTTGTTCTGTGTGTCCTTACATGTGTCAAAACAAAGCCGGCACAACAGTTTGTTTGTTCAGTCCCCTTGGCAACATACCCTTAGGCCACGCCGAGCGCTTACACTTCACATACCTGCGTGTTTTAACTCTATCCCTTATCCTGTTCCTCTTTAAACATGTATTTAATGTCCAAAAAAATTAAATCAACCCAGATAAACATATAAACGGAGAGGGACGCGAGCGAGCGAGTGTCGAGAGAGGAGACGAGGTAAACCTGACGTGACGTACGGCGATAACTGAGACTAATAAATAAACAAATTCCGGGTATAAAAAAGAAAGCACTCCTATTTCTGATTTCTCAGACCTGTCGAGTGTCTTTTCCGTATTTTAATTTTAATCTATTTTTTTTTTAAAGTACTGAAGGAGGAAAATGGAGAGGTGAGGGAAAGGATCATATTTAATACTGTAATCAGCCCCGGGATCTGTCACTCAGTTATAAATAAAGGCGCACACATATACACACACTCTCTCTCACACACACACACACACACACACTAAAACACAAGCAACTTCCCCATTCGAGAAACACCGTGTAATACAGGCGCACCTTTCACGTGAAAGCACAACAGACAGTTAGGAGAAGAAGATGAATCAGAAGAAGGAGAAGAAGAGCACTTACCATATTCAGGAGAGTCGAAGTTAAATCCTCCCAAGCATGTAACTTTCATAATACAACGAACTCTGTGTGAAAATCATCAGAGAGGAATCTGGCCTGCGGGAAATTCAGACTAGAATAAGTGGGCGATAAAGAGTCTTTTTTTTTTTTCTCTCAATCATGTACTAAACTCCTTGACATGTAATCTGTCAATAGTTTTCAGGCGAGATAATGCCGGCTGCCACGAGTGAAGTTGATTGGCAGCTTGCTCTGGCCCCTCCTCCTTGCGCTTTGATGAGGGGGGGGTGTAGGTGAGAGAACACAGAGATGGCCCCCTCGTTCACTCTCTCTCTCTCTCTCCCTCTCTCGCTCGCTCGCGCTCTAGTTTGCTCATACACCCACTCATACACACACACACACACCCCAAGCAGTTGGCAATAGGAAATTACGGAAGAGCAGGAACTGGAGCAGACTTTTTTCCCTCCTCCCCTCAATGGGTTGGGCTTTTCTTTCTCTGCTTTCTACAGGCTGGCCCACACTCGAGGGGACGGGCCGAGTCCAGCCCCATGCAAATGAGCACAAGAGGAGGGAGGGAGCAGCAGAGGGTTTACAAAAAATTCTGCATGGCTCATTACATATTTTATATTCCAGCATTTCTGCCAGCAAACAGAATGCTTTTTTTTCCCGGAAGATTCGTGCTCGGCATCTGAGTGGCAGGGGGGATTTTATCTCAGGCTTATATTCAAGAAAACAGGAAGTTTGTTCTTGGTGCTATTTAATAACTAGCAATAAACTTCAGTCACAGATGAAAAGTTGAGAAATAAAAAACGAAAAGGGAGACTGTTATTCCGAACTGAAGGGTACCTTGAATAAAATTAAATATAAATTGTGAGTATATAAATGCATATCAAATAAGGTTTAAATCCTTAAAAAAAAGCAATCTGGATTCTAGGCAGAGCTAAACGTCATACCAAGCGGACTATGTAATCTGATCTGAGAACAGTTGGTTGTAAATTATGAAGCGAAAAAACAAAAACCTATAGTCTAACCATCCCCCGAACACTTGTCCCTCCCTCCCTCCCTCCCTCCCTCCTTCACTCGTTCCCTCCCTTTCTTTTTTACTCTTCCCCTCCTCTCTGTCTGTCCCTCTGTCCCTCTGATAAGGTATCAGTTTTCATTGTAATTTCAGGTGAAATGATAAACGGCTGCCTTTACCAGGTGGCAATGAATACTTTATAAGACAAGGCCCTTATTTGCCTGGCAGTTTCTTCCATCGTGACATGCAAAGTGCTCACAGAACATTTTCACAATATTTCCCCGATTAGCATAATTCCACAAAGTGAAATCTATTCCTTTTTGAAGTTCCGGACACAAAGCCACGCACGCCGCTGAAAACAGGCACAGTGTGAACCGAACAGTGCTAGACGTGTGCAGTTCTGTTCTGCTATGGATCAAAACTAAAACTTAAAAAAAAAAAAAAAAAAAGCACTGAGAAAAATGTCTTGAAAAGAGGAAATGTATATTTTAGGTGATGGCCTATAATTCTGTGAAATGAGTCAATCCATAGTTCCTGTTTGCTAACTGCTGTCTCAAATACAGTATGCAGAAAACAGGTTTTGGTTGATTCAGTAATTAGGAGAATGAGTCATAATCAAACAATGGTCACATGTTCCCACCTTAAAGCGGCGAGACCCGATGCCAGTTACACTCTCATGCTCTCAAACTCAGCTTTCACAATTTCAGATTTTGCAATAAAACCATAAATCCACTTAGTGAATCAGCCACCTTTTTTTCCCCCCCCAAAAAATTCCCAACTGTCTTTGGAGAGAAAAAGTTTTTTAGATTGCTCACTCACGGCTGTGTCTATAACACTAGGACATTTCGTGAAATTCCTATGCGGCCGGATCGACTTGACTTCACCGTATGCTGTGGCAAACACGGGTGGGCGATCTTTTTTTTTCCCCGCTGCCATGTCTGTTTTTCGGAGAGGAGCTGAATGCTGTTTGATGTGGCCTATTATGATGGGATGCTCGGGGCATGGGGGCATGAGGGCATGGGGCCGAGTGGGGTGGGGGCTGTGACATGGCAGGGCCGCATCAGTCAAAGGGACGCAGGGGCCAGACGTTTAGCTGCCCCTGACTGCGCACTCCAGGAGGGGCTGGTCTGATGGCCGCCCGCTCCAAGCGCCTCGCTCCGGCAGGACAAAAGCCCGCGCCCGCTTGAAAGATGTGAATCGAGGGGCTTTTGTGCCCGAGGCCCGGGGCCATGCGGAGTGAGAAATCTGACCTTTGCTGGGAGTTAGATTGTGTTTGAACCCTCTCGCTGTCTCAGCCAGTGGGGCTGCACAGACTGAGTGGGCAACTGAGAGGTGTAGCCAAAAAGAGCAGGAGGAGGAAAAAAAGGAGAAGAGACACGCAGAGAAGAGTATCATCATCTTTCTTGAGTGAAAAAAGATCGCCCGTTGAGATTTTTTTTTTCACTGCTAAAAATAGGCCTGAACTTTTTTTTCCCTTTTTTTTTCTCAGCCACTTTTCTCAAGTCTGGATCGTGAAATTGACAGGAAATTGAATGTGACAACACTGGAGTGTAGCACAGGGCTTTGAAAAGAGGGCCAAAGAAAGCGTTTGCCCTTGTATTGTTCTACTGAGTCTGTGATGCTGGATATTATTCCCCCTCACGTCTGGTCGGAAAGCCTTGTTTGTTTATTTATTTATTTATTTATTTATTTATTTCAGGGGCGAGCGTCTTGCATACTAAACCCGAGTGCATATAAAACAGTGGCAGCTGGAACTCATCACCGACTGTTTGGCCATCGCTCTGATTGCTCGAAGTGATCTTTAAAAGCGGAAACGACTCGATCAAATTAGTTTACCAGTTTCGAGATGCCACTCAAATGAGCGGAGCATCAGCGGCACTTGTTTGCATATACTGTACATGTAGTACAAGTGCAGAGAAGCAAAGCATCATTCCTGTGCGAGGATGTAAACCTGAGCTTCACTTTAAAAACATAATTCACTGTCGAAACCTTTTTTCCTGACATGGCTTTCATCCCCTGCCTCTAATCATTATGTTTCAGTATCTCTCCCGGATGCAGACGGTCCTAATGCAATCTGCCTAATTTTGGTCCCACGCAATCTGGTTTTAAAAACACAGAGAGAAAGGGCCACATTTCTGAAGGCCTTGACCATAATCGCTTTAGACAGATAGCTTCTTCCATCGTAGATGAGCAAATATTTGTAAACCAGCTATCTAATGGAAAATTATAGCGAAATTAGAGCGAAATTCATGACAGAGAAATCCGATTATCTCTAATTTTATTATGCCATCTTAGCCCACACAGCATATTTTTGTACAGTTTTTTTCCATAAATACCTATGCCAGGGTTCCCGGTAATCAAATAAAATTGAAATTCATCTCCCCATTAAATTCAATTAGATGCAATTTCTAGAGCCTATCAAAGATTTTAATTACTAAATTATAAAATTCTCTGAAGCCATATTGAAGGAGAAAAACGGCATCCTTGCATCTGGAATTAAAAAAAAAAAAGGAAAAAAAAAAAAAAAAAAAAAAAAGCAACAAAAACCATCAACGGAAATTGTTGATCAAAAAAGATATCCAGCGGTAAACAGAATTAGTGAGGCGGTCGGCCTAGTGCAGCGGCTCTGGGCCGGAGAGTGACGTGTGCCAAATGCAGGCTCCTGGACCGGAGGAAATGAACTTAGCTGAGGTGCACTCGGCCTCTAAACGTCTGCCCTCCGAGTTATTATGCCGTAATTGACTAATTGACACCTTAATTTCATTTATGGGCTCCTGCATTGAGGAGGCAACCTCTGGGTATGAAGGTGGTCCTGAAAGAGAACAGAGAGGCAGCATCCTGTGTGTGCAGGTGCACAGGAGACCAGTGTGTTCCCTCCACACCGTTATTAAGAGCACAGTAATTAAATGGGGATGGGAACATACTTATTTAGCCTAAGCTTAAGGACAGTGTCCTGCTGCGGCGTAATCTTTAATAGCTAGTAAGCGGAATTGTAACTTGCTTCATCACATTTCAAATTAGCTTTTCTAATGAAATTTATCTAAAGTAATATGCCTTTTAGAGCTACTTGCTACATAGAGATGTAACCGAATACGAATATATGATTGAACGCACAACGTTCTAATTATAAGATACAGATACAAATATGATTAGGATATACGTTTTTTATTTTTTAAAGAAAGCTGATCAGAAGGGTTTACAAGGATGAGACTGGAGTTGTGCATTGGGACTGGGACACAACGAAAAAGTCATGTTAGCGTATGGTTCGAGCGCTTACAAGAGTGTGCGATACTGCATCATGCATTTACTTATTCATTCATTCATCCTTAGTGGCTGCCTGGGCAGGGTCTCCGTAGCTTGTATATGTTTTGGGAGCTAAAACCGTTGTAGCTGTTGAAGGTCATCTGGCTCAATATTTGGCATGTTGTGTAAACTGAGATGCTTTTCAGCTTGCTGTGGGTGTAAAATTAATTATTTATTTACCACAGCCTTCATGTCACTACAGTGACACCTACAGTAGAAGACCTCATTGGGTTCCACTCTTGTTGGTCACTGCAAGAACAGCAATCTGAGACTGCACTGGGCTCAAGCTGATCAAAACAGGAAAGAAGAGTGAAAATAACAACAGGTCATGGTATTCGAGCCTCAAAACCAGTTTCTCTGCAAACTGATGAATTATGCTTCATTTTTTAGAGGGCCACTATGTAGGATTCGACCTGAATTCCACTTACCCCTTCCTTTCCAAGAGTGTGATTTCCATTAGAATATACGGTGGCCATCAGGTGCCTGTGGCGAACTTCCAAGCACTTACAGTCACACTCCCTTTTCGAAATTTACGTTCTCAAACTTGTTAGCCAGAACCAGGAAACACTGATTCCTCTTATTTCTCCTTCATTTCTCATCTTTTTCTCAATCTTTCCAACACTCTCTTCCAGATTCACACTACCACTTTTAAAAACGTCCAAGGCACTCTCTGGAGGTTTGTCCATTCCAGGCTACTGTAGTAGCAGAACATGGAGGTTTGTATCTCCTCCATATGTAGATATAAACGGCTCATTCTAAACTTATGAAAACACAACGATATACACTAATGAAAACATACTTAGCAATTCCATAAGTATATACTAGAATATAAACTAGAAATCCTACATAGTGGACCTTTAATTTTAAATATAAACTGCTTTTTCTGAACAAGTGGACATCACGGCATGAGCAGAGGAGCAACGGACTTGCAACAACCTACACTTCGTTGCTGATTGTATTTCACGTCATGCTAATGCAAAGGCCCTGCTCTTTTTTCTTTTTTTTTTCTAACAGCAGCTGAGATCAAACATGGCGGCTACCTTTGCACAAAAGTGCTCACAATGGGACAGTAGTGGGGTCTCGGGTCACCCGCGAGGCCTGTTTCGCACTCCACCCCCTGCTATAGGCCAATGCAAAGCTAAAACAACAGCACAGCAGCCGGGCAGCACTACAAAGCCTCTACTAAAAGGACACCTGCTGCCTTTATTCACTTAACACTCTTTAACTACTCCCCATGTTTGTTTAAAAGCCATATACTAAAAAGACAGGCTTCAGACACTGGATTGGGCGATGATTAATAAGATAAATATCGCTATTAGTTATTTCTAGACAAGCAGAAAAATAACAGCCATTCTGGCAGGTTGTGTCTGAAACTGAGCTGATCTGTGAGATCTAATATAAGTGGCTCGGTCGATATCACTAAACTTTAATCTACTTTTTTTCCATACTCAAGCCGACTGGGTATTAGAGTTAATCTTTTTTGTGTGTCATATGGCAGGAGATATGGACGGAGCAAATTTTTGAGACAAATCTGATATTTGTCAACTGGTCGAAAAACCCGGGGATTTTGCTCGCTAATCCAGTGCCGGATGCTAATGCGCGTTTACAGCGAAACGCAGATGGTGAGAGAGACAAAGCCGAGCCCAGTGCTCAGGAAAGCTGCTGAGATCTACTCCCGGTCCCAACATGGCTCAGTCCCACCTCAGAGAAGACGACAGTGGTCCACCGCAGCCTGGTCCACATATACCACGTCATCTAGTCCTTCTGCTTTGCTCAGTAGTTGATGCTGCTTGTAGTTTGCCTCTGGATTTTGTAAGTTCTGGTGTAAGATGGTCATAGTCAAAATGTAAAAGCACAACATAAAACTCTTTTTCTTGAAATATATGTTTGTAGTTCCGACCGGAAAATGTAAAACCCTGGCTTTGTTTAAATTTTTTTTTTGGATATCTTGTCTTCCCTCAACTGCATAAACTTGTTGCACTGTTGCTTGCATCTGTCACCGAAATCTGGGTCATACGTAGAAAATGAACCACCTTGTAACACAAGGTAATCAAACCTGCTTTTCATGTTGTTCTGTAGTCCTCGGAGCTAACTGCCTGTCTAATAAAGGACACAACAAATGTAAAGAACCCACCACGGTCCAACTAACAAACAAGGATCCAAAAGTGAAGTTAGGTTTTTTCCATCATTTTGGTCCCATTCCAGTTCCCACCCACCAGCTAGCGCTCTGCCCTATCATATGAAAGCTAAGAAACAGGGAGGCTGAATGCAAACAAGTGCTTCCTACAAGATACGTGAAGAACCAGCCAACCACATCTTTTTGAACTGCTCATGCTAGCTCACTTGGCAGAAAGTGCTATCTACGCTCTTCCGCATACAGTACATGAGCTCACAGAAACCCATTATTAACTAGTGTCACTGTGACAAGCGAGACCGAGTACGCCATCCATCCCTCCTACCCAGAGAACACAGCCAATTTTGGTCTCTCTGCCGCTCGTGATGTCTGTCACATCAAGTGAAGTGGCTTTTATAGTCATTTCAACCACATACGGGTGATATAGTACATAGTGAAACGAGACACCGGTCCTCCAGGACCATGGTGCTACATATTAACCAACAGAGAATTACAAAAAGTGCATGTGCATGACACAAAACAAGACAGGACTACAGAAAGTGCATGTGTGCAAACTTTCATTGGGATTTGAACACACAATCTGCCAAAGATAAAGCGAACACATTCTTGTTTTCACTTAGAGGCTCCTATGCGTGAATGACATGAAATCCAACCGCATTGCCTTGGCGCTTACGAATTTTTCATGAGATCACATGCAATGTACAATGAATATGCAGTGGACGACATAATCCCTTAAAGTCCCATCTTACAAACCTTAAAGCATTTTATTCAGTAATGTAAATTATACATTTTTCTATGAGTAAGGAAAATAAGGGTTAAAGCGCCCAAATGTTTCGATGAAGCCAATTAATGCTTCATTAAAAAAAGGTCGTAAACGTGGATGCGGCACCTCTTAAAACGACTTTTTGGTATCTTTCACCTGTGCTATATCTTTATAAATATATTTTACAAAGATATATATTTTCTATATATCTTATGAATTTAAGGTGTATAATTATTCCACTTTTTAAGGACATGACATTCACATTGTCATGTGAAAGAAGCTTAAGGTACGAGAGACGTCCCCTCGACGATACCACTTCAATGACAAGGAATGATAATGTTTAATAACTTTTCAGTGTTACACCGAGGAAACATGCTGATAATGTTGGTAATAGATCATGTTAATCACAATCACGCCTCGTACCCGGCCCATTTACTGCCATGCGGTTAAATCTAAACTTGATAATCAGGGTCTTAACTTTATAATGACAAAGAGAACAAATGTCTCAGATCTAATACCTCGGAAATATCTGGCACTGCACTTTTCACATCAGAATGTGAGATGCTGGAATACTACGAGAGCATTCCCTGACTGCTTTGTAGTTCTCAACCACATTCAACATTCTACTGATAGCTCCACAGAGGCTTCACAAACATCGGATACTGGACATACTCGGGTATGTGGACACATTTAAGCAAGATGGGTAAAAGTAGATGGGGAAGACGGTAGAAGGGGAAAACAATAATGCAGCATGGAGGCTGAAGGGATGGAAGAAGAAACAATGCTCAGATTACAGTGTTTAGGTCAGAAATGAATATCTATATAAAGCTCTATATAAATGGCCCTGTTAACGGGGCTAGGTCAGGAAATAAATAGGACTTTTTAAAAGGTTATCTACTTCCTTATAATGGACAAGAGAGCTTTCTGGAGTGGCTATTAGATATATGGTGGGGACTTGGTTAAGGGAGAAATCCACCTTGAATGACTTGCACATTAAGCTTAACAATAAGTCTTTAATGGTGTCCAAGATTTATTTTGTAATGAAATTCCGAGCTGTTTTTTTTCTTTTCTTTTCTTTTTTTTTTCGGGTTAAACTTCTTTCAATATGTTGGTCTGTGTCATTTGACTACCTGTGGTGGTGGCAGTGGGAACTAGCCCATGCTCTATATCTACAAAAAAAGAGTGATGCAGCAGCACTTTATAATAATAATGATGATGATGATGATAATGATAATAACAATAATAAGACGTTTATATAGCACCTTTCACAATCGTAAGGTCACTTTAGTCTTATCATGGCTCTCATATCCTCATTTGTACACTCAGATCAGCTCCAAAGCAGAATTTTATACATTAGACTTTCATGTTAATACCGCTATCGACTCCATTGTAGATAGAGTCTAGTCTAGTCTCTCTAACTCAATGCAACTGCGTTGAATAGCTGCATTTCATCCTCTGGACCTTCGAGTCCAGTGTTTGCTGTCTCCATTACTTCTGTTTTGGATTTCTCATTAATAACATTGAACATTGCTGGAAAATGTGCAGAGGTTTTTAGGGTGGATTTTCAAGTTGTGGCAAAGGATCAGAATGAAATATATTCAATTTCCACAAACATTTCTGCTCTAAGGTGCAATATATTGCAAAGAATTGGAGAGGGAAAAGTGGGGCTGGGGTGTGGACAATGGTCGTAACATGTGATGACTAAAAAAAAAAAGAAAAAGAAAAAGGTGAAATGCTGTAACAAAGAAAGGCGTGTGCACAATAGTGAACCCGTTTCCCACGCAAAGTCTGAGAAAAAGAAGAAAAACTGTGTTTCCCGTTTCCAATTGCCAAACTTTCTGGGCTAGTTTCAGGTCATTTTGTGTAGTTGTTTAGTTGTACTTGGGCTGGAGATTTTGTTGAGACATAGCAACCCTGTTCACAATGGACTCAGTTCTGCTTTAAAACTTCCAGCATATTTTGTTAGTTGTATGACAAAAAAAGCCACAGCACTTTAGAATCCCACCCTCACAGCATAGGTTTCATCTTTTCACTCTTCTTGCTATCAATATGCTTTTTATAAACAAATTACAAGCACTCCACTCCATGCGCATGTGCTTGTAACTGGACTCCAACTAGAGTCCATTTTGACAATCTCCACACATTCAGTCATATACTAGAATAGCATGTTTAGCGTGGCTGAGTTCCATATTGTTTGGAGCAAAACAGAATGTTCCTCCTGACTTTCAGCCGTGCCAGATCTCCCCCACCCCGTGTGCTGACACTGTATTCGTCTTCATTTCACTGTCCTGCAGCAAGTCGCCTTGTTTTTAATAATTACTTATTTGTTCTAACATAGATTTGAATTCGAACGAGGTGTGCGACTGATTTAGCTGATTTATATCATGCGGGCGTTTGTTTCACAAAGCGAGCAGAGCTGACACTTATCGATCAGCTGAAAAAAAAAAAGATTTGTGTTAGGAGCGCTATGAAATTCAGCAATTTTTTTTTTTTTTTAACCTTCAAAGATGCTTTGCATTCGTCTGTGAAATAAATAAATGAATAAATAAATAAATAAAGACCCATATGGGGAGAGGGAGAGAAAAAAAAAATCACTAAAGCTCTTTTGGTGTAATTGGCTGAACAGCAAGGGCAGCAGAAAATTTACAGGCAGACGCCAGTGTGAAGGGGAATGGGTCACGGCGCTGAGCCTAATGCTCGGCCTGATCTCGGATCTGCTTTACTCTTTTCCTTCCGCCACCCACAGCCTCCTGTATGACTCCAGACATGTCCAAACAGCGTGCAGCAGTGACACGAGTACACAACGCACCCAAAAGGAAATCCAATCAAATTGTGAGGATGTGGTAGCCGTCACGTGTAAAGATGTCACGGACGACGTGGCGTTGTCTAAATCTGAGACCTGAGCACCTTGTTCAGGCTGCGTCGTCCTGAAAGGGTGAGGTAGGAGAAAAAAAAGCACTGAAATCACCCTGTGGATTCATCTTTCCCACAGGATTTCCATAAAATGCCAGACCAGAAAAAAAAAACCCAGGCCATGTGACTAGCATGTGGGTCAGGCAGATAGCGAGACGAGCCGGGTGCAGAGGGGAGGTGGAGTTTGCGATGGACCTGTTGAAAATAGCAAGCAGCAACCAGATTAGATCAGATTCCTATATGTGCGTTTCAAAAGGACTTGATTCATAAGGACATACAGCATGAGACCAGAAAAAAATGGCAAAACAGTGAGCTAAGAGACAGATAAAGAAAATGATAACGAGAGCGTGTTTTGTTTAAACAAAGTTATAAAAGCCATAAAATGCTCGGGTGGGGCACAATCAACTGCCAACTTGTGCATGTGAATTTACAAAACGAAGGAAATACTGTATGTGTGTAAGCATTAAACCGATTCCACTGCAACACTGTTTGTTTTATACTTCAGAGCTTCAAGATTCTGCGTGTGAAGTAGCTGACAGCTGGTTTAGGCAAAGGCAGGAAATAGGACACCAAGTGTCAGTTGCTGAAATAAATGTTGAAAATGCCAACTCTGAGTCCTGTCCTGGCCAAAGTAGAAGATGAAACTCAAGCTCGGACCTAGATGAGATCAGAGACCTCTGGGATCCTGCCTTTTCCATGCAGTTTGTTAGACAGTGTGCTAAAATACACAGAGCGCAATAGAGTGGTGGCCACGTCTGTCATTTATCACCCGGATAATAGTTATTAATGTGGAAACCACGCATCGTGCAGTAGACACTCCTGTAATGAATGAGGTTCCTCTAAAAGACTCGCTCTCAGATCTTCAGAACTTCTCAGCGTTTCATTTTGCGTCGCCTGTTCCCTCTTTAGCGCGCTGCAGGACTCGTCATCAGCGTGACTGCCTTAAACTTGTTCAGTTTCAGAAAAGGAAGCAGATCTCTCGAGGACTCTGTATGCTACCCACTCTAAACCCCCCCCCCCACCCCCCCCCCCACATGACGTCAGCTTGTCAGCCTTGACCTGAGAGTTATGTCAGGACGACGGAGATGAGCCATGTCTTTTACAGCGTATGGCTCTGTGCTTTTGCACATTTGAATAGGAAAGGCAGAGGTTTCAGCAGGTGAGCAGTCTGGTGGCGTCGTCTCTTTAAATGACCTTGACCACTCGTTCAACCAAATCCTCCATTTTGTCATGCAGTGTGTTTAGCACACACACACACACAAAAAAAACAGAGACAAAATGAGCCTCGTGACCTTTTCACTGCCTAAAATTAAGATATCGACACTGCTGTTCATCATTTGAACACTTTTTCTATAAATTCGAGCATCCAATATCTTTGAATGTCTAACCTGAACCCATCAAAGCATGACACTGTATCTGTGCTTTACAATAATTATTGATCAGAAACCACACCAGCCTGTATAAGGGTCTCTTTCAATTGATTTTCCATACCCAGGCATTTATACACATATATATATAAACTAAATATATATATATATATATATATATATACATATATAAAAAACACAGCTCATATGAATTATAGGCTGTTTTGCGTCAATTCATCTAAGCAACCAGACAATAATTTCCAGTTACCAGGGAAACGTGATAACACAGCTTCTGTGTTGCTCAACAATCAATTAATTTTCTGCGTTGCACTGTTGTTTACCCTCCCATTAAAACCTGAAAAGTCAGTTTGGCGCTCTTTTTTCCCTGCAGCGCTCCACTTTTCAGGGTTTTGTTGAATAAATCCTGAAATACAAAAGAGAGGGACAGAGGAGCCAGGTGGCTGCGTGCAGTCGAGCCCCATAGGCAGACACAGCCTTTTGTTACGACGCAGAAATTCAACAAGCCATGTCCCATTACCAATAGGAGCACTGGTTTTGATGAAAGAATAGTTTTTTTTGTCACTATAATGAAAGTGAAAGGCATGGCAGAGTGCTCACTTTTTATCTAGTTGAAATCATACACACTCCTTCTGTGGCTTGAAGTCGCTCATCCATTCAGCGCGTCAACTGCAGAGGGCATACGTCACACAAGAGTGTTAACGATGTTATAAAATTTAGGAAAATCTGGGCCTGACGGGAAATAACCGGAACACGATGTTTTAGAATGGAAACAAAGTAAGGAAAAGGTCAACACCTTGAATACTCTGCATTCAAGATTCGACACTAATTCTTGGTCACTATGTACATTTAAGCAAATGTGTGATATTGACCATGTTAGCACTTTTGTCCTTGGGATTTCCTGGATTTCCTTCCAGTGAAGTACGTTCTCAGACGACACTCAGCTGGAATTGATGGACAGGTTTACACAAAGTCCTGAAAATCATGTAAATATTTTTTAAGATCCGAGTTGTAATGAAACTTTTGGTATTAAATTAGAAAAGAATGCAAAATTCTCAGACTTCTGGACTCCTAATAAGACCCTATTTCATATTCAAGCATAGGTTTTTTAAAAATTGTACAAAATACAGGGTGTATTTATTCAAAATCTATTCAAACCAGCTGTATAGAACTGAGGGTGATCGGGCACACTGTTATAGGAAAACAATAAACTACAAGGTGGTGCGATGCAGCTTGATGCAAAGCAGAATTACTGACAGTTGCTTAATTTTACAGTAAATCCGGAAGTGTTTTATTCTTTTCATATCACAGAAAATTGCCAACACTAATCCTTCTTTATTTATTTATGAATGACTTTTTATATGTTTATAGTTGCATTAATTATGTGGAACATCTGCGAAACAAGTTAGTTCCTGTTTTTACTTATGTTATAACTGCTATAAACAGTTGTTCCTTCACCACCCTCTATTATTTACACTCCCTTGACATTAATAAGACCAAAAAAATGCAGCTTGTCATGTTAGAGTGCAAAAGCAAAACACAGTGTCTTCCGTCCTGAAGACTTTCTCCTATTGGAAAACTGAAAGTTCAAACTTTTTTTTTTTTTTTGACTTTTTTGTCACAGGATACTCCTTCCAAAAATCCAAAATAAATGTCTCCTTCATCTTATCAATGAACATATGTTTTTCTTTGTCGATTAACAACGCAAATCCGTTTAAACAGAAGGGTAGAATTACTACCTACAGTGTCTTTTATTTAGAAACTCATAAATCACATGTCAAAAATATCAACATAGCAACATGTTGAGGAGATATTACGAGTTCGATCGCGAGTTCGAATCCCGGTTATGCCATAGTCACCCATGGCCGGGAGCTCAGAGAGCAAAATTGGCCTGTGCTCTCAGAGAGGGAGGGAGGGGCGGCTTACACTCCCCAGTCTCTTACAGCGACACCAGCCACTCCTGGTAATCCGAGAGCTCATGCGCTATGAAGAGGATGGACAGCACTGTCCTGCGAGTGTGTTACGCCGCCCCCTGGCAACACATGGGCAAGCAGTACAAAAAGAGGTGGCTGGCTGGCTTCACATGGCTCAGAGGAAGCACGTGATAGCCTGACCCTCCCTGATTGGTGGTGTCATGTGACACAGGAGAGACTTAACTGACAGGTGGGAATTGGATATGACCAAATTAGGGAGAAAATCGGGTGGGGAGGGAATGTATTTTCCAATTTCTAATTACAAATCAATACAAATTTTATCACCTTTATTCTATGAGGAGAGATTTCTATCCTGATCTTTCCGAGCAAAAATACTCTCACTGAGCATTTTATTAGGAACACTATACAAATACTGAGTAGGGCCTCCGTTTGCGCTTAAAACAGCCTCGATCCTTCACGGCATGGATTCCACAAGATGTCGGGAAAATTCCTTTGAGACGCTGGTCCACGTTGGCACGATTGCATCACACAGTTCCTGCAGATGTTTCAGGTGCACTTTCATGCTGCAACTCACCTGTTCTACCACATCTCATATTCAATGCTGTATACAAACTTACTGGAACTGGTCTATAGTGGTAATTCCTGAGAAGAAGTATGTTGACACAAACATGCACATGTTCAGCACTATAAAAGTACATGGGTGTGTGTGTGTGTGTGTGTGTGCCATGTTTATATTACATTGTGGGGATAAAATGTTATTTTTACCTTGTCTGGACATTTTTGCTCATTTTTACACAAATCTGTGAACACAACCAAGACACTAAAATAGCCAAAAGTCTTTTGTTTGGTTACTTATGGTTAAGTTTAGGTTTGGGTAAGGGTTTTCATAGTTAGGGTTATGCCCATAGAAATTAATGGGAGGTCTTCACAAAGACATAAATGCAAACGTGTGTGTGTGGGTGGGGTGTGTATGTGTGTGTGTGTGTGTGCGCATGTTTAAGGGCTCATCTCACCTTTAAGAGAGAAAAACTCCCTGGGTGTTGTAAGAGGTGAGCGGGTGGCCCTGCCACACACACACACACGCACATACACACACACACATTACCATATCAATACACACATGCGCTGGCTCTCATTCAGCTGAGGAAGCTCTGGGCTCCTCGTACAGCTCTCCTCTGCTTGATTTCACTGTTCCACCGTGCTCCACACTCAGATGGACATGAATAGCAGTACAGAAATGGTGATAATGGTCTAGTCGTATGATAATGAACTGGGATTCATGATTGCAGTGTTTTTCTCTGTAAGTCAGGACACGCTTGACATAATGGTTAAACCAAATGCCGCGTACTGTTAGTAAAGTCACACTCATACGAGATAGCTTATCACGTGTTCATCAAAAATTTTACGGAAAAATTTACGATAAAAGATAAAACGGTGTAAGATGAAACTAAAACAGCAAGTGGATTATTTTAGTACTCGTTCTACATCAATGTATCATTAGCATCTGGAAATGATGTTTCTTAAAGCCCGGCTCGTTCTCCAATTCGGCTCCAAGAACAAAAACCCCCTAAACGCTCACTTCAAAGACATGGTGGCACGGAGCGCAGAAAGATGCAACACCTTAAAACGGCTTTCAAAGTTTCTCAAAGCCTGCCAGTCCGAGGGAGCCTTTTGATTGGAAATAATAAGATGCTCCATCTTTCAAAGATGTACTTTTCCTAAAGCATTGTTGATTGCCCTGTGTCCATTACTTGGAGGGATTATGATAATATTCCACATTGTGCTCGGCGTGATGCACAGGAAATTCAATACTCAAAAGGTTAATGCAATCAATTAGGATGACAAAGGAGTAAAGTAAAACCCTCCTGCTTGCTGAGAAAAGCGAAAGAGGAAGGGAGGGGGCATTGAAAGCTTGAATAGATCTGCTGAGAGAAAAGAGGCACTCAAATTTAGAGAGAAAAGGAAAAAATGTCATCTATTTTATATATACTCTTCAAAGCCGAGCGCTCATCGCTTGCTCACCGTCTCACACACACACACACACACACACGCACACACACACACACACACACACACACACATGCACAGGAGCAGAGGGAGGGACAGAAAGAGCTGGTGTGGAGTCGGGAAAGAAACATTTATCCTTGATGGTGTGTTGTAATATTATGGGTGATATGGAAACGCTCCTGCTTTTCGATAGTAAACAGATCTGCAGCAGGATTTATGCTGCGTAATTGCTCAGGTTTCTTTCCACCTTCCTGCTGTTTTTGCAATCCTGTTTTTGGGCTCAATATTTCAGTTTCAGGCGTGCGCAGCTGTCACGGCATGAATATTAACAATAATAAAACCTGCGAAATTAAAAAGACAATCCGTTCGCTTCTGAAGCGAGACAATAGCCTTTATTATTTAGATACATGCTACACTGGCGCACAACACAAAGGATTCCTATCACTGCAGATAAATGGATAAAGTTAGATAGCAGTATTGAGCCGTAGAACTATTGTGATAATCCATATTACCTTTTCAGCCCGTGGCTCAGTCTATCAGAGGGAGACAGCGATAATTACATCTTAGCAACCGTCTGTTGTGATAAAAAGCAAAGAGAGACACTGTAATGTTGCTCTACTGAGAGGCTCGTCTTTGCAATAGCTAATTTCTCACCAGGCAGAGGGGGATTGTGCAAGAGGCGAGAGGAAAAATACACCCGATCCAGACAGGAGACCACACCTGTCTCTTACATGGCCAGGTGCGACAGTGGTAATGCCTGTGGTTAATATTTTTGTGCGGAAAAAAGTGTTCGTATTTGTGTGTGTGCATGGGGGGGGAGTATTGCGAACTTGCGAAAGCTTGTGATGATGATTGGATGCTGCTTAAAACATTAGTTTTCAAGCACGGAGTCTAATTAAAGTGACTGTAAGGTCTGATTCTCTGATTTAGCTGTTAACACGAACGGCCAGCCATTGTTGCATGGCACTCTAAATAATGAGACATTGTTTCTGCAAACCTTGCAGCTGTTTCAACACGAGCTCTCAATGGCTTCATATAAAGAAGGACAAGGCCATGTGCTTGTTCAGGCTAACGTTAAACACCTCATTTGGAGGATTTCTGCAACCTGTGCCCAGACTCATTCTTGTTAGCATAAGATGATAGAAGGGCCATCTATTCCACTTTTCACCATTTGACCTACATCGCATTTTTCTGTCGCAGCCTTTCGCAGGCCAGCAGCCACGTCACGCAGACAAAAGCCTCCGATCTGCTTTGAAGTTTTTTTTTGGAGGGGCGGGGGCAGAAAGGCGAGAGAGGACACCGTCCCAAATACCCTGCCAGTCCAGAGAGTCCTGGTCAAAAGGAAAAAAACCAAATGCTTTGAGCGCAAGGGGACGCGGCGCTCCCGTGCGCTCTTCCTGCGGCCCGAGCGCATGGCCGAGGGGAGCCCTTTCACAGGGTGGCGGCCGTGATGGATGGGCTCAGAGGAAAGTCTATTCACATGGAGATGTTACATCATAAATATTTACACAGGGCTGCCGTTTCCATGTAGGCTCGGCTTGTTTTGACACACTGGAAAAAATATCAAAGGCCAAAAAATAGAGAGAAAGAAAAAGAGAGAGAAAATAGGGCCCGGGCAAACAAAAGAGCAGGGTTTTTTTTTTTTTTTGGATAGTTGTTCAACGGGGTGGGGGTGGGGGTGGGGGTGGCTTTCAAAGCGAAAGTTTCAGCAAAAATAAGTGAAATA